>CM075962.1:122760962-122883462 GCA_038048745.1 Coluber constrictor foxii | reverse complement strand
CGTAAACCTGATTGACAGACACACACACTATATATAATATAATTTCATACATTGTCTATGTACTTTATGTCCTTTCTGCTGGAATTATTTCATCCTGAGTATTCTTAAACTTTGGCCCCAGAGCTCACTTGAAAACTCAGCTACATTATTCAAGAAGACAGAAACTCGAACATTTAATTTAAAGTTATCACTGTTCAACGACTTACTAATTTTTATATATAAGTTTTTTCAAATAATTTGCCGTGTGACTCAAAAATCTATTTGTTGTTTATTTTAAGCTTTATGTAAAGGAAACACATGTCACAAAAGAATGTATAATATCACTTCTTTATATAAGAGAATTCCAGGTGGCCCAAAGGGAAGGGAACAGGTGCAACTTATTTATTTTTTTTTCAAATATAAAATGATGCTACGCTGAGAATTGAAATTAATAATTAAAAATCGAAAAGCTCTGTTCTTTGGGAAAGAGAAAAATTATATTGCCACCCATGAAATGCTAATAAAAAAACAGCTCTTCTAGATCTCAGAATATGGTAACAAATGATATCACTTAAAATAAATAGAATGCAAGATCGGGAAATAAAAATGCCTATTTCTTTTTTTGCTCAAGTCTATGAAATTAACTCTGGTGATTTACTTTCACTAGTTACCTTCTGCTGTGTCCAAACTCTTATCTTAATTGTTCCAAATGTCTATAATTAATCTAGCTCAGATTATCTTAGTTAACAGTATGTTCTGTTTGACACCCAGTGGAGAAAAAAATGGGGGGAAAATATTACTATTTATTTGCATATTATTCACAGCCCATAAGTCATAAATACAGAGAGACGATACAATAACATACTTCTATTGAATCAATGTTTGTTGAGTAATAAAAGACCTTATGTTAAAATAATATAAACAGCTAATGGGGTCAATGTTACATTTTTATCACAACACTCAGAAACAGCATTTGTGATGATACAAGATGATAATATCTTACACAATCAGTACCACTTGTGTTTCTACTTGAGTATACATAAAATGTCCAAGGAGGCTGGTTTTTTTTTTTAAGAAAATAATTAGAGATCAGAGTTTTTTAAAAAAATATTATAAACTTGTTTTCTGATGGTAGTTGATTTTCCTTTTGCTTTTATTTCTGCAAGTTTGCTAGTGGGACATCTGGAACAAGATCTTCCCAAGAGAAGATTTTAGAAAATTTTATCGCCTGAATAGTCCTCGGTACCCTGGATCCAAAAATCAGTTTTTCTCAATATTTATATTGGTTATAAGCTCTGAAGCTCAGATTTAACAGATTAACAGAGCTGGAAGGGACCTTTTAGGTCATCTAGTCCAACCCCCTGCTCAGTTTCCATCCATTATTCCTTGTCTGACCTTCAGGTGCCTTGGAAAATAGCTTGACTCCAACCTCTCTGTGGCAGCCCCTCCAATATTGGAAGACTGCTATCCTGTCTCCCCTGGTCCTTCTCTTCACTAGACAAGCCATGCCAATTCCTGTAACCATTCTTCATATGTTTTAGTCCCCTAATCATCCTGGTTGTTCTCCTCTGTGCTTTTTCTAGAGTCTCTTCTGCCAGCTATTACAGGCAAACATTTATTACTTATTCTTCATACTCCGACATCTTTTTTTATAGTGAGGTCAGATACTTTGGCCACCTAATGAAAAGAGCAGTTTAATTGGATAAGATCCTGATGTTGGAAAAGATTGAAGGCCAATGGAGAAGAGGAAAACAGAGGATGAGATGGCTAGATAGTATCATCCACCCAATGAACAGGGCAAATTCTGGAGGATAGTGGAAAACAGGAGAAGCCTAGAGTGTTATGGTCTTTCAGTGACCGAACAACGACAATAACAACAGAAAATGTAATTTTGTCTAGTAGGAAATTGCTAAGAATGGACTTGCTATCTGTGCTTTAACTTTTTAAACATGGTTTATGTATTTTAACCTGTATAGTTAGGTTTAAATGGAAAGGTTTAAGATTTAACCTGTATGACAACTCCCACATTCTTGCTACTTATTAAATGTAACTAAGTAATAAAAAGAAAAAGGATATGATGCAGGTGAGACCAAGCTGAGCCAGAAGATGGGGTCAAACATAGCATCAGTCTCGAGTACCTTCATGCCTAAAAAAGATTCAAGTCCAGCCCACTTTAAATCCCATTGACTCTTATCTACCACTGTTGTGGCCCGTCAGCGGCCTGTGCAACTAGTAGCTGATTCTGACAGCAAGGAGGCTGGTATGGTGCTGCGAGGAGGCTGGAGAAGATGTGGTGTCAGAGGTGGGGATTCAGCCAGGGCCTTCTGAACCTCCAGAAGCTCCCTTAAGTGAAGAGGACAAAGAGGAGGAGCCTTTTCTTGATGCACGGGCACGCAGAGCTGCCAAAAGGCAGGAGTGGCTCCTCAGGAGGAAGTCTCCTCAAGAGTAAGGCTTGGGACTAATTGGCCACTCCCTTAGCCTATTTAAGAAGGAACACCAATTGAAGCAATTTGCAGAGAACAGCTTCATTCACATACCTTTGTGTCTTGTCTTGTCTTGTTTACCTTATCAGCTTCCTGAAAATTGCTTCTGGGCATTCTGCCAACCACAGTAAGCTTTCAGTATTATTCTTTGAATTCTTGGCGGCTGTTAATGCAGTTAATTAACAGCCGTTGTTGTAAAAAACTGGTTTATTTAGTAAACTAAACTTGAACGGACTTTGTATGTGCTGCGTTCTTTGGGGTCTGTAGCTGGGGCAGAACAACCACCAATTTGCTTTGACTCATAGTACTTCAGATTCTTGTAGACAGCTTAAATTTGCAATAAAACTTTATATTTATTTGAACTGCCTGGACCTCCTGATTTTCCTATGCTTGACATACACAAAATAATAAAAGACAAGTTGATGCAAATAAAAACATCCAAGTTGTATATTTACAAACAGAACACATATCAGCAATGTGAAGCCACAATATATTGCCGTCATCCATAACTCATCTATATTAATCAATTCTATAAACCACTGATTACTTGGAGCTGTATATATATTTATAAGAGCCGCAGCGGTGCAGTGATTAGAGTGCAGTACTGCAGGCTACTTCTGCTAACTGCAATTTGGCAGTTCGAATCTCACCAAGCTCAAGGTTGACTCAGCCTTCCATCCTTCTGAGGTCGGTAAAATGAGGACCCAGATTGTTGGGGGGAAAGAGGCTAACTCTGTAAACCACTTAGAGAGAGCTGTAAAAGCACAGTGAAGCGGTATATAAGTCTAAGTGCTATTGCTATTTCTATTGTCTTTCCACAGTTTTTTGGCTATTAGCCCACTTACTTATTCCAGATATCACGGGCTGTTTTGACATTTTTTATGAGCAATTGTGATCGTACGCACCTACAATTTTGTTCCTTTCATGAACAAGGCGAATTAAGAGGGCGCAATCAGTACATTATAACACTGAATGTCAGGTTCTGAGGTCGTCTCAAATAAATTGCATTTTAAACAAAGTCTTTAATGAAAAAAACTCCAATTTATTAAGCACGACATTCTCTCTGACTCATCATAGCCAACACTGACTTCCGACCCAAAAACCCTCCTTTTTCTTCCCCCACTCCTCTGCACTCATTGGCCATCTTCCAAGTCACTCTACCCCCTAATCTACTGCTCCAGCTCAAAGGAATTCTCCCCTCCCATCCCATCTCCTAGGGGATATTATCTCCAGGGAAAATAAGTAGATGAAAAGTCAACCATCCCTTTCTAGATGCCTCCGCTTCTCCTTATGTCAGCACTAGAGTTAAATGCAGCTTGAAGTGCTGACACTGAAAGCATATCAGATTTTGATACATTCACAATTATTTGAAGGTACAAATACTTTAGCTGTACAAGGGTGGAGGTTCATTCTCTAAGTGTGTGGATCGGTTTCCAAATGATTTGTTACCAGGCTAGGTAACATCTTCAGTAGAATTTAGTGGATCTCAATGTTTCTCTGTTTATAAGGGTTTCATGTGGTGAATAGGTGGAGTGATGTGGTGGCGTAGAGGTGGAGCTCTCGCCTCACAATCAGGAGGCTGTGAGTTCGATCCTAGGTAGAGGCAGATATTTCTCTCTCTGGGCACAATGAGATTATATCTGCTGAACAAAACTCTGCATTGGCATCAGGAAGGGCATCTGGCCATTAAAACACTCTACTAGTTCCATTCAGTTGCCCAGATTCCACCCCGCAAGGGATTATGATGTTGCAGTGCCTGGAAGCAGTGCAGGTCTGGATAGGCAGAAACAGGCTCTGACTCAACCTCTCCACGACTGAGTGGCTTTGGATCCCGGTGTCTTCTGATCTAGTCACCCCATCACTTAGGATGGGAGGGGAGTTGTTGATTTCCTCTGAAAGAGCTCGCAACCTTGGCGTCCTCCTTGATTCGCAGCTATCTTTGGTGGATCATCTGACGGCCGTGACAAGGGGGGGCTTTTGCACAGGTTCACTTAGTGTGCCAGTTGCAGCCTTTCCTGGACAGAGACACCCTGCGCACAGTCACTCAAGCTCTCATTGTCTCTCGTTGTCTCTCATTGGACTACTGCAATGCCCTCTACATGGGGCTGCCCTTGGAGTGCACCCGGAGGCTACAGCTAGTCCAGAATGCGGCCGCGCAGGTGGTTACAGGAGCCTCCTTCTACTCCCGGGCAAGCAGTGCAGTGCAGCTCCTGCACGAGCTGCACTGGCTACCGGGGACCTTCTGGATCTGCTTCAAGGTGCTGGTACTTACTTACTTATAAAGCCCTTCATGGCATGGGCCCGAGGTACCTGCAGAACCACCTTCTCCCGGCCTCCCACCACCCTGTGTGGTCTCACAGAGCGGCCCTCCTCCGGGTGCCATCGGTCAGACAATGTTGGTTGGTAACCCCCAGGATGAGAGCATTCTCTGTGGCTGCACCAACCCTCTGGAATGGTCTGCCAACTAAGCTCCTAACAGCCCCGGATCTCCGCACTTTCCATACTGGTTTGAAGACTTGGCTGTTCCATCAAATTCCTGACCGGGTACGAGGTTTTAAAATTGGGGATTTTAAAATCAGATTGTTTTTAGTTCTGACTGTTTTTATTGTTGTGAGCTGCCCCGAGTCCTACGGGAGAAGGGCGGCATATAAATTTTATAAAATAAATAAATAAAATAAAATAAATAAATAAATAAATTATGAGCAGTGTTGAAATCCATTTTTTTTACTACCAATTCTGTGGGCATGGCTTGGTTGGGCATGTGTGGCTTGATGGGTGTGGCTTGGTGGGTTTAGCAGAGGAAGGATATTGCAAAATCTTCATTCCCACCCCACTCTGGGGCCAGCCAGAGGTGGTCTTTGCCGGTTCTCCAAACTGCTCAAAATTTCTACTACCAGTTCTCCAAAACCTGTCAGAACCTGCTGGATTTCACCCCTGATTATGGGGTTGTTAAAAGATGATGATGTGGTCAGTAGGTCTTGTGATGGGGAGGTCATGTCAGGTGAGGGCCATACCTTGCAATGGCTCTTGTGATGGGTCAGCTGTGTGTGTGTCAAGTGAGGGTCTTGTGATGGGGAAGTCATGTCAGGTGAGAGTCACTGGGAAGTGAAGTGCTGGTTGGGGAGTTGTGTGCATTGGTTGAGGGTCAGTACCATCGCTGGTTGGTTAGGAGATTGATTTGAATTCTGAGGGGTTCGTAGACTGGCTGTAGGCCAATCTTTGTGTGTAGGATGAGGGCGTACCTCCACCCTCATCCTCCACCCAAACTACAGATATCCACCACCTTTGCAAGCATTAGGTATGCCCCTAAAATGCACCATTCAAAGGAGCTCAGGCATTGTAAAAAAAATGTTCTGCTTTCTAAATCATAAATAACATTATCTTAACACCCTTACTTAACCAAGACCTTTCTAGAGTAGCTGCATCAAATGATTACCCTAGTATTTTCTCCGAGAACATACTGAATTCTGGCATAACGTACTAATAGCACATAATATAACTCTTATCATACGGTTAATAAGGGGATAAAAGTAAATTACAGCATTTCCTATTGCTGACTTAATGCTCTTCCCTCTCCCAGGAAGCTTAATGTATGTTATAAATGATCACTGAAGCATGACTTAGCTTAAACATAAAAACTATACTTCAATTAAAACATATCTAGAACTAAAATAATCCTATTTTAATGTGCATAGAAATTATGCTGATGCAAAGCTTCCTTATTTGTCTGCCATGTTCGGTTCAATCCTCCAGTAATTTGGTCCTTTTTTTCCTCCGTATTGTTTCACGAGTGATTGCAGATGTACATGCTTCTTAGCAATCTTACTCCTGTTTCTCGCTCAATGAGAAATATGTCTATTAAATTTGTTTTATTAAATCTTTCTCTATAAAAACCGTATCCATCGGAAATTGCAAGGCGATTGAATGACCAAAAAAAATGTATAAATTGCCATTAACTCTCACAAGCCTTACTATTTGCACGAGCAACTCGAGAGTGGGTTGAGAGGGGGAATTAGATTATTTTTTTCCCCTCCCTAATGTGCGAGATCTCTGAGAAAGGCTCAGGGAGTAATTTCTCACATTGGTAAGAAAGCAGCAGTAATTAGCAAAATAATCCATCGATGCAGATTGCCTGAACTTCACAAAAGAAACAAGCTTGCTTCCTTTCATCTAGAATATTCGTCAGACCGCAAATATAGGCCACTTTTGATGGCCCATATGCAGGAGTGGGCTTCAAAAATTTTAGCAAGGGAATCACTGTCCAGCTGCTGGGTGGGTGTGGCCATGGTGGGTGTGGCCAGGTCAGCCTCCTGTACCATGGCAGGGGAGGTGTTTTTGCCCTCCCCAGGTTCCAGAGGCTTTTCTTGAGCCTCCAGGAGGGAGAAAAGAAGCCTCCCCAGGCTCCGGAGACCATCCTGAATTTCCAGTAGGCCCATTTTTCACCCTCCCCGAGCTTCCGCGCATTTCCTGCACTTACCCGCATTCATAATGGTCCACGTGGGGACTCCTAGCAGGGGTGGGATGGGTGGGGCCAGCTAAGAGTGAGATTTGGTTCTCCCAGCTGCACAGAATCTTAGCTAGAGGTTCTCCCAAACCCTTGCGAATCCCCAGCAGCCCACCCCTGCCCATATGTAGTCTTCTCATTTGAAGTAAGAGTGATTATAGAAGAGAATTGCCACTGAAGACCAAACAACTCAAAGAAGTAGTGCAAAGTTGGAAGACGTGGAGAGACCTGGCTCACAGAATCACCAAGAATCAGACACAACTAAATGGGGTAACACTATCATCAGAGAAGAGAATATTTGTAGCTCAGGGTTGAACTGTGAGGTCCTTGGTGCTGTCTGAGCCTGGTGTTTTTTGATGCAGATGTTTCATTACCCAGCTGGGTAACATCATCAGGGCCAGAAGGGAGTGGTGCAGTGGTGGGCTGCCCCCAGTTCTGTAGAATTGGTAGTAAAACGAACAGGAAGCTCCACCCACCGACCCCGACATCATCAGAACGCTTCTGCGCATGAGCGTGTGGCCCCATTGCGAACCAGTAGTAAAGGTAAGTAGAACCCACCCCTGGAGGAGAGGAAGAGGAGGAGAATGAATATGGGGTTCTTGGTCTTCTCTGAGCCTGGTGGTTTTTTTTTGTTTTTTTTATTTTTTTTTATTTTTTTTTATTTTTTTATTTTATTTTTTTTTATTATTTATTTATTTATTTATTTATTATCATTTATTTATTTATTTATTTATTGGGTCTTCTCTGAGTCTGGTGGATTGATTGATTGATTGATTGGTTCGATTTATATGCCGCCCTTCTCCAGAGACTCAGAGCGGCTTACAATGCGTTAAGCAACAGCCTTCATACTTTTGTATATTTATACAAAGTCAGCTTATTGCCCCCACAAAGTGGGTCCTCAATTGACCTAACTTAGAAAGGATGGAAGGCTGAGTCAACCTTGAGCCTGGTGAGATTCGAACTTGCAGGAATTGCAGGCAGCTGGCAGCTAAATGCTATTTAACAGCGCTTTAGTCCACTGCTCCACCAGGCTCCCTTTTCTTGCAGAAGTTTTCATGTCGTTACCTAGTATGGTAATGAAATGTCTACAAGAAAACCATTACACTCAAAGAGCACCAAGGACCCCGAGTATTCATTGGAATTCTCATAAATTTTATTCTTCAGAAGTCTGTCAGATTTATCCCTTGGATGAGGTTTTTTTCCCCCTAATCTAGATGCTGAATAGAAGTCGGAGGAAGTGACAAAGGAGTTGAAGTTGCTGTTCTCCTCAGTAAAAGAGGTTCAGGGTGCTAATCAAATGTAGTATTTGAGAGATGGAGACATTAAGGACTTACCCTCACCAAGCCTGACAAGGCAATGTAATATTTTGAAAAAAATGATTACACCAATTATGTAGGAACTACATAATCTTTAGAGAGAAATATCCTCAAGTAGATGCAAACTGATCTGAAGATTCATTTCGCTGGTATTTTATGTTATCTTACTTTATTTTTGCTCTTTTATCCAGGGACTTTTATATGCTATTATTCTATATGTAATTCCTAGGTCTGTATATACTTATCAGTGATATATTGGGATATTTACATTCACTTACTGTTTCGGTTTTATCTCTCTTTTTTTTTCTTATGGCTGTAATAAAGTTCCTTGATCTCTTCTGATGAGTTGGTACAACTATCTTAGTCTCCAGCTGCTTAAAACCAATTTTTATTTGCACTCAGGGTAAAAATGTTTATGCAATAAGCAGGTGTAAAGAACCTTCTCAAATAATTAATATGTGCCTATTTATGATGTAACCTTGCTTCGTTATTTTTTTTTATTACTAATTGCATGAAGATGACTTAATTGCTTATGTATATATGTAGACTGGAAGCATTTATATTCTGGTCTTGTTTCTACTCAAGTGCAATTTTCCTTTCATTGTTCATTTTTCATGTTTTTTTATATATTCCTTGAGAATTCTTTCTACCCTTTTGAATGATTCACTAGGGATATAGTAGTGGCCAAAATTGTGGAAACCTTTTGGGAAAAGTGTATTTTTGAGGTTTGATAGCTAATAACACCACTTTTTTTGGGGGGGGGGAGTTTCAAAATAATCCTATTCCACTGCTGGGATGGCCTAGGAATAGCCCAGACCTTCATCCAATTGAAAACTTATGGAGCCGACTAAAGAAACTTGTTAGTCAGAAGCAACCCAGCAATAAAACCCAGTTAATAGAAGCAACTATTCAATCTTGGTTTCACATTAGAACAGCTGCAGAACTAAAAGACTTGGTTCACTCCATGGGAAGATATTGTAAGGCTGTCACTCATGCTAAAGGTTACCCAAGTAAGTATTAACTGACAGAGTGATCATTTTTGTATATCTCATTTTTTCTGTGTTTCACTTTTCTTCTTTACACTGTAACTGCTATTCTAATAGCAAATCCATCATAAAAGTTATTGCATTACATTCCTGATTAAATTATCTTTCCATTGATAAATAATTTTATGGTACTACTCCATAAAAAGTGGTGTTATAAGCTAGTTTTAGAAAATACACTTTTCCCAAAAGATTTCCACAATTTTGGCCCCTACTGTATTTTCCTAAGAAAGGGTCTTTGGAGATCCTTTTTTTTTTTTTTTTTAATGATTTATATGCCACCCTTCTCCGGAGACTCATGGCAGCTTACAAGGCATTAAGCAACAGCCTTCATACAAACAGCCTTTGTATATTTTATACAAAGTCAGCTTATTGCCCCCACAAACTGGGTCCTCATTTCACCTACCTTAGAAAGGATGGAAAGCTGAGTCAACCTTGAGCCTGTTGGGATTTGAACTTGCAGTAATTGCAGGCAGCTGAATGTTAAAAACAGTTAATAACACTGCTTTAGTCTGCTGAGCCACCAGAGCTCCTATAGTTCAGCCTCAAGACACATACAGAAAATTGCTGCAGCCATAAAACATAGAATAATAGCATTGGAAGGATCTTGGATATCTTTTAGTTCAACCATCAGCTCAAACAGGAGAGCCTATTCCAGTGATGGCTAACCTTCTTGCCATCGCGTACTGGGGGGGCAGGGGGGTTGCGCGTCTGCCCACATCCATAATTCTATGTGCCCCACCCCCACCCCAAGCATGCACACGTGACCCCCACACACACCCCGCTCCTGGCACGTGATGGCCCAGTAGGGCCATTTTTTTTTCTCACCTGGCTCCAAGGGCCTTCCCCAACCCCTCGGAGGTCCTCCAGAGGCTGAACACAGCCTGTTTGACAACTTCCAGTGGGACCAGAAGGCCCAATTTTTGCTGTCCCCCTACCTCTCTAGAAGTCTGGGGAGGGAGAAAATGGCCTTCCCCACCCTCCCAGAGGTCCTCCGGAAGGCTGAAAATGTCCTGTTTGACAACTTCCGGTGCCAGCAGTTCAGCAGATTGAATCTCACTAGGCTCAAGGTTGTCTCAGACTTCCATCCTTCTAAGGTGCATAAAATGAGGAGCCAGATTGTTGGAGGCAAGATGCTGACTCTGTAAATTGCTTAGAGAGGGGTGTAAAAGCACTGTCAAGCACTACATAAGACTATTGCTATCTGGAGGTAAGCTATTCCACTGATTAGTTGTTCTCAGAGTCAGGAAATGTCTAGATTGTATCTCCCTTTAATGATCTTTCACCTATTACTTCTTGTCTGCCCTCAAATGCTTGGAAAATAAATCATCCTCCGCTTCTCTGTGACAGCCCCTCAAGTACTGAATGAGTGCTATTGGGTCACCTTTATTACTTCTCTTTGTTAGACTACACATACCTAGTTCACTCAATCATTCATTGTACAGTTTAGCCCCTAGACTTCTTATCATCTTCGTTCCTCTTCTCCGCACTCTTTCTAGAGTCTCAACATCTTTTTTATATTGTGGTCACCAGAACTGAACTACTATTACAAGTGTGGTCTCACCCAGTGGTGGGTTTCAATTTTTTTTACTACTGGTTCTGTGGGTGTGGCTTGGTGGGCATGGCATGGCTATGTATTAGGATACAACTCCAAAGTAAAAGTACTATAAAATCTCTATTCCCACCCCACTTCATGGGAAGGATACTGTAAAATCTCCATTCCCTCTCCACTCCAGAGGAAGGTTACTGCAAAATCCCCATTTCTTCCCAATCAGCTGGGATTCGGGAGGCAGAGAATAGATGGGGGCGGGATCAGTCAGGGGTGGTATTTATCGGTTCTCTGAACTACTCAAAATTTCCACCATCAGTTCTCCAGAACTGGTCAGAACCTGCTGAAACCCACCTCTGGTCTCACCAGTATAGAACAAAGTAGTACTAACACTTCACATGCTCTTGAAACTGTGCTTTTGTTCATGCAACCTAGGATGGCATTAGCCCTTTTGGTAGCTGCTGCACACTTTTGGCCTACACGTATGTGGTTGTTAATATCCAAGGAGTCTTCTTCAAGACACAAGAAAGGAGTTTTAGATGTTGCATTCAAAGAAAACAGTAGCTGCATGTAAATTAAAAAAAATCTTACTTATTGTGCCTTTGAGAAAGAGGCAAATAATGCCTCAATGAAACACCCACCCCTTATTTTGTGTGGTATCTGCCATCTTGTATAAACTCCCTTTTTACCACCCTGTAATCCTGTAAATCATGGTAGAGTTGGGGTGACTGGATGGAACTGAGCGTTTGCTAGCTGAATGCCCTTCCTGATGCCTACATGGAGTTCGCAGCAGATATTCGCACTTTGTGCCCTGATAGAGAAAAATGTGTTACTGCCTAGGATTGAACTCTCAACCTTCTGTGTGGGAGGCAAGTCTTTGCCATTAGGCCACCACGTCACTCATCTGCTATCCTACATAAGTGAGTAAATTCTATCTTGTAATTGTGTATCACTCCTCAATCAAGCATGGAAGTAGTATGAGGCATCCAGGAAAGACAACAGCGAATCCTCCCTGCTGGATTTCATCCTTCTGTGCAAAATTCAGGATGCAGATTTACAAATTGTGCATCTTTGATGGATGTGTGTATATGTAATACACACACACACACACAAAATTTATATTTGCTGATAAGAAATAAAGGGAGAGTAGTATAGTTCTATTTCAAGCTATTTAGCTCTCATCAGCTAGCCATACCCTTACTCAGATTCAAACTTGGGCTGCCTGCATATTAGGCAGTTGTATTAAGCTCTGAGCCTTTATCAGCAAATATAAATTTGGTATAAAATGTTTTTGTCATGAATGCGACTGCTTGAGGGCTCCTGGATTGGAGCTGAAAGGTGAAAGGGATGCAGTATGCTCCCTCCCATATTGCGGTAGACCAGGTGCTTTGACAGAAAAATACTTAATGTGTGTGTGTGTGTGTGTGTGTGTGTGTGTGTGTGTGTAGATAGGTAGGTCGGCGATCTGTCTGTCTGTCTGTCTGTCTGTCTGTCTGTCTGTCTGTCTGTCTGTCTGTCTGCCTGTCTGTCTGTCTAGAGCACCAGGAGCCTGGTGGAGCAGTGGACTAAAGTGCTGTTAAATAGCACTTAGGTGCCAGCTGCCTGCAATTACTGCAAGTTCGAATCTCCCCAGGCTCAAGGTTGACTCAGCCTTCCATCCTTCCGAGGTAGGTAAAATGAGGACCCGGATTGTGGGAGCAATAAGCTGACTTTGTATAAAAAAGAACACCGCTTAGGGAGGGCTGAAAGCCTACTGAACAGGTCTATACAAAAGTATGAAGGCTATTGCTTAATGCATTGTAAGCCGCCCTGAGTCTCCAGAGAAGGGCGACATATAAATCAAACCAATAATAATAATAATAATAATAATAATAATAATAATAATAATAATATAGATGATAGATAAATAGATATAGATACTATGTAGAATAGAATAGAATAGAATAGAATAGAATAGAATAGAATAGAATAGAATAGAATAGAATAGAATAGAATAGAATAGAATAGAATAGAATAGAATAGAATAGAATAGAATAACAGAGTTGGAAGGGATTTTGGAGGTCTTCTAGTCCAACCCCCTGCTTAGGCAGGAAATCCTACACCACTTCAGACAAATGGTTATCCAGCCTCTTCTTAAAAACTTCCAGTGTTGGAGCATTCACAACTTCTGGAGGCAACAAAATTTCTCCCTTGTGTGTGTGTACATCCATCCATCCATCCACACATATATATAGTCAGCTGCCATGATACATAATTACAAGATTGGTTGTGCTGTATAAATCAGTATATTCTATTTTGCAATGCTGTATCATGGCAGCTTCTCACAACAACTGTTTGGGTGCATCACTGAAAGAGGCACAACTTTTCTAAACCTGTACCCTGCCTTTTGCGCAGAAGGATGGGAGCCAGCGGGGGGGGGGGGGGGGGGATCCGCTGTTGTCTTTGCTGGAGGCCTCACGCTGCCTCCACGCTTGTTTGAGGAATATGCGTGAATTAGCCTTAGGGCTGTTCCTCTCATCTGTCTGAATCAGTATAAAACTTAGCAAATAATAACAACCTTTATGGCTGGAGTGAGAGAAGGTTGCAGGATCCCTGTGGGGGAAGAAAAACAAAAGAAGGCAAACTTCTAAAAGCTCTGCAGTTTGTTTTGTTGCTTAAAGTCTGTGAGAACAGCGATAATGGATTTGGCTTTCTGGGTAACGTCGAGAATGAAGGGGGGGGGAGACGGATTTCTCGTGCTATCCATCACCTGTTAAGCTGTGGACAAAGGTTACCGTCTCCATCATTAACATGAATTTTTAAATTTATTTCCATGGTTTGTCTAATTGCTTTGTGGATAAAACATTGCAAAAAGGAAGCTTTTGAGGGAAACTGGGCTCAATTGTGCTTCATTTTTTTGAACTAAAAGTTTGTAGTTACTAGTTTCTGGTTTGGGGTTTGGATACTTCGGGGGGGGGGGGGGGGTTAGTCACAAGTTATCAAGTGGAGGTAGCCTGCCTTGTGTCAGAGTTTGGTGCAAAAATCAAATCCAGAAAACACACAGGTAAACTGATTCGGCAGGATTCATTAAACTTCTTTATATACATAATAACACATGAAGATAAATGTACAATACCAATAGCTGATTCTTCCAACGCGGTAGAGAGGAGAAACTGTCAGTAAGTTCTTAGTTTCAGTTCAGCAGACAGACAAGCCCAGACTTGCTTAGCTTCTGCACGGACTCAGATCTGAGCCACGCCCAGCCTTCTTGCTTAAGTTTCCGTTTCCAAAAAAGCCCCCATTGGCTGACCCAGTTGCTATGCCTATTCATTGGCTGACCTTGTTACCATTTCTTCCCATTCCAGCCAGTCCCCAGTGGCTGACCTGTTGCCATGTCTATCCCAGTTAATGAATATTCTGACACCTTGTTGTGTTCTTTTAATTATCGATAAAAGAAGAATATTTATTGCTCAGGGTATCAGGAGCTGCTGATTCAGTTCTACAGAGGAATTAGTGAGTCTAATTCCTCTGTAGTGAGTCTAGAATCTGCACCTCTATAAATGTCTGGTTTGGCTTGCAACCCAACAAGACAGACACAGACTTCAGAGGATAATTAGAACTGCAGAAAAAACAATGGCTACCAACCTGCCTTCCATTGAGGACCTGTATACTGTATACGTCAAAAAGAGGGCTGTGAAAATATTTATAGACGCCTCACATCCTGGACATAAACTGTTTCAACTCCTACCCTCAAAAGGATGCTATAGAGCAATAGAGCATTGCACACTAGAACAAATAGACACAAGGACAGTTTTTTTCCCGAACGCCATCACTCTGCTAAACAAATAATTCCCTCAACACTGTCAAACTATTTACTAAGTCTGCATTACTATTAATCTTCTCATTGTTCCCATCACCCATCTCCTCCCACTTATGACTGTATGACTGTAACTTTGTTGCTTATAGCCTTACGATTTATATTGATATTGTTTCCTGATTGCTTATTTGTACTCTATGACTATCATTAAGTGTTGTACCTTATGATTCTTGACTAACATATCTTTTCTTTTATGTGCACTGAGAGCGCATGCACCAAGACAAATTCCTTGTGTGTGCAAGCACACTTGGCCAATAAAGAATTCTATTCTATTCTATTCTATTCTATTCTATTCTATTCTATTCTATTCTATTCTATTCTATTCTATTCTATTCTATTCTATTCTATTCTATTCTATTCTATTCTCAGGGTTGAAATGAGGTACTCTCTGAACTTGATAGGGGTTTTTTTTGCAGCTATTTCATTACTTAACTCAATATTGATGATGTTATTTAGTTTGGTAATGAACATCTGCAAGAAAACCACCAGAGAATACCAAGCCCCCCCCCTCCCCCAGTAATTATGAATATTGAATAGTGTTTGCTTGGGAGTACCCAACTAACACCAATATTTATGTAATAGCTCAGGCCAGTGTGATGATTGGGTCAATCCTTGATTAATGGTTTGGGTTTGGAAAAATCAATTTCTTGTTTATATCTGTTGGAAGAAACATCCTTCTGGGTTCTGCTCCAAGTGGGGAAAAAGACACTGGAGACATGGAGACTGCTTGGAAAGATGGTTTAATGGTGGACAGGATCACATGGCTTGAGTTCCTGAACAGAAAAGGGAGGGGAGATACATGGAGTTTTCGGGTTTTATGCTCTCTCTGGCTTTGAACTTCCTGGGGCCCAGAAAGAGTATCTTGATTGGTTGTCAGACTTCCAGGGGGTGGGGGTCTTAGCTAGCCTTGCTGGCTGATGGTCACATGTGCTTCCCAGGTCACATGCTTCCCAAATCACATGTGGTGAATTTCTGCTGCTATTGTGTAGAGGGCTAATCCTATCTTTGTTGGATCTTTGGCAATCTACTACGGCTCTGCCTGAAGGAGGTAGATCTTTGTTATGTAGAATAGACTGGCCCAGGCCTTAATGGCCCATTGACAAAGGGTGGGGGCAGGAAGATGGGAGCTGCTTCAAAACATGCTTATCCATTTCTCATCCAGGGAAATACAATATTCTGCCTTTTTTAATATTTCCTAAAAATATTCCATTCTTCTAGGACAGGGGTGAGTGCTAACCTCCTACATATCTTCCCTGACAGATTGTGTATTACAACCTCCTTTATATTACACACAAGGGACTGCACACACACACAAAAATGCAGCACATTTAATAAAACACGGACGTAAAAATCAGGAACTTCTCTGAATATTGAACAATTGTGTGAGCTTTTATATAGTTTTGACATGTTCAGTTGGCCCATGTTTGATCATCGCAGCTTTCAAGAATATCCTGTACATAATGGAAATAATCAAATGCAAATATACAGGTCCCTGTGATTTCTTAGGGAAGCGCTCATTGCAGCTCATTGATAAGTGTTAGTTGTGCACTCTCTAGTAAACACCAGGCCTTCACGCCTTTTTCAGAGCACCTGGAGTCATTGTGACACCATATAATGAAAAAAAACATCTGATATTCATATAGTCTCTAATGGGGCCAGTCTCTGCTTGCCTCTCAAATTCTTGCAAGATTTTGACAATACTCTGATTACATGATACGGAAGCATTGCTCTTAGCATGCAACCTTCCAACAGGGAAATTAATGTCTTCTAGCAACCACAGCAAAGAATTGAGGCCTTTGAACTTTGGTGCTGGAGAAGACTCCTGCAAATCCCTTGGACTGCAAGGCGAAGAAACAAGTCAGTCCTAGAGGAGATCAACCCTGACTACTCTTTAGAAGGCCAGATCCTGAAGATGACACTCAAATCCTTTGGCCACTGTTGTAAGAAACATCCTTGTAGGTTCTGCTCCAAGTGGGGACAAAGACACTGGAGACATGGAGACTGCTTGGAAAGATGGTTTAATGGTGGACAGGATCACATGGCTTGAGTTCCTGAACAGAAAAGGGCAGATACAGGGAGTTCTCAGGTTTTATGCTCTCTCTGGCTTTGAACTTCCTGGGGCCCAGAAGGAGTATCCTGATTGGTTCTCAGACTTCCAGGGGGTGGGGGTCTTAGCTAGCCTTGCTGGCTGATGGTCACATGTGCTTCCCAGGTCACATGTGGTGAGTTTCTGCTACTATTGTGTAGAGGGCTAATCCTATCTTGCTGGATATTTGGCAATTCCTATTATGGCTGTGTCTGAAGGAGATAGATCTTTGTTATGTAGAATAGACTGGCCCAGGCCTTCATGACCCACTGATAAAGGGTGGGGGCAGGAAGATGGGAGTTGCTTCAAAGTATGCTTATCCATTTCTCATCCAGAAAAATACAATATTCTGTCTTTTTAATATTTCCCCAAAATATTTCACTCTTCCAGGAGAGGGGTGGGTGCTAACTTCCTACACCACATAATGAGAAGGAAGGACTCACTGGAGAAGAGCCTCATGCTGGGAAAGACTGAGGGCAAAAGAAGAAGTGGATAGCAGAGAACGAGGTGGCTGGATGGAGTCACTGAAGCTAAAGGTGTGAGCTTAAATGGACTCCAGAGGATGGTAGAGGACAGGAAGGCCTAGAGGAACGATCATAACCATAATTATAAGTTTATTTGTCAAGCATATATAAGATAACAGATAAAAGTATAAACATAATTTGATTACCTGAAAAGAGTAAGTGTAAAAAGGAATATTAGGACAGGGACAGAAGGCACGCTGGTGCGCTTATGCACGCCCCTTACAGACCTCTTAGGAATGGGGTGAGGTCAACAGTAGACAGTTTAAGGTTAAAGTTTTCGGGGTTTGGGGAAGAAACTACAGAGTCAGGTAGTGTATTCCAGGCATTGACCACTCTGTTACTGAAGTCATATTTTCTGCAATCGAGTTTGGAACGGTTTACCTTAAGTTTCTATCTATTATTTGCTCATGTATTGTTGTGGGTGAAGCTGAAGTCCATGGGGTCATGATGGGTCGAACATGACTTCACAACTAACAACAACAACAGTAACCACAGCCCAACAACAACAAGAACAGCAGCATTTCTCAAAACATGTAGTCCTTGACTTACAACAGTTACAACTTTGTGACCAAAGTTACAACGGCACTGAAAAACGTGACTTATGACCATTTGTCATATGACCATTGCAGCATTCGCACCGTCAACTGACTCCTATTTATGACGGTTGTAGTGTCCCAAAGTCATGTGATTTGCGACCTTCTGACAAGCAAAGTCTATGGAAAAACCTGATTCACTCAACAACCATGTGTCTAATTTAACAACCGCAGCGAATCACTTCACAAATGTGGCCAAGACAAGTCGTAAAATTGGGGGCAAAACTCACTTCAGAAATGTCTCACTGAACGGCATAAATGATGGGCTCAATGGTGATCATAAGTTGGAGACTGGCTGTAAAGACGGGAAGATTGGGCTGTTGCTAAGGAGCAGCTACATTAACACACTTGGAAATGATTTTCTCATTAGCGATAGGGAAAAAATAATAATATTACCCATTCATCCACGCCCGGGCATTGTGATAGTCTTGTATACAATAACTCTGCTTGAAATTCTTTAACTGGTTGGAAAAGCACAATTTTCCCAATAAATTGGACAGACAATGAAATGTTGAGCACCATCTCAGATCCTGGGTTTCAAGAAGATATCCTTGTTAGTCCTTTCCAGCAGTCAGTAAGGAATGTTAGCCATCTTAAGGACATCTATTTCTTAAAAGAGCTGTGCAGAGGTTTTTATTTAAATATTTTAATTGCATTATGCAGATGTGTTAATCAGTGTAAAGTTGTTTGAAATGAGCCTGTTTTCTTTCAGATTTCTCACCTTCAGTTTCCAGTAAAGGTTTGTTCTCATTTGTAAACTTTGTTTCGTACACACAAGCACAAAGCTGAAATCTTTCTGAGTTTGAGGGAGAAGAAGAGGGGGTCAATCTGTTCTGCCAAGGAACCGGAAGGCAGGAAAAGAAGCAATGGATGGGAATCAATCAAAGAGAGAAGCAACTTAGAACTAAGGACGAGTTTCCTGACAGTGAAAGCAATTAATCAGTGGAACAACTTGCCTCCAGAAGTTGTGAACGCTCCAACACTGGAAGTTTTTAAGAAGAGATTGGACAACCATTTGTCTGAAGTGGTGTAGGGTTTCCTGCCTGGGCAGGGGGTTGGACTAGAAGACCTCCAAGGTCCCTTCCAACTCTATTATTCTGATGATCCAAGGTTGCTGATTCATATTATTTTGCACTTTTGTTGAAGAGAATTATACTGAGTTATTCTCCAGTTATTCCAAGCACTCTATATTGAATCAGAGATTCATTACTTCTACTGGCCTTGAGAAAGACACTGTTAATCTTCATTGAGTGGATTTTTTTACAGATATTATTATTTTGATCATCTATGAATCAGCTCTCCAACAATGCTCAAAGCCATGTGCAAGAGTAATCAAAATACTAATGAAAACCAACTAATATAAAGCTATTGATCAACTCAGCCCTGAAATCAATAATATCAAAACACATAAAAGCTATCCTACCTATACATCAGCATAAAAATGTGATTGCAGCAATAATTGTATCTTGTAAGCTAATTAATCCTAATGCCCAACAAGTATTCCTTTAGAAGCAAAACCTTGAAGGGGAAATAAATGCAAACATCTTTCTCAGAAGCAACAGCTTATATCATAAAAGTAAGGGACAGGAATTAAAAGTTGTGTTACTTTCTCAGTTCTACAGAGGAATATTGAGTCTGTCATCTTCACCTCTATAACTGTCTGGTTTGGCTCTGCAACCCAACAAGACAGACACAGACTTCAGAGGATAATTAGAAGTGCAGAAAAAACAATGGCTACCAACCTGCCTTCCATGGAGGACCTGTCTACTGCACGAGTCAAAAAGAGGGCTGGGAAAATATCTACAGACCCCTCACATCCTGGACATAAACTGTTTCAACTCCTACCCTCAAAAAGACGCTATAGAGCACTGCACACCAGAACAACTACACACAAAGGACAGTTTTTTCCCCGAACGCCATCACTCTGCTAAACAAATAATTCCCTTAACACTGTCAAACTGTTTACTAAGTCTGCATTACTATTAATCTTCTCATTGTTCCCACCACCCATCTCCTCCCACTTATGACTGTGTGACTGTAAATTTGTTGCTTGTATCCTTGCGATATATATATAGATTGTTTCCTGATTTGTACCCTATGACTATCATTAAGTGTTGTACCTTATGATTCTTGACGAATGTATCTTGTCTTTTTATGTACACTGAGAATATATGCACCAAAAACAAATTACTTTTGTATCCAATCACACTTGGCCAATAAAGAATTCTATTCTATTCTATTCTATTCTATTCTATTCTATTCTATTCTATTCTATTCTATTCTATTCTATTCTATTCTATTCTATTCTATTCTAGATAGAATATGCTGTTCTATTCTCAGGGTTGAAATGAGGTAGTCTCTGAAGTTGTCATCCATCCCATCCCATCCCATCCCATTCCATTCCATTCCATTCCATTCCATTCCATTCCATTCCATTCCATTCCATTCCATTCCATTCTATTCTATTCTATTCTATTCTATTCTATTCTATTCTTATTAATGTTTAGGACTTCAAAAACCTTCGGAAGACTAAATTAGCCGCTCCTGATCTGTTTATCACTGACAGCCTTACCTCTTTAATCTTTTAATCTTATCTCGATCTCATCATGAATATGGTTTCCCTGTTTAGTCTCACACCCATTTCCCTTTCCTCAGCCAACTGTTAGGTTGTGAGCTCCTTAAGGCACACATATAGAAACTGCCATTGCCACTCACACTGGTGGAGATGTAAACGACAGCAGTGGCTGATGGGAAACCACTTCCACAGCCAAGTGCTTGCCACCACAATTGCACACCATGTGTTCGCGCGACACCGTCTGTGCACCAGGAAACCAAACCGGGCCCACCTGCTTCTCTCTCACAAGATGTTCATTTAATAGCTTGCCTTTGCTTCCAAGCAAAAATTGACTTGTATCATTAAAAAAAAACATAAAATTCAGAGCTAGGTTGAATGCTATTGGTTCAGTGGCTGACATATTATGCAGGTCGAGTTTTTATGACAAAGAACCTGGAACAATATTGTTGGTTTCCTTCGAAGAGAAAGAGTTAGGACATTGTAAGAAAACAATGATAGATGGCCTGGGGACTGCTTAGCTTTTTTAAAAATATAAGTTTTATTTGCACATTTTTCTTTATCACAGATAAGTGCTTCATATACAGCGTATTGTCTGTGTCAACTTACTTATACAGTAGCAGCCAAAATTGTGGAAAGCTTTTGAAAAAAGTGTATTTTCTAAAACTAGCTAATAACACCAATATTAGAGAAAATAGATTTCGCTTAGGAGTGAAATGTCTGTCTGTCTATCTATCTATCTATCTATCTATCTATCTATCTATCTATCTATCTATCTATCTATCTATCTATCTATCTATCTATCTATCTATCTATCTATCTATCTATCTATCTTCTTTATCTTTATCTTTATTTAATTTGTATACCGCCCTACTCCCGAAGGACTCAGGGCGGTGAACAGCCAAACAATAAAATACACAAATACAAAATTTAAAAACAGAATCTATCTATCTATCTATCTATCTATCTATCTATCTATCTATCTATCTATCTATCTATCTATCATCTATCTATCATCTATCTATCTATCTATCTATCTATCTATCTATCTATCTATCTATCTATCTATCTATCTATCTATCTATCTATCTATCATCTATCTATCTCTATCTCTCATCATATCTCTCATCATATTTATCATATCTCCATCCATCATCCATCCATCCATCTATCTATCTATCTATCTATCTATCTATCTATCTATCTATCTATCTATCTATCTATCTATCTATCTATCTATCTATCTATCTATCTATCTATCTATCCTACTTGTATGACTGCCAAGAAACCTATGAGATCATCAGAAATCTTCATTTAAAAAAAAAAGTTAAAAAGCCATTGCATGCAAGGCTGTAGTTTTTTAAACAAATATTTTCTGTGAGTTGCTGTTCTTTTTGTTGTGTTTCAGGGCTTTCTAGTTTTATTCAGTGCAGTCCAAGGATTATTCCAAAAGGCAGCCTATAAAAGCTTTTACGTGACTAAAACCTATCATGTATAAAATCGATTGGAAGATGTTTTAGCTAGTAAAAGGGCATTTTTGGTTCTCAGCCTAAGGTCATGGCAACATTCAGAGGGCTTCTCTTTGGAAATATCCAAGATGAAATAGCTTAAAAAGTACACTTTCAAAATAGATATTTATTTGCTCTTTTTTTGTCGCCTACAATAAGCACTAAAAATGCTAAGGAATGGAATCTACAGTCAAACAACACTTAGTAGCACAGTTCTTCGTGAAATTTCTTTCAATGAATGAAGGATTGTGCCCCCCTAAGAGGAAAGAGAAGAATTAGACATACTCTGTTACTCGCAATTCACAACTCACATGTTCACATTTGCTATCCTATCCCTAGGTGACAGTTCAGATTTTATTACATTTGAGCCAGTCTGCAACAGCTTTCTGATGAGGAGAAAAAGAAGGTGGACTTTCACGACGCAACCGCCATTTTAAATCATGTCTGAATATGGACCAAGAAGCAGTTTGGTGAAGTGGTTAAGGCATCAGGTGAGAAACTGGAAGGCTGTGAGTTCTAGTCTCGTTTTAGGCGTAAGCCAGCTGGATGACCCTGTGACAAGTCCTCTCTCTCAGCTCCATAAAGGAGACAATCTACTTCTAAAAATAAACCTTGCAAAAGACTGCAGGAATTCTCCAAGAATTAGATACTATTGAAAAACAAAGAGGAAGAAAAAATGAAATACCAAACACTGTTTTCTTTTTCTTTTTTTAATAATTCTTTATTAAACAGTTTGTCTTTAAAAACAACACCAAAAACAATCACACACATATAAAAACAAAACATGTCAAGACATAACATATTGAACATTATATAACATTACTGGTAATTTTACAGCATTTCATATCGACTTACGTATTTTGCTTTTGTAGTACTCTGTTCTATACTAAATATTGTTTTCAATGTCATTGTTCTTACCTGAGCTTCCCCAGCAGCACGAAGCCGAATCCTTATCCTGATAAACCCTTTTTATTTAATTTACAGTGAATTCCTCTCCAGCAAAGTCTTTCTCCTCCCCCAGCCTTTCAAGATAGCTCACAATGACTGACCTTTATCAGGCTTGGAGAGTGGCCAGGCCGATATCTTTCAGATAGGGCAATACTTGGCAAGAATGCAGGGATGAATTTATTGTCTCCTGCAAACTCCACTCCCCTTTCGTTCCTCTTTTATTCCCTATGGGAGGGGCCATTCATCGTCCACCTGTGGCCTTACTCCCAAGTCGACCCTTGCTCTTTAGCTGTTCCCTTCGTCTGGCAACTCTGCACATGCGCACACTGGGAACAGGCTCCAGCTGTTCATCTGCCTCACTGATGTCTGACTCCGAAGGCAGCTGATAACTGTCATGTGGTCCTGGCCCCCTCTCTGCCTCTGATGCAGACTTCTCATCAGAGCCTTCCTCAGAGTCCAGGACTGGCCCATGTTCTTCCCCAACCTCCTCACTGTCTGAATCTGCTGCCAGCTCCATTGGCCGCTAGTGGGCTACAACAGACATGAGCTCAAAAAAGAAGGCTTTCAAGAACCCCATTTTTTGCTGCAAGAAATAATAGAATAAATTTAGGACATTTATGAGATCTTCTGATTTTGGGGAAATAGGAGGACTTAGGAAAACATTCATCCCTTCATTCCCCAGCCTCTGCCTCTGCCTAGCAACCATACACACTTTGAGAATGTAGAGTTAATTGTTAATTGGTTAATTGTCCTCAGTGTTAGGAAGTTTCTCCTTATTTCTAGGTTGAATCTCTCCTTGATTAGTTTCCATCCGTTGTTTCTTGTCTTTCCTTCAGGTGCTTTGGAAAATAAGATGACTGCCTCTTCTTCGTGGCAGCCCCTCAAATCCTGGGAGACTGCTATCATGTCATGCCAGTTGATCTCTGACACTGTTGTGTTTCTGAGAAGCCAAAGGCTGTGTAGCCAGAAGAGATGACTTTTTCAATAGCAGTGTTGCCTTTCTACAACAGCCTTCAAGTGAAGATCTGACTCGATCCTCTTCGGTTGCTTTAAGGGAATTGTTAAACGTTGCACTGCTTCGCGGAGCATTTATAATCTAGAATTAGCCATCAATGCATGTATTGATTCAACACGATAGTGTGTGTTTTAGTCCATTATATTTGATGACTTTATGGTTTATTGATTAGCTGCTTTTAATTAGTTTACAATGGATGCTCTAGTCATTTTCTATGTGTCTTGTAAACTGCCAGAGGTGTATTTGATTGGAGTGGGATATAAAGGCAAAAGGAGGAAGGTCGGAAAAAATCTCAGGGGGAAATCCACATTTGTTGCACATAAAAATCAATAGGAGGTCACCATGTTGACTGAAAACGGAGGTGCTTATGAGGAATTATACTAAATCAGCCTCAGCCTTGAGAGCCCCAATCCCTAAATGACAGTTATGCATCTAGACCCGTGATGGCTAACTCTTTCGGCACTGAGTGCCAAAAGCGCCTGCGCACCCACACACCCATAATGCAATGCGTGTGTGACCCCCCCATGTGCCCCACCCCATGCACATGTGCCCCCTATGTGTGCCCCATGCATATGTGTGTGCCCCCTGTGTATGCCCCGCCCTCTTTGCATGCATGCATGACCTCCGGATATGCATGTGCAGCATCAACATTTGTGCATGCGACACCCCATGTGACCCCACCCCCCCACACATGAATGCATGAACCCCGCACATGCACCCCACCCCCCTGCGCATGTTCACCTATCTCCCGCATGCATCCCACTCCCTGCGCATGTACAGCAGAGACCCAAAAACCAGGTGGCACACACGCATGTGTGGTGGAGCTGATCTGGGGTGATGGCTATCATGCCTGCAGAGAGGGCTCTGCATTCAACCTGTGGCACGTATGCCAGAGATTCGGCATCATGGATCTAGACCATTCAAGGAAGTCAACAGGATTTCATATAAAGTGGATGCAGAGATGAGGAGTAATAAGGTTATTGGTGTACAGCCTTATATAAGGCTTGGAGAGCCTTGGTGGCACAGCAGACTAAAGTGCTGTTAATTAGCACCAGCTGCCTGCAATTACTGTAAGATCGAATCTCACCAGGCTCAAGGTTGACTCAGCCTTCCATCCTTTCGAGGTAGGTAAAATAAGAACCCGGATTGTGGGGGCAATAAGCTGACTGTATAAAAAAGATCACCACTTGGGGGGTGGGGCGAAAGCCCTACTAAGCAGGTATATACAAAAGTATGAAGGCTATTGCTTAATGCATTGTAAGCCGTCCTGAGTCTCCAGAGAAGGGCGGCATATAAATTGAACCAATAAATAAATAAATAAGCAGTCCTTTTGCTCATTATAGAAACAACTTTCTGGATTGGAATCCCTTGGATGGAGCTTCATCTGTCCTTCCTTGTTCATTTATGAGTTTTTTCCCCTACTTGTTTTATTTTGTAGTCTGAGAAGACGCTGTCTGTCTGGTTACTTGGATGTCTGTCTGCATGCATTTGAATCTTAAGATTCATACCCCACATGCAATACTATTACTTTTATGTCTTTATCTTATTTATTTGTTAAATTTATTTACTGTATATCTCACCATGGGGCTCCACTCTAGGTGGCTTTTCACACTTACAACTGTTGCAGCATCCCCGTGGTCACCTGAATAAAATTCAGATGCTTGACAACTGACTCTTACTTATGACGGTCGCTGTGTCCTGGAGTCACGCAATTTCCCCTTTTGCAACCTTCTGACAAGCAAAGTTTAAGAACTGCAGTGATTCACTCCACAAAAAAGTCATAAAAGGGGGCAAAACTCATTTAGCCAATTTCTCAGTTAACAACATAAATGATGGGCTCAATTGTGGTCATAAGTTGAGGACTGCCTGCTGGGCTGTTGTTAAGGAGCAGCTGCCTTAACACACTTGGATATTATTGTCTCATTAGCAATGGGGAACAAAATAATTGTGTGCCCACTCATCCCTGGGCATTGTGATAATCTTGTATACAATAATTCTGCTTGAAATTCTTTAACTGGCTTTAACCGGCTCACCCAAAGCACCATTTTCTCACTATTTATTTATTGATTGATTGATTGACTGATTGATTGATGGATTAAATTTTTATACCGCCCTTCTCCGGAAGGACTCAGGGCGGTGTACAGCCATGGTAAAACAATATGAAATACAAAATTTAAAAGCAATTTAAAACAGATGAAATATTTTGACCCCCCAGTTAAAAACCCACAAATTTAAAACACCCAATCCAAATTCTTATTAAGCCAGTCCAGCCTGTTGGAATAGCAGGGTCTTAAGGGCATGGTGAAAGGTATGCAGGTTGGGAATCATATGTATCCCCGGGGGCAGTTCATTCCAGAGGGCGGGTGCCCCCACAGAGAAGGCTCTCCCCCTGGGAGTCGCCAGTCTACATTGTTTAACCGACGGCACTCTGAGGAGTCCCTCTCTGTGGGAGTGTGTTGGTCAGAGGAAGGCCATCGGTGTCAGAAGGCAATCCCATAAGTATCCGGGTCCTAAACCATGGAGCACTTTAAAGATGGTAACCAACACCTTGAATTGCACTTGGAAGACCACTGGGAGCCGGTGCAGCTCGTGCAGGAGAGGTGTCACATGGGTGCATTGAGTTGCTCCCATAATAAATTGGGTACACAATGAAATATTGAACACATGGGGTCAAAGTTGAGGTGCTCAGCAGCTGGTTCATATTCCTATCGGTTGTGGTGTCTCGGAGTCATGTGGTTCCTTTTTGTGACCTTCTGACAAGTAAAGTCAGTGAGGAAGCCAGATTTCACTTGTCAATGTTGTTACTACTTTACTGATTAGCCCATGGGACATATCACAGTGCAGAGTTCCAAACGCAAATGAAAACACAAATGCCTACATGCTCAAGCCGTGTGCTCCTGTTCAGGAGCTCAAGCCAGGTGATTCCTGTCTGCTGTTAAACCATCTTTCCAAGCAGCCTCCATATTTCCAGTGTCTTTTTTCCCCACTTGGAACTGAGCCCAAGTGGACATTTCATGCCTACCATCCACTGTCCTAATGTTTCCTCTATTTGTAACTATTTTATGTATTCAATTCATGCTTATACTTATATAAATTATCTAATACGTTCTTGACAAATAAATAAATAGATAAAAATCTGATCAAAACCATTTAAAATGAAATTGGAGTAAAATACAATAATTTAAGATACGGATAAATAAAACATGATAAAATGACATTTCAGTGTCACCCCTACAATCTACCCCAGCGGTATCAAACTCAAGGTCCAGGGGCCGGATCCAGCCTTCTGGGTGCTTAGATCTGACCCGTGGGGTTGCCCCGGAAAGAGCAAAGGACCGGTCCGCAGTGCTTCTGCCAGCAAAAATGGAGCTCAGGAGAGCTGTCCTCAGTCCTCACAAGCTCCATTTTCACTGGCAAAGGGTTGGAGGAGGCTGTCATAGCCAAAAATGGAGCTCAAGAGCTTGTTTTCTCTGGCAGAGTGCTCAGGCTACCACAGGCACCCCTAACACGAATGACATTGAGATGGCCATGCTCAACCTGGCCACTGCCCACTCCAGCTCCCCCCCCCTGAGGTCAAAAATGAAATTGTGTTTGACACCCCTGGTTTACCCCAATTAGTTCCACGTATGCCGATCTCAACCGAACATGGCTGTGGTGTAGTTTGGTGGGCGTGGCATAGCTTGGTGGGCATGGCTTATGGGGAAGGATACTGTAAAATCTCAATTTCCTCCTGATCAACTGGGACTTGGGAGGCAGAGAATAGATGGGTGTGTAGCCAGTCAGAATTTTTACTACTAGTAGTTTTCTCTGAACTACTAAAAATTTCCACTACCGGTTCTCCAGAACTGGTCAGAACCTGCTGAAACCCACCTCTGGTATATGGTCTTCTGCTTGACCAGGGGTTTGGACAAGAAGACTTCCCAGGATCTTTCCAATTCTATTATTCTAGGACTCTCACATTTAAGCATTTATTTAAAATTTAGGCTTATGATAATAATAAGGAAGAAGACGGGGAGTGTGGGGTCTTATATGATTAGGATGCTGGGCTGAAAATCAGCAAATTTATGTTCAAGGGTTGTTGAATGATGGGGCGAGCTCCCGTCATTCACTCCAGCTCTGCCAATGCACTAGTTTGAAAATGGCTGATTGAGAGTAGATAGATGAGTACTATGGGCCACTGAATGAAGACACAAAAGGAACCCCCAACCAAGCTTCCTCTGGGGAATACTGATGTTACTGTTTCCAAAATGAGAGTGAGAGAGCAAGGAAGGAAATGAAAGGAGAGTAAACAGAACAGAAGTAAAATAATAGAACCATAAAATAAAAAGGAAAAAAAGAAGACAATGAAAATACATAAATCTGATAACCAAAAAGATGAATGGGTAGAGCAATAGAGGGGAGGTGGATACTACCGTCAGTCCAGCAGCCATCTCCAATGTGGAACTCCCCAGTTCAATCTGTTTTATAAAATCAAACGGCCCTTCAAAGAGTGAATTAATTCCAGAATTTGCAAGTTTATAAAACTTTCCAGGAAGTCTCAGAAGTATATCAATACCCATATTGGATTGAAGATTAATCATTAGGTGAACTACTTAAGTTGCATATCCTTGCATTTGCCATCTGTTTAAACTTGGATGGGGTAGTGGGAGAAGCATGTATTAAAATGATTTGATTTAAGGAAAGATTTCTTCGCCCTCCTTGAGCAAACAGCTTTGGATATGAATCATTTATCTTCAAAAACATTTGCTCCAAGATTTGCTTATATTTCCAGCATTGTTTGCTTCCTGTTTTGTTGCTGAAAAATTCATGGGAGGCCGTATCGGCTTTAGGATTATGCTGCATACTCTCAGAACTTGGCAAGATATTTTTTTCTAAATTTTAGAAGCCCAAGATAACAACTTTGAAGTTGGATAAACCGTAATCCTTAAAAAAAAATCAAAGTAAGTCTGAGGTTTAGGCCCAAATCATATACAATACATTTCCACACAAAAATATACCAAGAGAGAAAGCCAGATTATACAAGTAATTCCAAATCTCTAGAGTTTGCAAACATTTCGGTCAGGGATATTACAACCTTTCAAAGTCTGTTTTTCAATGTAAGTATAAAAATTGGAAACTCAAGGAATATCTCGGCTCTTGACATATGAGATATTTTCAGGGATAGCTGTTGGCACAAAATTCCATCTCAGAAGGTAAAAGTAAATGTTCCCTCAACTAAAACTCAATTCCTTTATGAATGTATCCGTGTTTTCTTCACCACATTGTGCATGTGGTTTGACATTGCTTTTATTTAAGATAATTTGGGTTCCAAGCATTTGATTGTGTTAGACATTTGCTTCTCAGGTTTATAGGCCACTTAAACCAAGTCTAACAAGCATCTAATTCATGTATTAGTTTCCATACTTTAACTTTAACTTGCTTGCTCCCATCTTGCTCCTATCTGAAAAAGAAATTGGTTTAAGAAATATTTAAGCTTTTAGCTTTGTCTTGATAGTGGTCACCATAGCCTCTGGTTGGTACCAATTGAAGGTGTACAATGGTGGAAGAGAGTCAGTGGTGAGTTTTCAACAGTGGTGAAATCCAATTTTTTTTTTACTACCGGTTCTGTGGGCGTGGCTTAGTGGGCATGGTGTGGCTTGGTGGGAGTGGCAGGGGAAGGACATTGCAAAATCTCCATTCCCACCCTGCTCTGGGGCCAGCCAGAGGTGGCATTTGCCAGTTCTCCGAACTATTCAAAATTTCCGCTACCAGTTCTCCAAAAATACTTGAAATTCCCGCTACAGGTTCTCCAGAACCTGTCAGAACCTGCTGGATTTCACTCCTGGTTTCCAATATTCTTACCACTAGTTCACCCCACATGTGCACACTCGCTTTTTGTGCCCAGCCTTCCGCACATGCACTTTCCTCACTCGTGCACCTTCCACGCACTCACCTGGCCTGAAAAACATGCCTAAATAGGACATCATAGAGCCAGGCCCACCGGCGATATCTGCTACCGGTTTGACTGAACTGGCACGAACCGGCTGAATACCAACTCTGATTAGAGAGTCTCCTAAATGCACATATCCATGCCGTGTTTTAGCAGTTCATTTTCCCCATTTTTCAAAACTCTGCACTTTTGAATGAGATGAGTAATTTCACAAGTTAAGCATATACATATACATATACATATACATATACATATACATATACATATACATATACATATACATATACATATACATACATACATACATACATACATACATACATACATACATACATATATATATATATATATATATATATATATATATATATATATATATATATATATATATCTGAGGTTTTCACAGGTGTTTGTATGTAGGTCTTTGGTTATTAGGGTCTTCTCCCGCGTAAAATTGGAAGTATCTTGACGACGTTTCGACGAAGTCTCATTCGTCATCTTCAGGCTGGTGTTCTCGGCTTCGTGCTTCCTTCGTGTTCCAGGAACGTCACCAAGATACTTCCAATTCTACGTGGGAGAAGACCCGAATAACCAAAGACCTACATGTATATATATAATTTTATTAAACAATTTAAAAAAACAAAAAAACAGATATTTACATCTTCTTTTCAACATCTTTGCATCAGTAATCCATATTTATACATTTTCTCTTTCTTATCTTAATATATCTTTTATACATATATTTCTAGTATATCATATATATACCGTTATAATATATTCTCTTAATCTAAATATTTTATTAGGTACCTGTTTATTTAACATCAACAGGTACCTAATTTCCAATTTATATCTCCCCATTTGTTTCCATATTCTTCCACCTAATTTAATCATTGTTTAGTTTTCTTTTGTCCCCCCATTTTTCCCCCCTCTTTCTCCTCTAACCATTTATACCATTTCCCCCAGACTAAATAGTATTCTGTTTCATCTTTTTCTTGTATTTCCTTTGTGAGCTTATCCTTTTCCGCACATTCCATAATTTTTCTAATCACCTTGTCTTCTGATGTTATGTCATTGTTTTTCCAGTTTTGGGCAAAAACTATTCAGTTAAGCACGTATTTTTAAATAATTCAAAAAATGTATCCAGAAGTAAACACAGTCAAATATTGCAGGCAGCCATGATCCAATATATCGCTTCCTTTTTTCCTCCCATGTTGTTCTGTCCATGAATACAAAGTGAATAGAGAATGCCGTTTTTTTCAAAAACACTTGTGAAAATAGAAACTACATCTCCAATAACTTGTTTCTATGTGAACTGCCAGACCATTTAGCCCTGTGACCTGGAGAGCAATCACTGAACACAAATGCATCAGATGGGTCAATTTCTTTTCTGCTGTGGTTTACAGTACAGACATGTGTAGGCATATTTACTAGAACAAAAATAAGGAGAGGAACCGCGGATGGAGTGAAAGGGAAATAGTTGTCTGTAGAAATAAATGTTTTCTATTCAAGGGACAACTGCTTCACAGTGGACTCGATCAGACAACATATAAAATAGAAACTCGGTTGTGTCCTGATCTGCAGTCCAACTTGAGTGTGGAAATTTCACTTAAGGAAGTTTGGTAGAATTTGCAAAGGTTTTGCTTTTATTTAAAAGTATAAATTAGAAAAAATGCAGAGAAGAGCAACCAGGATAATTAGTGGACTGGAGACTAAAAATATGAAGAACAGTTGCAGGAACTGGGAAGTCTAGTGAAGAGAAGAACCAGGGGAGACATGATAGCAGTCTTCCAATATTTGAGAGGCTGCCACAGAGAGGAAGGAGTCAAACTATTCTCCAAAATACACAGACAAGGGATAATGGATGGAAACTGAACAAGGACAGATTCAATCTGAAAATAAGGAGAAATTTTCTGACAATGGAACAGATTCATGTATTCGTATGTATATAAAGAAGTTAATGAATCCTGCTGCATCAGTCTGCCTGTGTGTGCTTTCTCGATTTAATTTCTGCAACAAACTCTGACATATCTCATATGTGCAATGACACAACTCATACAGGTGACATTCCCAGCCTTTGTCTGATGGCATGTGTGTTCGCATCATGGCTTCCTCCATGATATGACTGCATATTTTGTGATTTTTTTAAAAAAAAAATCTAATGGACTGGGTGGAATTTAAAACATGCATCATTTCTTTGGCATATCATAACAAATAAATAGCTAGTGAAAATTGAAGCATGAGTTATGAGATTGCGACTGCTGTATTTACCGAAAATGGTACCTACAGAGATAAAAACCTCAATTCGGTCTGTTTATGAACTTCCTATTTTTCAGTAAGTCAAAAATCAGAGGGGTTTCTATAAATAATAAAAATGCAACAACTGTTAATTATTTACCTCCAGAGAAGGGAGGAAAAAAATACTATCCTCCACCCTGGAAAACAGAACAAATCTATTTGGTCAGTCTTTGTATCCGTTTAATGGATCATGCAATTTAATTATTTAAATTAGGGTTAGTCAATTGACAGCCTGGATGCTCCGTTGGGCCTTTTCTCTCAAGGAACTCGTTTGTCTCGTAGACAATGTTTCATTTTCTCTGATGAAAACTTGGGTCTAAATGGAAGGCTCTGACAAATTCCTTTGACAAGGAGTTGGCAGAAGTCTGCATCAACAGAAGTGATGCCATGTGCTTTATTTCTGAGCGTCCTCCTCAAAGATATGACTTCCATTGCAAGCCAGTATTGGAGTATTGCAAGCGCGAAAACAAAAACAGAAGCCACTCCACCAGATGCTCCACAAATTCAGGCAACCTGTTTCTCCCACACCTGTGCATTCACTAACTGAAGCAGAAACTCCAAGGTGTTTCTCTCAGGTTTGTTTCTTCATCGGAGAAATGGACGGATTGCTCCTTCTCTCCTCTACCAGATTGCATTTCATGCTTAGTGAAATGGTGATAGTCAGCTCCTGAAACAGTTGAGATTTGCGGCAAAGTGAGGCTGAAAGGAAGAACTTGGAACAGTTTGCCATATGACTGGAGTGTGGCATGGGAAGACGCTTAAGGCATGTGGCATCTGCCTGTCTCTCTGTTTTAAATATTGATCAATTGATCGATAGATGGTGGAAGATAGATAGATAGATAGATGATAGATGATAGATAGATAGATAGATAGATAGATAGATAGATAGATAGATAGATAGATAGATAATTCTATCTATCTATCATCAAGTTCTATATAACTATTATCAATGCTCTATTATCTAACTATTATATCTGTCTGTCTGCCTGCCTAGCTATCTATTTTCAATCGAAATATTTATTATCAATGATCTATCTAAATATTTATTATCAATGATCTATCATCAATGTTCTATATAACTATTATCAATGCTCTGTTATCTAGTATATCTATCTATCTATCTATCTATCTATCTATCTATCTATCTATCTATCTATCTATCTATCTATCTATCTATCTAAATATTTATCAATGAACTATCTAGCTAAATATTTATTATCAATGACCTATCTATCTATCATCTGTCTGTCTGTCTGTCTGTCTGTCTGTCTGTCTATCTATCTATCTATCTATCTATCTATCTATCTATCTATCTATCTATCTATCTATTATCAATGATCTGTCTATCTAAACATTTATTATTAATTATCTATCATCTATCTGTCTATTACCAATGCTCTATTATCTATCTATCTATCTATCTATCTATCTATCTATCTATCTATCTATCTATCTATCTATCTATCTATCTATCTATCTCTATCATCTATCATTTTCTATCTCACTTTTGAATTAGTGAATAACAGTTTTTGGAAACCGAATAAGAGCACCACGGATGCCTCACCTAAGATATAAATCTTTCCATAAATCTCACCATAGGCTTTCCATTTCTCTTGTAATCTCAGTATAATCCCTCGACATTTAACAGAAACATTTGTTATACCTTTCTAATGTAGGAATGGTAGCATCAGCAGCCTCATGATGTTGACATGCAAGAGGATCATTTTGTGAGAACAAAAGTTGGGTAATTAAATCAGTTTTCACCATCTGGGCCTCAGAGGAAGGTTTGAGGGGGAAAAAATCTTCTTCAAATCTCCCCCCTCCCCCCCAAATAATTAAGCAGGTATGCAGAAAAGCAGCATATCTGAGAGAATGCAGTGTAGGCTATATAATTTTGTAGTTTAGCATTAAATCCTTATTTACAGAAGGCTAAAAAGAGTACCTAGTCAGCTTGTTTTCAGTGATAAGGTGAAATCTAAACAGATTATTGAGGCCCCAGCTGAACAATAAATAAAATTCATGTTGTGTTATATTACGTATTGGTTTTTTCACTGATATTACAAGAGGTGTGTATGTGCGTGGGGGGTGATAAATAAATTCCCTTGATGAAGTGGTCCATTTCTACTCTAGATTAAACTGTATTGAAACTTCTCTACCTACAACATGCTACCTGTTACTTTCTGTATACATTTTAATTTTCCTCCAGTTAGGTGCAATATGAGATGGTGGTCAGGGTGGAGGAAAATGTCACCAAGATCTTGCCTAGCATAGACCTGGATATGACTCTTCATGGGCTAATCATGCTCACCTTAAAGAAAATGGACTATGGATTGTTGTATATCTTGAATTTAAATTCAGACTAGAAAAGACCTCTAAGTATTTTTCACATCCATTAAAATCTTCCAGCTAACCAACTCAGTTCCTGAATTGTCAAAACTTTCTTGTTGTGTAAATCACTTAGGGCAAGAAAGACAGTGGAAGGGCAGCTGCCAGATGAAGGAAGGAGAAAAACTCATTTTTTTAAAGAATTTTTGTGTTGAAAGTCAGTCTCCACCCCCCAGAAGAATGAAATATTTGGGGAAATATTAAAAAGGCACAATATTATATTTCCTTAAAGGAGAAATGGAGAAACATGATCTTGGAGACAGAAAGCTGCTCCACAAGTCTTTCTTAATTGCCCCCAGTAGATATTTTGTGCCCATTAAGAATGGTTGGGCCAGCCTATTCAGAAACCAAACGGAGGAGGCCACCTCAAGATCCAAACCAGGACAAAGCCATTAAGCCACAATAGAAATTGCCTAGCACCTTTTCAGAATACAAGACCCTTCATTGCATCATCTCAGAGCAGTCCAATCTTCAACCAAAGATCAGCTCAGACAAACACCTAGGATTTGCATTCCCTCTTGTGCCTATAGAGCCAGCTATAGCAATAAACTGCTTTATTGACTACATCATTTCGGCACAGTCGAAATACAAAACCAGCTCTGGCTATTTCCTGCGCTTTCCGTATAATTAAAGATTAGACAGCTCCCTCCCTCCTGGTCACAGGGTCACATTGTCCAATTAGGTATTTTGGTGCCTCCTTTGGTGTCAACCTCTTCCAATGTCCGGCCAGGTTGGGATGATCTTGGTTCCCATGAGGTAGTAAGTTGTCGATGTCTGGTACCAAGCTCCCCCCCGCCCCCCATGGTGTGTCAAGCTGAGAAATGGAGAAAATGGCCGTGACAGGCCTGATCTGTTTCGAAGTTGACAGACAAGTCCCTGTAGTTTTCTTTTATATGCATATATATATATATAATTTTATTTATATTTTTTCTTTAAGATCCAAAAGAGCTTAAAGTACAGTATATTGTCTGGGTTAATATACTTTACACACAATCCTAATAACGGTAGTACCATTTAAAAATATGTAATCATAATCTTTCAACTTCTAACATTTGTGTATACATAGAAGTTATATGTTCTACTATATTTCAGTATACATAATACTATTTTCCCAATTTCTACTTTCTACATCATTTTTCTAACACTTAATAAAATAACCGCCATATATTTAAAAAAATATTCTATATCTAGCCATCATTTCTTGCCCTTTTAAAAATTTCAGCTCTTATTAACTTCTTGGTGAGTCTTTCATGCTTCTCCTCTGGTACCTTGTAACACCTTTCATCATGTTTATTTAATCTAAACATTTCAACTACCACAACATCTATCTCTTGCTGTTGGATCCCTAAAGCATTCATCCATAATTCCCAAATCATTTTTAGGGGAAAACTGGGGGAAGAGGGAATCTCAGTAGTTTTTTTGGTAAGGATTTTCAGAATTGGTTTTCCATTGTCTCATTCTTAGGGCTGAAAGAGAGTGACTGGCCCAAGTTCTCCCAGTTGGTTTTGTCCCTAAGGCAGAACTAAAACTCACAATCCCCTAATTTCTAGTCTGGTGCCTTAACTACCACACCAAACTAGCTCTTCCATCATAGTTGCATGGTCTCAATTGTGTCTGTTGACTGAATTCTGTGGGGAATTTTTTGCACTCGACTGTCTCAATGGCATTGTTCCTCTTTGCTTTCATCCTTTGACTTTAAGAAACTTGTTTATCATTATTTGATCCTGTGCTTTATCATGCAATGATTCGTAGTAAATTCATAATTTATTATGCAATTATTCCTATTCATTGCTCTTCCCTCGTATCTTTTCTGAGCTAATCAGCAGGTGTACATACTGAGGATACCTTTATACAACATCACCGTATTGTATAGTTTTTATCCCATAGGAATGATAAATAAGCTTTACAACATCTGCAGTGAACTGGTAACAGGGTGCTTAAAGCAGGATTGCACAATGTTGTTTTGTGAATTTACACAGAATTTGCTCACTTAGAACAAATGCAACATATTGACTACATGCTATGTTAAACATATTCAACTGTTTAAATGGTTCAGTTCACTGCAGAGACATGCCAAGAATTTAAATGTGCCTTAATAAAAATGGAACAAATTTGAAAGCCTTTTATTTTTTTTCTTGTAGAAACATTTTTTTTACAGTTATGTATACCTAGACTTATCCCTTGATTATTTGTTACTCCTCAATGGTTTTCTTCTAATCTTCAAAATCTCTCTGTTTTCGACTTGTAACTTTTATTAGGCTTAATAGAAAAGTGAATAAAATGGTTTTCTTTAATCGGAACAACCAGGATCTAAAATGTTTCAAATACAATATCTAATTACAAACTTCTTTTAAAAATAATAATAATAATAACAATCTTTCTAAAGAATGACTAGAACAATGTCACTGGACTGCCACTTATTTTCCAATTATTAGCTTGTCAACACTTTCAAAACCACCCACGGCAAATTACGCAACGTGAACTTTTCCTGACCATGATTTCTAGGGCCGATGAGGGCTCATCAAATAAATTACGGTAGTAACAGCATCTCTGTTTAAGCCTTGTTCAGAGTTTGTCCTTTCTTTAAAGTGAGAGGAAAGGAAGTGGGAACTGAATCTTATTTTAGCAACGGGGAACAAAAAAGACATTAACACAGCAGAGTACATTATGTACAAATATTTTCAGAGAGGAGCGAGCTAGTCTATCAATTTGTTTCAGGCTATCAAAATGTAAAATCCAAGATCGATTTATTCACTTAACTAAGTTTATATGCTGATCCAATCATGCCTGACTATGAGTGGCTTACAGACCTTCAGAAGAGTAATACAATTAAAAACTAGAACACAACAATTTAACAGGATAACTTTCTCGTTGCTGAGAAACAATTGCAGCCTATTCTATCCCAGTCAGCCCTGGGAGACATAAAGTGGTGGGATACAGCCGGTTCGGGGGAACTGCTAGTTAAATTGCTGTCTGGCCCTGTCCCTCCCCGCCCTTTCCAGGAGTCCCTACACGCTATATTTTGGCTCCCAAGTCAGTGCAGGGAGACCTATTAGCCCAAAGCAAAGTGTGGGAGGGCACACAGCCCAGTTTTGCTCCCAGGAGGCTTCAGGGAGGCCTCCTAGGCCCAAAACAGGGCATGGGGATGCGGCACAGCCTCCCTAGGCCTGTTTTTGCTCCCAGAAGGCTGCAGGGAGGCATACTAGGCCCAAAATGGGGCACAGGGAGGCAGCACATTCTCCCCTGTGGCTCGTTTTTGCTCCCAGGAAGCTGAGTGCTGTCTGTCATACCCTCTAGCGACATGGTAGCATAGCCACACCCACCCAGCCGGTCATTAGGGGAGAGAACCGGTTGTTAAATTATTTGAATCCCACCACTGGATATATGAATGATGCTTCAGACCCCAAACACTTATTAAACAGGAAAGTCTTGATGGCTTTATAAAAAAACTAACAGAATTGGGATCTATTTGTTAACAGGGAGATTGTTGTTTCCTGCCAAGGGAAACCATGTCTGAGAAATTTTGGGTCTTACAATCCTTGTAAATGGCATTTACTAAGAACAGGGACTCCAAGAAAGCCTTGTCTTCCAGAACTCAATGGATAAGGGGAGATTTTTAGAATATAATTCTTTATAGAAGAAGAATATACTTCTTTATTGGCCAAGTATGATTGGACACACAAGGAATTTGTCTTTGGTGCATATGCTCTCAGTATATATATCTATATCTATATCTATATCTATCTCTATCTATCTATCTATCTATCTATCTATCTATCTATCTATCTATCTATCTATCTATCTATCCATCTATAAAAGTATCTTATGATTCATCAAGAATCATAAGATACAACACTTAGTGATAGTCATAGGGTACAAATAAGCAATCAAATCATACTAGGAAACTAAATAAAACTAAATAAAACAATATAAATTGTAACGATAAAAGCAACAAGTTTTCAATCATAAGTAGGAGGAGGTAGGTAATAGGAAGGATGAGAAGTCTAATACAGTCTTAGTAATTAGTTTGACAGTGTTGTGGGAATTATTTGTTTGACAGAATGATGGCATTTGGGGGAAAACTGTCCTTGTGTCTAGTTGTTCTGGTGTGCAGGGCTCTATAGCGTTGTTTTGAGGATAGGAGTTGAAATAATTTATGTCCAGGATATGGGGGGCCTATAGATATTTTCACAGCCCTTACTTTACTTTAGAAAAAAAGTAATCCTGCAGATTTTCCAGTCCTGAATTATAAAGATAACTTGCTAGTCACACCTGATTTTTAATTTTTAATCAGGTGTCACATCTGATACATTCTGGATCAACTGCAATTTCTGGATAGTCTTCAAGGACAGTATAATCTAAAGAACCTTTAGATAGGAGGATACACAAAGCATGAATGACTGCGTGAAAAGTTTCCCAGTCTGGGAAAGGCGAAACATTTACCCGTAGGACGAATCTGTGCAAAGCAAACTTTGATGGATAGAAATTTGTGTCATGAAGCAAGGAACAAGTTCTGAGGCTGAATCCCTCTGGTCTTTTCAGCTGATTTTTCATCCTGAAAACTCATCAATGCTTCATTGATGCCAGTCATGAAAATTTATTGTTTTTGTCACTAGTTTGAAAGAAAACAATGTAGATATTTGGGGTAAGAGAAAAAAACCTTCAGAAGTCCGTTAAAGGAGGAAACAGAGAACTTTAGGCTGGCAAAGACAGGGAAACTTATTGCAAATAATTTAATTTTATTAAATACCCTGGTCATTCTGATTTGTTTGATCTTAAAATGCTATTATTATCCAGATCAATCTGACTCTATCTCTATTGCTCAGTAATCTGCATTTTTTCTCCTGTAGAATTGATTCTAATCCCTCTTAGATATTTTGGAATACACACACATATTTTCTCATATTATTTTTTTTTTTAAAGAGTATTCCTTCCTGCATTCTTTTATGAATTTGACCTCGCCATCCAACAAAAAGTACTCAGAAATGGCTCTATACTTAATGTACACTTTACACATATAGAAGCAACTTTCTTAATATTATTTTTATACATTTTTACACACATGCACACACATTTGAAAAAAATGTGCCGGTCATTGACCAAAGTTTGCTTGATTTGGCATGCATATACGGGAATTGTAACCATGATGCAGAATTTGGAAAAGCGTGGGTTGTGAGATATATTTGCAAGCTAATTTACCAGCTGTTTCAAGATATGTGGCTTGAATTAATTATATATATATATATATATATATATGATGGATTTCTTAAGTTATTTTTAATTGATGCAGAAAATGTAGCATTGAAAAAGTCTTTATGGCAACTGTGTATGAATCCAGGTCTCTGAGTATCTTTACTCCATGGGTGTATAAATAGAGTTTAAGGTGGCTAAAATAGGAATTGTCCTAAAATTAGAGGATTTTAACGAACATTTCCAAATTCCATCTTGAATCCATTTGGAGCATGAAAGATCTGCCTTGAGGTGAATGGACTGTTTATCTATCTATCTATCTATCTATCTATCTATCTATCTATCTATCTATCTATCTATCTATCTATCTATCTATCTATCTATCTATCTATCAATCTACCTACCTACCTACCTACCTACCTACCTACCTACCTACCTACCTACCTACTGGTATCTGGTTTTTTTTAAAAAATTAATTTATATGCCGCCCTTCTCCTGAGACTCAGGGCGGCTTACAATGCGTTAAGCAATAGCCTTCATACTTTTGTATATGCCTGCTTAGTAGGACTTTCGCCCCCCCCCCCAGCGGTGTTCTTTTTTATTCAAAATCAGCTTATTGCCCCCACAATCTGAGTCCTCATTTTTCCTACCTTGAAAGGATGGAAGGCTGAGTCAACCTTGAGCCTGGTGAGATTTGAACTTGTAGTAATTGCAGGCAGATGGTGACACTTTAGCACCACTTTAAGCTGCTGCGCCACCAAGGCTCTTTTATCTTCTTATCTAACTTATCTATCTTTATCTATCTATCTATCTATCTATCTATCTATCTATCTATCTATCTATCTATCTATCTATCTATCTACCTACCTACCTACCTACCTACCTACCTACCTACCTACCTACTGTTATCTATTTATTCTATCTATATCTATCTATCTATCTATCTATCTATCTATCTATCTATCTATCTATCTATCTATCTATCTATCTATCTATCTATCTATCTATCTATCTATCATCTATTGGTATCTATTTATCTTATCTTCTTATCTATCTTATCTTTTTATCTATCTATCTATCTATCTATCTATCTATCTATCTATCTATCTATCTATCTATCTATCTATCTATCTATCTACCTACCTACCTACCTACCTACCTACCTACCTACCTACCTACCTACCTACCATTATCTATTTATCTTAATCTATCTATCTATCTATCTATCTATCTATCTATCTATCTATCTATCTATCTATCTATCTATCTATCTATCTATCTATCTATCTATCACCAAGTACAAGGAAACAAGTAACAGTACAGACATAGACATGGACACATGAAAAAAATGGCACAAATAAAAGGATATAAATAGGCAAAACATAGCCATAAACACATTGAATGATTACATATAAATGGGGGCAGTAGGACAGGGATGGTAGGCACTCTGGTGTGCTTATGTATGCCCCTTTAGGGACCTCTTAAGAAACATGAAAGGTCCACAGAAGACAGTTTAAGGTAAAAGGTATGGGGATTAGAGAGACTAACAACAGGATCAGGTAGAGTGTTCTAGACATTTACTACTCCATTGCAAAAGTCATATTTCCTACAATCAAGATTAGAGCGAATGACATTGAGTTTGTATCTATTGATAGCCCTTGTGTTATTGCGGTTGAAATTAAAGTACTCATTTACAGGTAGGGCATTTTGGTAAATAATCTTATGAACTAAGCATAAGTCGGAACATAGACAGAGTAGTTCAACTGTCTTCAGCAAGTTGCAGAGTTTTGAATGCAAACTAATTCTGCCTTTAAGGCCCTTTGGAATGTCATCCGGGCAGGAGCCACCCACGCTTCAGGAGAAACTATCTTCACATCTGAGAGTTTGAAATGTCATACAAATCTAGCAACATCATTATCCTGTTGCACCTGAAGCTTAGAGTATTGCATCATTGATGAGGTCCCCTAGAAATTCTTATTTGGGACAAGAACACCTACAGTCGGGCTAATGAAGAATAGGATAGGATAGGATAGGATAGGATAGGATAGGATAGGATAGGATAGGATAGGATAGGATAGGATAGGATACAATACAGTACAATACAATACAATACAATACAATACAATACAATACAATACAATACAATACAATACAATACAATACAATACAATACAATACAATACAATACAATACAATACAATATATACCAGGATAGGATAGGATAGGATAGGATAGGATAGGATAGGATAGGATAGGATAGGATAGGATAGGATAGGATAGGATAGGATAGGACAGGACAGGACACAACACAACACAACACAACACAATACAATATCTACCAGAATGGAATGGAACGGAACGGGACGGGACGGGACGGGACGGAACGGAACGGAACGGAACGGAACGGAACGGAACAGAACAGAACAGAACAGAATAACTATTATCACTCTGAATGTATACTAATTGGCATACATTAAAATGAAATTTCATTGCATACAGCTCTCAAAGGCTCATCACGTCCAATATATACTATATAAACATGACAAAACAAACAAAATAAAATAAAATAAAATAAAATAAAATAAAATAAAACAAAACAAAACAAAACAAAACAAAACAAAATAAAATAAAATAAAATAATCAAATCAAATCAAATCAAATCAAATCAAATCAAATCAAATCAAATCAAATCAAAATACAAAATTATGCATATACCCACATATATTAAGGGACGCAGAGAAACAACACAATCTAGTCCAGATGTATACACGTCCATGGTGAGAAAAATTAGTCTTGCGAGGTTACCAGTTGTATGGCCTAGGGAACAAAGCTGTTGCAGAATCTGGAAACCTCCTCCCACAGGGGAGCAACAGAAACAGACTATAAAGTGGGTGTGTGGGGGTCTCTAACAATGCTTTGAGGTCCAAGCACATAGCGCTTATCATGTAGAACGAGATGGCTAAAGATCTGGAATCCTTTGACATGATGGTTGGTAAAGGAGAAAGCTGAGAATGGAAACTTGTAATCGACAATAACAACCAAGTTAAGAGAAACATAAAACATGAAGACTATAAGATTGGTGTTCAGTTTTGAGTTAAGAAGAATTAAAAGTCTTATTTGACTGTATTTGCATTCTGGTGACACTTTAGTTCATAGCAATGCATGGTTGTACAGAATGTAAATTCTAGAAGCTTGATTGAAAACTTGTTTAGGCATTACGTAATTTACTGTGCTTCATATATGGGTTTTTACCCTCTACCAACACTTCTAAAATTATCTTGGATTAGAAGACCTCCAAGGTCCTTTCCAGATCTATTTAGGATAGTCTGGTCTTCTAATCCAGCCTTCCATTCAAGCAAGATAATTCTAAAATAAAGTTGAGGAACACAGAAACCATTGGTAAGGCTCATGTGTTTAATGTTCTGTATTTGATCATATCTAGACAGAGGAAGAGGTAAGTACCGATTTTGCCAGATTATTTTAATCATGTTTATATTTATGCTTAGGTAATCTGCATAAAAAGGATAATATTTATTTTATCAAACATTTGCTGCACAGGGATGCATAAACAGAATACGATCCAGCTCAGTGGGTGGGTTTGTGAGAGAAACAATGAGTTGGCTTGCACTGATTTTTTTTTTTACTTTACATTTTTCTATTCCTTTAGAAAGGAAACGAATACAACACACAATGAATCCTTTTCTTCTTCATTGTTAAGTTGCTCTGTTTCTAAATGCTGTTATTATCTCAAGTCTGTTGATCGCAGCTTTGTATTAAGTGGTAATAAAAATGGATTTAATGACATTAAGATTTATCGTCAGCACTAAAGCAATTAAAATGAAATATCTTAAAGGTAACGATAAATTAAATTTAATCCATTCAAAACAATTACACCTTGCCTTTTCATCAGATAGATCTCAATGGAGGCTCGCAGCTGATTTAGCACAGAACAATCTGTGTAATCAGCTGAAGTTCATTAGTAAAACAGATTGTGATGTTATCTGCTAAAAGAAAAGATGATTGTTCCTTAAAATTGTGGTATGTGATTCCAAAGTCAGAGAGAAACATCACTGATACTTTAAGGATGCAGGCAGTGGATAAACCTGATTGCCAAGTGGTACCTTGATAAAGGTACTGGAACTGAAAGAAAATGAACCTAAGAGGATCAAGGTATTAGGATCTAAGCCAGTGGTGAAATCCATTTTTTTTTACTACTGGTTCTGTAGACGTGGGCATGGCTTGGTGGGTGTGGCAGTGGAAGGATACTGCAAAATCTCCATTCCCTCCCCACTCCTGGGGGAAGGATATTGCAAAATCTCCATTCCCACCCCACTCTGGGGCCAGCCAGAGGTGGTATTCGCCGGTTCTCTGAACTGCTCAAAATTTCTGCTACTGGTTTCCCAGAATTTGTCAGAACCTGCTGGATTTCACACCCTGATCTAGGCCCATGATGGTGAACCTATGGCACGCAAGCAATCACCCAGTTCAGCTCCGTCGTGCATCTGCATGTGCCTCCCACCATCCAGCTGGTCATTGGATCTCTGCCAGACATCTGTGGGTCGTGGCTTGGTGGGCGTGGCAGGGGAAGGATACTGTAAAATCTCCATTCCTACCCTATCCAGGGAAAGATACTGTAAAATCTCCATTCCCTCTCCAATCCAGGGGAAGACTACTGTAAAATTCCCATTTCCTCCTGATCAGTTGGGACTCAAGAGGCAGAAAATAGATGAGGGCGGGGCCAGTCAGAATTTTTAGTACCAGTTCTCCAAACTACTCAAAATTTCTGCTACCAGTTCTCCAGAACTGGTCAGAACCTGCTGAAACCCACCTCTGGCATGGGGTAGCTTGGTGGGCGTGGCTTGGTGGGCATGACAGGGGAAGGATACTGCAAAATCTCTATTCCCACCCCACTCTGAGGCCAGCCAGAGGTGGTATTTCTGCTACCAGTTCTCTGAATTGCTCAAAATTTCCGCTACCAGTTCTCCAGAACCTCAGGAACCTGCTGGATTTCACTCCTGAGTTGCAGGATGCTGTTGCAGCCAAAAATGGAGCTCAGGAGCACCAGGCACCCCCGACACAAGTAATGTCAAGCTGGCCATGCCCCCCCTGGTCCCCCGAGGACAAATACAACCCTGACGTGGCCCTCAATGAAATCGAGTTTGACACCCCTGCCAAACACTAAATAAATAAACCTAAATAAACCTATTGATATGATCCCAACACATTTCTTATCCATCCTAAGCAATGGGCACATGACAAATTCTCCAGCTGCTAAGAGCGTGGATGCATAAAATGTAAATATATTATCAGAATTTTGGATTTTATGGTAACTAAAGGAACGTGGCTGTCTTTGTATGCACAAAGCTTCCATTTGCCAAGTTCAAGATCCGTGCATCTAAATCTGTCATTCAGTGATAAAGTATGTGCAGTGAAAGCATTATATTCCACTGCTGTTGTCTGGCACCTTTCGTTGAAAGATTACATCTAAAAAAGATGAATCCAAGAACAAATTGAACCAATGGCCCAACTTAATATGAGAACCTTTTATAAATCGAGCTAGGGAATACAACTTGAAGCTGCTATTTATTTCTTCACTGCTCCTTCCCGAAAACTATTTTCCTCTCTCAAAATCTTGCTCATTTTAATGAGATGACTTTCCAAAAAAGAAAAAAAAAATCATTTAAACATTGGGTTCTATTCGCTTGATTCAATTGGTTATTTTTTTTAAGTCAGTGCTTCGTGGTTTGCTGCACAGTGCAGATGTTTCTAGAGTAATTAAAAATACTAATTTAACCTTTTCTTTAAAAAAAACAAAAAAAAAACCAAGGTAGGTTTTAAGTTTTTGAACTAATCCCTGTAAACCCTTAACTCTCAACTATCCTTTATCACTGTGGTGGATTTCCAAAATTTTTACTACCGGTTCTGTGGGTGTGGCTTGGTGGGCGTGGCTTAGTGGGCGTGGTAGAGAAAGGACACTGTAAAATCTCCATTCCTTCCCCACTCCAGGGGAAGGTTATTGCAAAATTCCCATTTCCTCCCGATCATCTGGGACAGGAGACAGAGAATAGATGGGGGCGGGGCCAGTCAGAGGTGGTATTTGCCGGTTCTCCAAACTATTCAAAATTTCTGCTACCAGAACTGGTCAGAACCTGCTGAAACCCTCCTCTGCTTTATCCTCAAGAATGTAAAAGAGAAAATGAAATGCTAAATACACATTGGGAAATTGTGTAAGAAAATCTGTGTAGTTTAGAGTTGGCATCCTATGCTATCAGCATCCTCAGAAATGGGTGTTTTTACTTTATAAAGCCTGCTCATTCCCTTCCTAAACAACATCTGTTGTGAAGTTATATTCCTTGTTTACTGTGGCTTGCATATATCTTTGTATTATGTATTATGTCATATTTCTTTCCTTCTTTTCATTTATTATTAGATTTACGGCCTGCCTTTCTCTTGTTCAAGGCAAAGTCTACTGTATATAGATATAGACCCCATCTATGGACCTATACAAATATGTATGCAAATATTTCATTTGCATATAAATTGCCAATCAGCCGGAGACTTACCTCAACCCTCTGAATTATTCTCACACAGTAGCCTCGCATCCAAGGAGTCTCACTTCCTCATGTCTCCTCTATTAAGTACAATGCCTACAGAGTAGTAAGGTAATGTAGGAATAGAGCTGTGTTAGTCTATAGTAGCAAAACCTCAGGAGATGGCTGAACAAATGCATTGGTGTGTGTGTGTGTGTGTTTAATAGCATTTGTAAGAAAATCTGCTACCAGAATTATTGTGACTTTTTCTGAGTAAGATAATGGAATGTTTTTAAGCCTAAAATCCATATCAGATAATGATAAAAAGATAGATGATTAATAGGATGGATGGATGGATGGATAGCAATAGCACTTAAGACTTATATACTGCTTTACAGTGCTCTGGAGCCCTCTCTAAGTGGTTTACAGAGTCAGCCTCTTGCCCCCAACAATCTGGGTCCTCATTTTACCGACCTCAGAAGGATGAAAGGCTGAGTCAACCTGGAGCCTGGTGAGATTTGAACTGGCCAAATTGCAAGCAGCAGAAGTAGCCTGCTTCTGCCCTCTAACCACTGTGCAAGCATAGCTCATGGATACATGGATGGATGGAAGGATGGATGGATAAATCGATGGGTAGATAGACAGACAGAATGTAAGATAACTTAAGAGGGAAAAAATCTTTCCAATGCTTTGCACAGTCCTAATGTCATCTAAGCAACCAAGATTCAAAGTATTTGTTTTTTTTTTTTTAATTGAATGGAGATGTGACATGTTCTCCATTCCCAGAAGTATCTATGTTCCTAACCAAGGGTAGATGATCAATCAAGTCAAACTATGAATGTTTTCCTGATATCTGGGTAGCAGGAATATATGAATATGGATCAGGTTTATATTGTAATGAAAAATGGATTTTTCAATTTTTCCATATCTATTTCTGTTTCAATAAGTGCCTTTCAGCACTTATAATTGAATTTATTGAATGACTGGGACTCTCTGATGCCTTCTACTGGTCATCAGGAAATTTGCAGCCCAGATATGATTCAGCCTTGGTGGCGCAACAGCTTAAAGTGATGTTAAAGTGACACCAGCTGCCTGCAATTACTGCAAGTTTGAATCTCACCAAACTCAGGTTTGACTCAGCCTTGCATCCTTTCAAGGTAGGTAAAATGAGGACCCGGATTGTGGGGGCAATAAGCTGACTTTGTATAAAAAGAACACCTCGGGGGGGGGGGGGGGGCAAAAGTCCTACTAAGCAGGTATATACAAAAGTATGAAGGCTATTGCTTAACGCATTGTAAGCCGCCCTGAGTCTCCGGAGAAGGGCGGCATATAAATTAAATTAAATAAAGAAATAAAAATAAAGAAATCCTCTTGCAAGTAATGATTTATAACTGGACTTCTACACCCAAGGGCCCTTCTACCTATAGGATCTCCTTCCTTATTTGCAACAGTCTTGCTTCTTAGGTAAATACTGCTTCCCTTACTTGTGTCTTGACTAAATACTGCTTTCCTTACTGCTACGTAGTCTTTGCAAAGAATTATATCTACTCAAAGTTAGGTGTGAGATTTCTATAGCTCAGGGAAGGAAGGAATAGAAAATAATGCAATGGGAGGAGAAGCTGTGATGCTTGAAAAGCCAGACAAATCCCCACCCCCATTTTTTTGTGTTACATGTAGATGCTTGTAATCACCTCCAGGAAAAAAATTGCACCTGGACACTGCTTAAGCTGTTTTATGCTGCACTTTGGTCTGGACTTCTTTTTAAAATAGCTATTTAGAAATCCCAGTGTTCAAAACCTTGCCTTTTTCTGACTTTGGTCTGTGTGCATTACCTAACAGTGTGCTGCAGCATGGAAATTAATGGGATTAGTTACTTTTCCTCGCTTTTGAAATCTGTGCCCCCCTGTGGAAGCTCTTGTCATCTTTTGTTGGCTGGACCATTAGAGGCCCACCCCGTGGTTCAAAACCTTATTGTCTGAATTGTATTGTATTTTATTTTATTTTTTTGCTTTACCTGAACTGAAGAAACATTGAGATCAGCAGTAGGCGAACGGGGTACTATGAAAACAGCTTGTTAAAGAGCCAATTTGCCATGGGAGATTTTAAACAATATGCTCTATAATTCAATTCGGCTTTTTCCGTCAGTCCTTCTCATGAGCGATCTGAACAGAATCCATTTTGCAAGTGGTGCGTGCTTCTTGATGTCAGCGGTCAATATCGACCCGTGTTCTTTCTGATGATGATGTTGAGACTCTAGAATGATGACATTGAGACTCTGGAATGATGACGTTGAGACTCTAGAAAGAGTGCAGAGAAGAGCAACCAGGATGATGAGGGGACTGGAGATTAAAACATACGATGAACAGTTGCAGGAACTGGTATGTCTAGTCTAGTGAAGAGAAGGACCAGGGGAGACATGATAGAATCTTCCAATATTTGAGGGGCTGCCACAGAGAGGAGGGGATCAAGCTATTTTCCAAAGCACCTAAAAGCCAGACAAGGAATAATGGATGGAAACTGATCATGGAGAGATTCAACCTGGAAATAAGGAGATTTTTTTTTTTTTTTTTTTTTTTGACAGTAAGAACAGTCAACCCATGGAACAGGAGTTGCCCTTCAGAAGTTGTGGGAGCTTCATCTCTGGAGGCTTTCAAGAAGAGACTGGACTGCCATTTGTCAGAAATGGTGTGGCGGGTTCTAATGCTTGGATGGGGGGGTTGGACTAGATGACATACAAGGTCCCTTTCAACCAGCGGTGGGATTTAGATATTGTTACTACTGATTCTCCCTGCGTGCACATGCATATTGAAGTGTGAATCAGCTTCATCTCCCCCGGGGGAAACTGTAATTAATTAGAGGTGAATGGATCTTGTTTTTCATGGTGTATACTCTCAAAGAAAGAAAACCTGAAGTATATATTCTAAGAAACATTTTATTATAAAAGTAAAAAAAAAACCTAGCTAACTACATCTTACTGGCAGTCTTATCACACAGACAGACAAAGGAAAAAGTATATGAAGAAGTTAGAAAAGAAAGAATGTAGACATGTGCAGTAGCTCAGAAATCACAAGACAGTCTTATCTCTGTGATAAAGTCCTCTGGCAGGCTACTGTAATGTTCAGAATGGGAACTCAGCTGGCAAATACAAATAACACAGTGACAATGCATGCTCCTTCTACGCATGTGCCAGCCTCGAAGACGTGGCTAAATAGGATGGCATAGCACTGGAGTGGTGGGGGCAGGGCCACCCATGATCTCCGCTACCAATTCGGTTGAACCAGTCTGAACCGGTCGAATACCACCTCTGCTTCCAAATCTGTTAATCTGTAAACCTCTAGGATTCTTTGGAACCTATTTATTATTATTTTTTTTTTTAATTTATGCAGCCACCCCAAGGTGGCTCAAGGCAGCTGACAACATTTTAAACAAATATTCAAATGTGATTCCCACGATGGATGAACAGTTGCGAAGGTTGATGGCTAAATTGACTGCTTTGGTTAAAGAAGGAAAAAAAAAATCCGACAGTTATTTTTGTTTCTACTCGAAAACTGTTTTTGGACATTGTGCTTGAGGTGGGGGGGGGGGAATGAAACTTTGATTTTGGGTTTTACCAATTAGATAGTTGTAGAATAGTTTATATTATTATGTAAAAGTAAAAAATGTTGAGGTTTGATGCTATTATTTTATTCTACTGCACCAAAGGGAGTCGGAAGTCAATACCTTTTCTTTCTTTTTATCCCTTCGCCCTACACCTTTCTTCCTCTCTGATTTTACCACTATTTTCTTTTGTAATTTTCACTGATTGAATTGTTCTGTCAGGAAATTTCTCCTTAATTCTAAGTTGCTTCTCTCCTTGATTAGTTTCCACCCACCCATGGCTTCTTGTCCTGCCCTCAGATGCTCTGGAGAATAGCTTGACTCCCTCTTCTTTGGGGCCGCCCCTGAGATATCGGAACACTGCTATTGTATCACCCCTAGTCCTTATCTTCATTAAACTAGACATACCCAGTTCCTGCAACCGTTGTTCATATGTTTTAGCCTAATCATCTTTGTTGCTCCTCTGTGCTCTCTCTCTAGAGTCTTCACATCTTTTTTACATTGTGGCAACCAAAATTGAATGCAATTGTTCCAGGTATTGGTAATTGGCCTTACCAAGGCATTTTAACACTTGGCCTTACCGGGGCATTTTAACACTTCACCTGATCCTGATTCTATCCCTCTGTTTATGCAGCCTAGAACTGTGTTGGTTTTTTTGGCAGCTGATGCACACTACTGGCTCATATTTAAATGGTTGTCCACTAGGAATCCAAGATCCCTCTCACAGTTACTGCTATTGAGCAAGGTACCGCCTCTACTGTACCTGCACCTTTTCTGTTTCTTGCCTAAATGTAGAACCTTCCTTTTTTCACCATTGAATTTCATTTTGTTGGGTAATGCCCAATGTTCAAGTCTATCAAGATTCTTCTGTATCTTAAGCCTATCTTCTGGAGTGTTGGCTACAGAAATTGGGGTGCTTCATCCCCGGAGGCTTTCAAGAAGAGACTGGACAGCCACCTGTCAGAAATGGTTTACAGTCTTCTGCTTGAGCAGAAGACCTTGTAGGTGATTTAGTCCAACCTTCTGCTTGAGCTGGAGGTTGGACTAAATCACCTACAAGACCCCTTCCAACTCTATAATTCTGTATTCTGTCAATGTTTGTGTTCATTGTCAGAATGAGTGGTCACTTTGTTCCTCTTAGGTTCCAAGAAATGTACAAAAGCTTTTTTTAAATAAAAAAGATGGCTTGTTCAATTACTAATTTTCTATTGTTCCCTTGTATTTGCTCCATCTTGAAGTTCACTTATTGGAAGATGTGCTAAAATGAACTGATCGCTCCCGTTCACTGCAAAGGGACCTTCTAGAATCAGGTCTTGATGAATTGTGCCCTTGTGTTGTTGTTGTTGTTGTTGTTGTTGTTGTTGTTGTTGTTGTTGTTGTTGTTGTTATTGCTTCTAAAAATAAGGATCATTTTGTCTCCCTGTGTGCACAGATGCAATGGCTGCAGGTTTTCATTTTTTCCTCCTGCTGTCTTTGCTAAATTCATAGCTCTCAGCATAAACCAGGTCTTCCCTGATATTAAAATTATACCCAAGCCAGAGGGGGTGTTTTCAAGAAGTTTCAAAGGACACAGTGGCTCAGTGGCTCAGTGGCTGAGCTTGTCGATCGAAAGGTCAGCAGTTCAGTGGTTCGAATCCCTAGTGCTGCATAATGGGGTGAGCTCCTCTGACTTGTCCCAGCTCTGCCAATCTAGCAATTCGAAAGCACGTAAAAAATGCAAGTAGAAAAATAGGAACCTACCTTTGGTGGGAAGGTAACAGCATTCCGTGCGCCTTTGGTGTTTAGTCCTAAACATGACCACAGAGACATTTTTGGACAGTGCTGGCTCTTTAGCTTTGAAACGGAGATGAGCACTGCCCCCTAGAGTCGGGAACGACTAGCACATATGTGCAAGGGGAACCTTTACCTTTTACAGAGGTGGTGGCATCTTTTTTGCAACCTTGGGATTGATCCAAACTGACATGGCCACATCTGCTCTCCGGTTTCTCTCATTTGATACAGGTAGAAAAATACCTAAGAAGTTTGAAGCAGTCCATTCTTTAAATGGTGGAAAATTTGTGATTCTCTAGAGGAGGTCAGTCATGGCTAGATCGAGGAATGCACGAGACAGAAGGAGATGAGAGTTCCCTTATTGCAACTGTCACTTTTCAAAAAAAAAAAAAAAGCAAAAAGCAAATGGAAAGCTTTCAAGCTTTAGGATTTGTTTAATTGGTTTGTTTTCTAAGCAAATCTAGTTAATCTCACAAGCCTTGGAGATTTGTTTGAAGTAGATTTTACAGACTTCCCTTGTTGGCTTATGAAGCCTAAGGCAAGTATGGGTCATAACTCACTGTGGGCTTAATTATCATTGTTATATCGGTGACAATGGATTTATTGCAACACTGAAAATTCTCTTTTATTTACACTAGTTTCACGAGGTTGTCGGGTAGTCCCAAAATGGATGTTTTTTCATTATCTTTCTTTGAATTGCAATAAAAAAGAATTATTGGATGTTGCCCTTCCATCTACCTTTAAGATGATTTGTAGCTGTGTTCCTTCTCTTTTTTTCTTTTGCTAAGGATTTTCTTTTTCTTCTAATATTTCAGAAGTGCAAAATCAAGTTTCTTAAAACATCTATTTTGTCTACTCTTCCCACCCACCCACCCCGCTCCTCTCCACCACATTTTAGCTACTTGGAAAATTGCTTTTGAAACAGAGTCCGAAAGGAACATTCTAAGGTTGATATTTCAATATGAAACAAATGCATCTGTGTTTTTTTTTAATGTTGGAAGATGCTTTGTTAAAAAAAAAATCAATTGTACAGTCTTCCTCTCTAAACTATGTCCTTACAGGTTGGGTATGTGAGAGAAAGAGTGTGAACATGCCTGATTAGTAATATTTGAGCTTCAAAAATGCTTCTGTTAGGTATCGTGGTATATATCGTGTGTGACATGATAGCACTGTTCCAATATTTGAAAGATTGCAACAAAGAAGAGGGGGTCTATTTATTTTCCAAAGCACCAGAAGACACGAAACAATGGATGGAAACTAGTCAAGGAGAGAAGCAACCAAGAACTAAGGAGAAGCTTCCTAAAAGTGAGGACAATTAACCAGTGGAACTGTTTGCCTTTAGAAATTGTGGGTGCTCTGTCCCTGGAGGCTTTTAAGAAGAGACTGGACAGCCACTTGTCAGAAATGATATAGGGCTGTGCCGTGATGACGAATCCATGGCACATGTGCCACAGGTGACACGTGTAGTGATATCAGAGGGCACACGAGCTCAGCTCTGGCGTGCATGTGCATGCCAGCCAGCTGATTTTTGGGCCTTCTGGGCCCACTGGAAGTAAGGAAACAGGCTGTTTCCTGCCTCCGGAGGGCCTCGGAGGGGTTGGGGGTGGGGAAGGCCCATTTTTCTCACTCCTCAGGCTCCAGAGCCTTTCTAGAAGCTTGGGGAGGGTGAAAATGGCATTCCCCACTACCCCCAGAGGCCCTCCGGAGGCAGGAAATGGGCTGTTTGTCAACTTCCGGTCCAACTTCCGGTCTAAAAGAAAGCGGGTCATCGCATGCCAGGAGCAAGGGGGGGAGGTCATATGCACATGCACAGGAACAGGGCCAGTGGTAAAATCTAAAATTTGTTACTACCGGTTCTATGGGTGTGGCTTGGTGGGGGGGGGGTAATGTGACTAGGTGGGCGTGGCCAATTTTTTTTTTTTACTTTTAAAACCATTTTTTTTTCTACAACCTCAGCAAAGAGGTTGTCAAAAACTGTTTTCAAAAGGCTCTGACGATCCCAGCTGAGTTGCCTGAGGTTTTTTTAAAAAACCCTCTGCTGATCAGGCAACTCAGCTGGGATCGTCAGAGGCATTTAAAAGGAAAAAAAGCCTCTGATGATCACATGGCTCAGCTGGGCATTGGGGGGCGGGCAGGGATTTTTGCTACTGGTTCTCCGAACCACCCACCTCCATTGCTACCAGATCGGGCGATCCAGTCCGAACCAGGAGCATTTCACCCCTGGGCGGGGCACATATGTGACCTTCGCCCCCCCCCCCCCATCCTGGCACACGATAGCAAAAAGGTTCACCATCACTGATATAGGGTTTCCTGCTGGAGCAGGGGTTGGACTAGTAGACCTTCAAGGTCCCTTCCAATTCTGTTATTCTGCTATTTATTTAAATTATGAGCTGTAAGAACGGAGCAACCTAAACCATAGATTTTGTGAAAGTCCTGTGTGTATTTTAGTTTTCTAGTCAATTTTCTAATTTTTGATACTTTAGGGGTGCAGCTAAGGAATTTTGTTTTACCTAAAGTCACTTAAAAAAAAACAGAATCTTTTCCTTCTGCACTGATTCATGCATGAATAGAAAGCAATGTGCCAGAAGCATTCAAGCCATGTCAATCAACTCTGAACCAACCTGTAAAGCTTCACTTGATCTGAAATCCATAGATTTTCAGTTACCACACTGTTTAAACTGTCTTTTTTTTTTTAACGGAATGTACTCTCAAAGGAAGGTGGCTGACCCTTTTCCTTACTAAGCTGAATTAGACTAGGGTTGTTGTATTTAGTCACATCTTTTTATATATTTTTTTTCCTTCTGAAATCCATTTCAATCTAACAGTCACCGTTTTATGAAGTGTGAATCATTTTTCTGTAGAATATGGTTTACCGGATGCTTTTCTTCATTGCATTACTGGCAGCTGCATTTATTTTCTGCCTGTTGCAGGCAGGCAGGCAGGCAGGCAGGAAGGAAGGAAGGAAGGAAGGAAGGAAGGAAGGAGGGAAGGAAAGAAGGAAAGAGGGAGGGAGGGTGGGAGGGAGGGAGGAAAGGAAGGAAGGAAGGAAGGAAGGAAAGAAAGAGGGAGGGAGGGAGGGAGGGAGGGAGGGAAGGAAGGAAGGAAGGAAGGAAGGAAAGAGGGAGGGAGGGAGGGAGGGAAGGAAGGAAGGAAGGAAAGAAGGAGGGAGGGAGGGAGGGAGGGAGGGAGGGAGGGAAGGAAGGAAGGAAGGAAGCAAGGAAGGAAGGAAGGAAGGAAGGAAGGAAGGAAGGAAGGAAGGAAGGAAGGAAGGAAGGAAAGAGGGAGGGAGGGAGGGAAGGAAGGAAGGAAGGAAAGAGGGAAGGAGGGAGGGAGGGAGGGAAGGAAGGAAGGAAAGAGGGAGGGAGGGAGGGAGGGAAGGAAGGAAGGAAGGAAGGAAAGAAGGAAGGAAAGAGGGAGGGAGGGAGGGAAGGAGGGAAGGAAGGAAGGAAGGAAGGAAGGAAGGAAGGAAGGAAGGAAGGAAGGAAGGAAGGAAGGAAGGGTTTTCTACTTGATAAGAAGGTATGTAAAAAAAAAAGTATCCAGGAAACTATCATAGAGTTTGTTTTAACTATCGAAGCCACAAGATAATTTTATCTCTGAGATAATTATAATAGTCATTTCAAGAACTTCAGTTCTTTCTCTCTCTTGGTGTGCATGCTACTATTTCTTCAGCAGCTTAATTTGCCTTTCATCTCACAATGCCACTAGACACAAAGGAGAAGAAGAAAAGACAGAGAGAAAACAAGCGTGACAACTTCAAAAGGAAGTTGGGTGTCAGCTGCTGTTCTTTACATCAACCATTAAATTTCATTAGAATTCTGTTGCATTTACTGTTGCCCTTATTGCTTAAAAACACTAAATGTCTTCATGCTTAATGCTAATACGTCCCGTACCGAAAAATATTGATTTATATTACTTATTATATTTTGTCACAAAAGATACTAAATATATAAATATAAACCATTCATAAGAGCGTGACAGCATTTTAATATAATAGCTGGGTTATTACAGAGTGTGATTTATTCTTTTTGGTCATATATTTTATAATAATATTCATTATCCTAAGCTTGTTTTCAATGAGTAAAAATGTCAAAGGGATTTCAACAATAACTTGGCATTAATTAACATGCAGGAACATTGTTAGGGACAAGGCTTATATCAATTTTTCATCCAAGATAGTAGAGAATGGAAATCTTTGTTTATTGGTTCAAGAATTTGTTGGAAAATTCACTGAATAGAATAGAATAGAATACTGTGTGATTGGACATACAAGGAATTTGTTTTGGTGAATATGCTCTCAGTGTACATAAAAAAAATACATTTGTCAAAAATCATAAGGTACAACACTTAATGATAATCATAGGGAACAAATAAGCAATCAAATCATATTAGGAAACAGTCAGTGTAAAGCGTAAGGATACAAGCAACAAGGTTGAAGTCATACAGTCATAAGTGGGAGGAGATGGGTGATGGGAACAACGAGAAGATTAATAGTAATGCAGACTTAGTGAATAGTTTGACAGTGTTGAGGGAATTATTTGTTTTGCTCAACAATTAATAGAATACCCCTGTATGAAGCAGGCCTGAACAATCTTTGAAGCCAAATAACAGTTCAATTCTTATATCACTGACTTAATGAAGGATATTTCTCCACAGAAAAAGATTACATGTGTCACAGGAAAATCCTGGATATTGAAGATCCTGGATATTAAGATTTACTTACTGATGGGAGGAAAATGGCAACTGCTAGTAGTGCAGATGTTCATAACATGGGGATGCTGAACTAATTCTAGCCTAGATCACAAGAAATAGATTTAATATAATTTACTTTAATTAATTAAATTTATATGCCACTCCTCTCCGAAGACTCAGGGCAGCTGAGATGGGATGAGAAAGTTATGAAGAGGAGAAATTTGGGGATTTACAAATTCTAAAAAATCAGTTTTATTTTATCTGGGTAATTTTCAGGATCTGTGTTTCCTCCCTTCATCTCTCCTTCCACTCTTCCACCCTCCTCTCTCCCCCTCTCTCTCCTTCTTTCCTTCTCTTCCACATTCTTCCTTCCTCCCTCCCTCCCCTCCTTGCCTGCCTGCCTCCTTCCCTCCCACCTTCTTTCTTCACATTTTTAATGTAAGGTAAAGGTTCCCTTTGCATATATGTGCTAGTCGTTCCTGACTCTAGGGGGCAGTGCTCATCTCCATTTCAAAGCCAGCGCTGTCTGAAGACGTGTCCGTGGTCATGTGGCCAGCACCACTCAACACCAAAGGTGCACGGAATGCTGTTACCATCCCACCAAAGGTGGTCCCTATTTTTCTACTTGCATTTTTTACGTGCTTTTGAGCTGCTAGGTTGGCAGAAGCTGGGACAAGTAATGGGAGCTCACCCTATTACATGGCACTAGGGATTCAAACCACTGAACTGCCAACCTTTCGATTGACAAGCTCAGCATCTTAGCCACTGAGCCACCACATCCCTACATGAGCCACCGCATCCCTACAATTTGTAATGTACAAAGTTTTAATTTTAATGAAAGAAGGTTTCAAACCATATTATTAATCACAACAGTGATCTTTTTCTTCCTTTGTCTATAGAGCTTTCTGAAAAAGCCACATCGTTCAATGTCACCAGGTCACTCCAGGAAGTACCAGAAAAAGAAGGAAGATTTTTACAGCACTCCGGCACTGCTGATAAATACTCTTGGCTTGTTAAAATTTAAAGCAAGGTGGAAGAGCTCCCTCTGTCACCTCATTTATTAAACAAAAATAAATTCAATTCTCCCATCCCTCTGTGGATTTCTGAACAGAAGTACAAGCTCTTCTCAGACTGCTCAGTAGTCTTCAAGTAAATTCAGTCCCAAAGGGATCCTGCCTGGAATCCTATTACACTGCTAGTTCATAACTGGATAAAGAGTTGTCAATGAATTTGAGAGTGAGAACAGACCTGAAATTGGATGAAGAACAGCCGGAAGGATATAAAGGAGGTGAATCTTTTCTGATCTCCTCCAGTTCATGCTTTATGTTTTCTCGTGATTCCCAGCACTCTTCATCGTTATGCATGTTTAAAGGGCTCTCTAAAATGCCAGCAAATGTATTAGATGCATTTCATAGCCACTACTGTAGCACAACAAGGCTTGTGGTGAGATGAACAGCAAATTAAAGGAATGGAGGGAGGAAAGGAAGGAGGGAGTGATTGAGGGAGGGAGGGAGGGAGGAAAGAAGGAAAGAAAAAGAAGGAAGGGGGAAGGAAGTGAAAGGAGGGAAGGAAGCAAAAAGAGGGAGGGAGGGAGGAAAGGAAGAAGGAAGGAAGAAGGAAGGAAGGAGGGAGGGAGGGAGGGAGGAAGGAAGGAAGGAAGGAAGGAAGGAAGGAAGGAAGGAAGGAAGGAAGGAAGGAAGGAAGGAAGGAAGGAAGGAAGGAAGGAAGGACTGTCTGGTACAGAAATGAAGAGTGTGATGGCTTACCTGGAAAGCTGCCAACCCAGGTTCGAGACTTGAGTTCTGGGTAATGGGATGAGCTCCTATTCCTTACCCAGCTCCTGCTAACACAGAAGTCTGAAAGCATGCAAAGGCAACAGTTTGGGGATTCAACATGCATCAAGGCAACAGTTTGGGGATTCTGAAATTGGTGTTCCTTTCCATTCTAGAATTGCTACAGAGTCTCGTTAGAGAAAAGACACTTATTTTGTGTTTGCTATATGTGGAAAGGTTCTTCATTGGCAGTCTTACCTTTTTTTCCTTTTAAACATGCCTGTATCCTCCCACCTTTTCCTTCTGTGCTTGGTCTGCATTTAAAGTACAAATTTAAAGTACAAATTTAAATGTCATCTCCTCTGTGTCTCAGGCTACAGAATCCATTATTCCAACTTCAAGTAAATATTTCATAGATCTAACTCAGACTTTAGCTAGTTTGCTTGCTGCTGGCTGGATACAGATTTCTTTGTTATAGGGACAAATTGAACTAGCTCCTTTTGAAAAAGCTGCCCAGAAAGATTTTATTTTTTATTTTTGCTATGTCTAGCCCTCAGATGACAAAGGGGAATTGGATGATCTTACTTGTATATCTGTTATGAAACTAAGCACCATATGGTACAACTATTTTTTCCCCTTCCGAGTTAAATATCATCTTCATCATCATCACTTGTACAATCAGTGGATGTTCAGACAAAGTAGGCTAAATGAGTAGCTGTTGTGTATTTCATGGTTGTGGATCAGAGGTGGGTTTCAGCAGGTTCTGACCAGTTCTGGAGAACCGGTAGTGGAAATTTTGAATAGTTCGGAGAACCGGCAAATACCACTTCTGAATGGCCCCACTCCCATCTATTCTCTGCCTCCCAAGTCCCAGCTGATCAGGAGGAAATGGGGCTAACCTTCCCCTGGAGTGGAATGGGAATGGTGATTTTACAGTATCCTTCCCCTGTCACGCCCACCAAGCCACTCCCACAGAACCGGTAGTAAAAAAAAATTGAATCCCACCACTGTTGTGGATGTGGATGTATCATGTTATTTTTTTTTTCAACTAGCCACAGAAATGAAAAAGGTCTACTGAGTCATGACATAAACCCACGATTGAAAATCAGACTTATCAGATATTACATCTTTTCTATCCTACTCTATGGAGTGGAGAGTTGATCTCTGACAGAAAGCCACTTGAAGGGACTAGAAGCATTTGAAATGTGGATTTACGGACGGCTGTTATGTTTAAGCTGGTTTGACAAAATCAGAAATGAGGAGGTGATACACAGCCTGGGAAAGCCAAGTGAAATCATCAAAACCATAAAAAAGCGAAAGTTAGAATATTTTGGACATGTGATGCGACACCCGGAAAAATACGGCATCCTTCACTTAATCCTCCAAGGAAGGATTGAAGGCAAATGAGGTCCAGGGAGAAGAAGAACATCGTGGCTTCAAAATCTAAGGAACTGGTTTGTACAAAACTCTACAGCAGTTTTTCGTGCAGCTGTTGATGAAAATAGGATTGCCAACATGATTACCAACGTCCAATTATGGATATGGCATAAGAAGAGTAGAATTCTTAAGAATTCCTTATTGGCCAAGCGTGATTAGACACACAAAGAATTTGTCTTTTGTGCATATACTCTCAGTGTACATAAAGAAAAATAAAATACATTCATTAAGAATCATAAGATACAACACTTAGTGATAGTCATAGGTTCCTAATAAGCAATCAAATCATACTAGGAAACAAATAAAACAATATAAATTGTAAAGATACAAGCAACATGGTTATAGCCATAAGTGGGAAGAGATAAGTACTAGGAAGAAACAGGAGGAGGTGGAGGAGGTGGAGGAGGTGGAGGAGGTGGAGGAGGTGGAGGTGGAGGTGGAGGTGGAGAAGGAGGAGGAGGAGGAGGAGGAGGAGGAGGAGGAGAAGAAGAAGAAGAAGAAGAAGAAGAAGAAGAAGAAGAAGAAGAAGAAGAAGAAGAAGAAGAAGAAGAAGAAGAAGAAGAAGAAGAAGAAATAATAATAATAATAATACAGGTAGAGCTCAACTTGCAAAAATTCATTTAGTGAACATTCGAAATTTACAATGGCACTGAAAAAAAGTGACTTATGACCATTGTCCACACACTTACGACCATTGCAGCATCCCCATGTTGATGTGATTTACATTCGGATCCACATTTATTTTATTTTATTTTATTTATTTTATTTTATTTTATTTTATTTTATTTTATTTTATTTTATTTTATTTTATTTTATTTTATTTATTTTATTTTATTTTATTTTATTTATTTTATTTTATTTTATTATTTTATTTTATTTTATTTTATTTTATTATTTTATTTTATTTTATTTTATTTTATTATTTTATTTTATTTTATTTTATTTTATTTTATTTTATTTTATTTTATTATTTTATTTTATTTTATTTTATTTTATTTTATTTTATTTTATTTTATTTTATTTTATTTTATTTTATTAATTTAATTTATTTATTTATTTATTTATTACATGTATTTATATGCCGCCCTTCTCCTGAAGGACTCAGGGCGGCGAACACAAGTTAAGAAACATGTACAATAAAATTGCACTTTAAATCAAATTTATGATGGTTGCAGTGTCCGTTTTTATGTTATTATCCTCCCTTATGTTCCAATTATTTTTATTTTGTACTTCCGTATTTTATATTGTAATATACCAATAAAAATAGTTGAACTAAGAAAAACTGAGTTGCACAATAGAGTTTACGATATCACGCGTGGCTGGTCGATTCTTTACTTTGGAAGTGTGTGAGATTCCACGTTTTAATATGGAAAGAGGCATTCGTTTTCCCTACTGTTCTTGCTACAATTTTTGCGGTTAGTGTGAATGTCATTTGTACTTTATTAATCTGGAAATGCAGTTTTGCAATTGTGCGATCTGAGAGGAAAAAGACCAGGTATAAATTACTGGCCTCCCACAGTTCTGTGGTGGCATTTATTAAGCAACATCTGCTCTGAATATTTAAAACAATCTACTAAACCATTTGCAATATTCTTACCAATTCCATTAATTGTAGATTCCTTCCATTTTATTATTTTTCCCCTTTCTGTCCAGAAAAAAAAATAATTTGACTTTTGAATATGTATTTGGAATAATTTATTCAGGTTTTCAATGATTCATAAGAAAATAAATGTATACACACAGATACACCAATACATTTTTAACCTTGTTTTGTGTGTAAGTTTTTGTAACGCTGGTTAGTGTTATATGGTTTGAAATAAAAGAATTATTTGTTTTATATGGCTCCTCCTATTCTCATCTTAAGGTCACCTGAAAAAGTTGGACAATAATAATTTTAAAGTGAATTTTTTTTTAAAAAAAGGAACTTTTATGGTTTAAATTTCTTCTAACTGGAATTCATTTTAGATTTATTTATCAACAAGAGGGAGTCAACCTATTCTTCAAAGCATCTGAAGGCAGAAGAAAGAAGCAATGGATGGAAACTAATCAAGGAGAGAAGCAACCTAGAACTATGAAGAAAATTGCTAATAATAAGGACAATTAATCAATGGAATGACTTTCCTTCAGAAGTTGTGGGTGCTCCATCACTGGAAGCTTTTAAGAAGAGAATGGACAAGCATTTGTCTCAAATGATATAGGATCTCCAGTTCAAGCAGAGGGTTGATCTAGAAGACCTCTGAAGTCCCTTTCAATTCTATTATTCTATTATTATTATTTACTTTATTCATTAGACATGAAACTCAGTCAACTGAACATTCTAAAATGCATCACAAATAACATTGACTGGTGCTAATGGTTGATACGGGTTGCTGCCAGCATCCTGGTATAAACCAAGTACCTTCTTAAGATGTGTGATGTTCCGAGTAGTGCAGTCTTTTGCAGTTCCGCTGGTGTTATTGCAGGAAGCTGCAATTTGTTGATGTATATTATAAAATTCTTGGACATGGTACCAAGTGCCCCGATGACAATGGGCATCACTGTTACATGTTTTGTCCATAATCGAGTAGTTTCAATGGCCAGGTCGTGATATTTCGTGATTTTTCCCTCCAATTCTTTTTCTTCAACTGGTACCGTGATATCAATAAATAGTATGTTTCAGTTTTCGACAACTGTAATATCTGGCATATTGTGTTCCAAGTAATGATCCATTTGTATTTGAAAGTCCCACAAGATCTTCACCTTCTCATTTTCTATAACTTTTTCCATTTTATGTTCCCATGACTTTTTGGATACAGGTAACTTATATTTTTTACATAATGACCAATGGATTAATTTAGCAGCTTGGTCGTGTCTAGCTTTGTAATCAGTTTTTGCAATTTTGCTGCATTCACATATTAAATGTGAAACAGTTTCAACTTTGTTGTTGCAAAGATGGCAGTTTGGATTGTTGGTGGATATTTGTATCTTCGCTTTCATGGTATTAGTCTGTAAAGCTAATTATTATTATTATTGTTATTGTTATTATTATATTCAGGATTCTGATTCAAAGAGAATTTACTTAAATCTTTCCTTCAGAGCAAATTTTCACATGCTAAATCCATTTGACGTGTCAGTTGTCTTTGAATCAATTCAACAATTTACACAACTTACAGATATGAGAACATGCTCCATTGTACAATTTCACATTTGTATTTATTCTTACAATTGTTGTTAGCATTTAAATTAGATTGGATCATCAGCTCAACAGGATAACATGATTTGAATGACCTTACAATCCCTTAAGACTTCGACTTGGTTTTAAACTTTCATATTTTATGACAACCCACTTAGAGATTCAGTTACTGGCTATAAAAGTATAAAATATAATAAATGCCCTTTCTCCTTTATTAGAGTTGTCTCAGTTTCATTTCACTCCAGTAACTATAATTTATCCACTTAAAATAAAATATTTTTGTACAGCTGTCAAAAATCCTTTTGCCCAAACGGACATAAGATCTACCTAAAACGAATGAAGAATGATCGGAAAGGGCTATGTGAAAGTTAAATTAAAAAAGAAATGGAGAAAGAGGGAAAGGAATAGAGTTTTTAATCGTGAGAATTCTACAAACGTCTGGATGAAGACTAAAAAAAATGACATTATCAGTTTAAAATCAGACAGTAAATATGTAAACATGAAGGTAACTGCTGAAGAGGTGAAAGTAGGGATTGGGGAACAAGATTTAATCTTATGATGATTAAGAACTAAGTGGTCTTACTTTCAGTGGAGGAATGTCTGTGAAGATTCTCAACCATCCAGGTCATTCTTGTCCCAAAGGTGCTTTTTCAAAAGGCAACTGGACTTCCTTCGGCTTTTTTTTTTCCCTTGAAAATATTTCACTTCCCATCCAAGAAACTTCTTCAGTTCAGTCTTGGCGCAGAAAGACTGGGTTCATCTAATCCAACCCGCTGCCCAAGCAAGAGACCCTATATCTGCCTCTACCTAGGATGGAACTCACAACCTCATGAGTGTGAGGCAAGAGCTCCACCTCTAGGCCACAGCAGCTGGGCTATTACCACTACTCCATCTTACTTAGATATTGAATGCGCTCCAAAACTCATGTAACTCTCTCTAAAGAATATCAAAGGATGAATGTTTTCTGGACAGGGAATTTTGGAGTCCCTTGATAATCATGCAAAGAAAATAAATGCCAGCCAGGTTAGTGCAGCTCAGTAATATCTGGATAGCAGACCTAGGGATTATGTTTGTTCAATTACAGAAGGGATATGGGTCATAGGTTTCAAAATATATACCAAGGATAATAATTACATCCCATAAAAAGGGAGAGTGTGTTATATAAAATAACCTTCAGCAATTAAATGCAATATATTTAAAAACCAATGATTTATATCTGTCTGTCTGTCTGTCTGCCTGCCTGCCTGCCTGCCTACCTACCTACCTACCTACCTACACACACACACACACACATTCTTACTTTTCGTAGGTTTTATGTCTGTTTTTCTTTTAGCCAGGTTTTTCCTACATAACCAAGATTTTTCTGCAGCCCTAGCTCAGTGAAGTCACATCCACTAGATTCTGGGAGTTTTTTTTTTTTCTTCTGGCATCCAGCAGGCCGTATGCTGCCTAGTGAGAGACTTATATAGATCTATTTCTGGCTCATTAGCCATCATCAGTAAGCCACAGCCACATCTCATGTATCCTCCCTGTGAAGGTACAATATCTATTTTCTTACTTTTCATAGGTTTTATGTGTGTTTTTCTTTTAGCCAGGTTTCCCTATGTAACCAAGATTTTTCTGCAGCCCTAGCTCAGTGAACTCACATCCACTAGATTGTGGGCTATTTTTTTTTCTAAAAAAAGAAAAACACACATAAAACCTAGATTTTTATGCAGCCCTAGTTCAGTGAAATCGCAATCCACTAGTTTCTAGGCTTTTTTTCTGGCAGCCAGCAAACCCTCTGCTGCCCATTGGGAGACTAAGATCAATCTATTTCAGGTTTATGAGGGTGTGGCTAACTGATGAGGGCTTATAAGCCCAAAATAGATCTATCTTAGTCTCCTTAGTCTTCAAAAAGAGTAATATTTATATTTATATTTATATTTATATTTATATTTATATTTATATTTATATTTATATTTATATTTATATTTATATTTATATTTATATTTGTGTGTGTGTATTCACACTACATATGTATACACACACGCACATACAGACATGTTCTTTGCACACAACAAAAGCAACCTCTTCACTATAGATGACAAAATATTTTTGCACGCTTCTAAGAAGCTTTTCCCCGAAGAGCCAAAGCAACTGAAACTACTACAGAAACATCAAAGACATTAAAAGTAATTTTATCACCACTTAGAAACTGAAGAAAGTAGAAATAATTGAGATTTCTAATGCTACCTTCATCTTTCATACAATAAACAACCTATTTTTCTCTTCTGAAAAACAAGCTCCCCCGAGATGAAAGCTTAGACCCTCACACAAACAAGCACACCTTTCCAGCTGCCAAAATCATTTCTGAATTAAAAAAAAAATCCCTCCTGTCAGACCACAATAAGTACAAATGCAAATTCAATTTCAGATTAATAATGCAGATTTTTTGCCTTATTTATGAAGCTATTTAAGGGAGGAGAGGCAAACACCGTCTCATAAAAGGAAATCAAAGCAGATTTTGTTATAAATGGAACAACAAAACCCATGAACATTTATTCTATTGTTGTCTAATTTTCTTATAGAATTACTCAATAAAATAACAATTCTTGGGCACTGGAGAAGATCCCTAGAATATCTTCCCCTAAACTTCCATACATCTCTTTTTGGACACTAGATTTCTAGATTCAGACTCTCATTGCCTTTGAGCCCAGTTAACTCTTAAATTGATTGTCTATGGCCAGGATGGTGAACCTATGGCACATGTGTCATAGGTGGCACACGGAGTCATTTCTGCCAGCACGTGAGCCGTCACCCTTGGTCAGCTCCACAGCACATGTGTGCATGCGTCCTGCCAGCCAGCTGATTTTTGGGTCTCTGCCATGCATGCAGCAGATGTATGAGCAGGCCCATGATGCCCCTCTCCTCCCAGGAGTCTCCATGCAGCCTGTTTTGGATGCCAGGTAACTACAGGGCTCACGTGGAGGCTCTGGGAGGGTGAAAATGGGCCTACAGGAATTCCAGAAACAGGGCGTTTCCGGCCTTTGGTGACTTCAGGGAGGCCTGCTAGGCCCAAAACGGGGTGTGTGGGGGTCGCGTACACATGGGCAGGGACATGGGGGAGCATGGGGGGGTTGTGCGGGCCTGCGCATGGGAGATGGGACAGCACAGGAGGTTGCGCAAGCATGCACAGGGGGCGGGGCATGTATGAGGAGCATTGCATTATGAGTGTGGGCACACACACCATATCATACGCACACGTGCCCTTTTGGCACCTGAGGGAAAAAAGGGTAGCCATCACTGGTCTATGGAGTTTCCCATCCATCCAGGTCATGGTTGTCCCAAAGATGCCTTTTCAAGAGGCAACTGGACTTTCTGTTTTTTCTTTGAAGATGTTTCACTTCTCATCCAAGAATCTTCTTCAGCTCTTCGGAAGCTTCTTCAGAGCTGAAGAAGCTTCTTGGATGAGAAGCGAAATGTCTTCAAAGGAAAAGCAGAACGTCTAGGCTTAAATTGAATGTGGTTTTCCCAGATACACCAATCTTCCAACTCTGAAGGAGATCAGGCAGCTGGGGAATCTATGAGTTGAATTCAAATAAATCGAAGAAGACAGAACAATTTGCATTGCACAAGGTGCCCAGACCAAAGTAAAACTCTCAAATTATTAGATTCTAGCATTAATAAGCAAGTGTTTCTTCTTTAATTTTAGCACAAAAAATAAAGGCTAAGGTACTATTCTAGTCAGGCACTTAAATTATTCAGTGTGAGAGATGGTAGGTATCTGCATGTATTATTATTTCTCATGTACAATTTGTGATCAATTTGTGTCAGCGGAAGACATTTCTCACAATGAATATCAATGATCCGTTTGACCTTCATAGTAATATTCTGAGAACATTCCTTCCAGCACCATCTGTAGCAAAATGCAAAGAAACCAGAATGTTCCCACATGCAGGATAATATTATACAAATGCTGACATGACATACTAGTCTTTCAAAATTTCAATACTGTATCTGTGTACTTAATGTTGTGGCCCGCTGTCTGCCAGAAGAGCTGGCAGCAGACTCGGACAATGAGGAGGTTGGGGAAGAACTTGGGCCACTTCTGGGGCCTGGGGAAGGCTCTGATGGATGCTCAGCATTGGACACTCTGAGATAGAGCCAGGGCCGTCTGACATTTGCCAGCCACTGGAGAGGCAGCTGCCTTTGGAGGCTGATCTGAGTGAGGAGGAAGAATGGCTGGGGTCTGTACTAGATGCACGTATTCACAGAGCTGTAAAGGAGAGGAGAACAACGAAGGACAAGGAGTCAACTTGGGAAGCAAGGCACATGTGGATGCTGAATGGCTCCTCCCTGGCTGGTGAATAAATAGAAGGAAATTGGGAGTGGTTGTCGTAGGAGACAACATTTTGGATTTCTGAAGATTTAGTTATCATGTTTCGTACCACAGAGACTGCTTTTCAGAACTTAATTTGAAGCCTTTTGGCTGGAAGCTCACGGCCTGGCAATTATCGTAAGGAACTGATAAGGTCTGTTACTGCAGTTAACTCCTTGAAGGACTATTGCCTGGACTTTTCAGTGGGTGAATGCCATTAATTCACAGGAGATAAATAAAAAAAGGGATTTTCGTGACAAGGAATCTGTTTCTTGTTTCTGCTAATGCGGGGTCAGAACACTTAAATCACCACAACACACAACAATCTCCTCACACACACAAGCCATCGTCGTCTTCCCTGTTTCATTCCGAAATGTTCAAAATGCTCAAATGAAGAATGTTCACTGTTCCATTTCAGCATTATTCTTGGGTACACTGTTAGAACTAACAAAGAGAGATGGTTTCCAATGCAAAAGTGTTCCCGGTTAAATTTTTAAAATTATTTCAAAAACTGCTCACAATTAATGAATAGAGTCAAATGGTCTCACAGAGAGGGCCTCCTCAGGATGCCGTCAGCCAAACAGTGTCATCTGGCAACCCCCAGGGGGAGAGCCTTCTCTGTGGGGGCCCCTGCCCTATGGAATGAATTGCCCCCGGATATTCAAAAGATCCCCGACCTCCACGCCTTCCGTCGTGCTCTGAAGACCCTTTCGTTCTATCAGGCCGGTCTGATGGGTCACTAATTTTAAAGGGGTTTTTAAATGATTTTTAGCTAGGGTTTTAATTGCGCCTTAAAAAGACATTGAATCTTTTTAAATGGTTTTTAATTTTTGTCTTATTATTGTTTTAGTATGGCTGTCCACCGCCCTGAGTCCTTCAGGAGAAGGGTGGTATAAAAATACAATAAAATAAATAAATAAATAAATAAATAAATAAATAAATAAATAAATAAATAAATAAATAAATAATAAACAAATAAATAAATGATAAATGGATATTTTATTGCTATTTGCAGACTCAAATTGAAAAGGAATTACCAGCCTTAAAAAATGGATTACTACAGTCCCATTTTGGAGCACCGAAGTGCTTCCAGTTTGAAAGGTTTACCCGGTGATATCACCGTTGCTTGAATTGGGGGCATCTTTTGTGTTCCTATTAATTTGCCCACCAAAGTGGTACCATCTATTTACTCATAGTTGCCCACTTTCCAGCTGTTATTCCCCTTTACTCAGCTCAGGGTCCGAAAACAGCTGCCATTCCACTTGAGCATGAGTAGATGGGCCCTTTTCTGCATCTGGCTCCGAGTCCTCATGCTCCTCATGCAGAGCCTTCTGCAGGCCAAGGCACCCCCCCCCCGACTCCTCTGACTCCTCTGAACCACAACAGTACTCCTTCTTGTAGTATCAGAGCTTGTGGGAGCAAAAAGTAGCAGGTGTGCTACAGTGCTTGATTCCACTTCTTAGGCAGACAGGACAAGGAATTGTATAGCAACTGGAAGAAAAACCAAGCTTGAAATTCTAATCTAAGCTGAGAACAACAAGGATTGTGACATGTTAATTGTAACCCAACTCTTCAGCAAGTGTTCAAAAATGCAAATCTAGTATTTGCATTTTTGAATTTTTTTTGAAAAATGCTAGTATTTTTTTTTAAAAAATTGAATGCTAGATTTAGAAAGAAAAACAAAACCCAGATTCAACCATTGCCAAGCAAAGGTTGATGGCCTAACAACAGTTCATACTAAAAACTATCTAAAGAAAATAAATAATCAGAAGATGAATTAGACCATTGGTGGAGGAATCAGTTGGGCTATTGGAACAGCTGCAAATACACATAGTGGTTTTCTTGATCCATCAAGAAAAAAAGATTCAAGATTCACAAGAAAATGATCTTCTTAGGCAGGGAAATATAGCAATTTGTAGAGCAAGGAACCATGGCTAACAGAAAGACAAAAAACAATTGGCTGAAAAGGACATGATAAAGTTATGGGAATTGACAGCAAGAATGAAATCACCTGTCTTAAAACAAATAGCAAAGTTTTCTCTAAGTTTCTTCGGGACATAAACAAAGCCATTTCAGTATCAATATTTGGGAAAAGAAACCAGTTAATATAGTGTCCTTCTTCTTAAGTTAATATAGTGTATTTCTTCTTCCACTTATTCTAGCGGAATAAAAATTAATTAATAATAGCAGCAACAATATTGTCACTACGAAATTTGGATGTGAAGTAAGGAATGAAAGAATTTTTTTTTTAAAAAAAGTGTAAAGCTAAGTGGAAAAATGAAAATGAAAAAAAAAAGGTTGCAGGCAGATCTGAGCAATTTGAGGGATGGGGAAAGAGAAAACTAGGAAAACTGAATTATTAAGAGGTGAAACTGGACACAAAAAATGTTATATAACATACAGTCCAAACCACAGTTCAGAAAAAACGCAAACAGGATTTGGCATTATCAAGAAAAAATAAGCAGGTTCGATGCCAACACAAACAAAATCCACCTTTAGAATAAATCAGCATAAATTCTATAGGAATACTGGCTCCAAGCCACATCAAAGTGAAAAGAAATAAAGAAAAAACAACTTGAGATTGAATAAAATTTCCATTTCTAGAGATGACTGTGGGAATCACAAAGAACAGAACATAAAGAGACATCTATGGATTTACACCAGCATAAATGAATTAAAGGGCGGGGCGCGATGGCTCAGCTGTTAAAGATGCTGAGTTTGTAAGCTGGAAAGCTGACAGCCCAGGTTTGAGCGCCAAGGGATGGGGTGAGCTCCCATTACTTGCCTGAACTCAGTTTGAAAACATGCAAATGCAAGTAGAGATATCACTTTGGTGGGAAGGTAACAGCGTTCCATCCACCTTGGTGTATAGTTATGCTGGCTTCATGACCATGGAAGCATCTTTGGTCTCTTCACATCATCCTTAATGAAACAAACCAGCATCTGACTGTAATTTTGTTGCTTGTATACTTACGATTTATATTTATATTGTTTCCTGATTGCTTATATGACTATCATTGTTGTACCTTATGATTCTTGATGAACGTATCTTTTCTTGTATGTACACTGAGAGCCTATGCACCAAGACAAATTCCTTGTGTGTCCAATCACACTTGGCCAATAAAGAATTCTATTCTATTCTATTCTATTCTATTCTATTCTATTCTATTCTATTCTATTCTATTCTATTCTATTCTATTCTATTCTATTCTACTCTACTCTACTCTACTCTACTCTACTCTACTCTACTCTACTCTACTCTACTCTACTCTACTCTACTCTACTCTACTCTACTCTACTCTATCCTGACTGAGAACTTGCTGGCCTCCCAAGTTCAAAATGTATATTGAAATAATAGCAAATTTGTAATAGCAAGCTTATCTCAAGGAAAAGAAAAATCTTCCTACCGTTAAACAATAAGTTAACTGCAAAAATTCACCGGAAACCAAAAAATCAATTGCTTATTGATAAAGCAATCTTTAAAAATTTAAAACAAAGAGGAGTGAATTAATGTAGAGTTTGGACTGATTGGAAGAAAACAGCGGATTCCCTTCCACATAGCAGGATTATGAACAGTCTGAATATCAAATGCTCAGAACCTTATAGTCACAAAAGGAAACCATGGAGATAAAGTTAATATTTAATGGTGATAAATTAGGTGAAGTCAAAATAAAATTAAAAAAAAAAAGGCAAGGTGATGCGTTATCACTTTTATTATTCAGTTTGGTGATGATCCTAGTGTCAAGGCGAAAGACAGTTTCCAATTTTGAAAGCAAAATAAAAATAATCCTATCTTTTTTTACATCCATGACCTAAACTGTATGCTAAATCAAAAGCTGAACTAGAATCATTACTAAATATTGTTCAAATATTTAACACCAGTATCGCAATGCATTTCAACATGATAAAACAGAATAATGGCTGAAATAAGAAAAAAAGAGGAAAACAGATTAGAAGACATTCAATTCATCAATGAAACAATTATTTTAAAAAGATATCTAGCACTTACACAAACTTACACGAATGTCATGTGCTAGCAAAATAATGCTTAAGATTATCCAACGAGAATTACAGACCTCCATAGAGAAAAGAGATGACAGGTATTCAAGAAGTTCATAGATCAGTGATGGTTAACCTTTTTTGTTGTTGCGTGCCAAAAACAGGGGGAGTGCCTGGGGGTTGTATGCTCATGCCCACACCCATAATTCAATGTGTCCTGTCCCCCTGAATGCACGTGCAACCACCCCCCCACATTCCCCCTGTTTTTGGCATACAATGGCATTGTCGGCCCGGTAGGCCCGTTTTTCATCCTCCCCAGGCTCCAGAGGCTCTTTCTCAACTTCTGGTGGGCCCAGAAGCCCCCAAAATCAGCTGGCTGGTGCATGCATGCATGCTGGAGCTAGGGCAATGCTCACATGCCCACAGATATGGCTCCATGCGCCACCAGACTTGAAATTCTGGGCTTGGACAATCTGGAACTGCGCCGCCTGCGGTCTGATTTAAGTATAGCACACAAAATTATCTGCTACAACGTCTTACCTGTGAATGACCTCTTCAGCTTCAACCACAATAATACATGGGCAAACAATCAAGACAAACTCAAGGTAAACCGCTCAAAACTTGACTGCAGGAAATATGACTTTAGCAACAGAGTGGTCAACACCTGGAATGCTCTACCTGACTCTGTTGTTACATCCTCAAACCTCCACAGCTTCAACCTCAAACAATCTACGGTGGACCTCACCTGATTCCTAAGAGGTCTGTAATGGGGGCGTGCATAAGCGCACCAGCATGCCTATCATCCCTGTCCTACTTTCCCCATTTATCTGTACTTACTTCTTTTGTTTATACCTAAACCTGTTTTCTTATACATGCTTGACAAATAAACAAACAAATAAATAAATGGAATGGAGTAGACATTGTCTCATGTAGCATCAGTTGGCAGTTCCTTAAAGCAGTAGCACATTTTCCCAGGATCAGAGGCATTCCCTCCTGAGCGACAGTGTCATCCAAGAAAAAGATATATTTGGATCAAGAAATTTCAGTTTTGGCTCGCTGCGGGCTCTCAAGCATCCTTTTGCTTTCAAAATCAAAACATCACACAGCCTTAATCCCCCAGCGAAGATGAAGGGAAATGTTAAGTCTAATCACTTGGTCCAGGAGGGTGAGGGGGAAGATGAGGAATTAATGAAGGGGAAGTGACGTTCCAGTGAACTCCTGAGAAAATGGATGAGTTTAAAATGCATTTAGTCAAATGCTGTGTTTATCAATTAATCATTAGATTTCATTCCAGCAAAACTGAGGCTATATTCAGTTAAAAGCTTGCATATAACTACTTTTTGATGTCTAACTATAACTTTCCACTTCCTTTATCTTTCTTCTCCAATCTAAATATTTGAGGTTTCAATTCCAGATATCCTCTTGAATTCCAAATGTAGTTTTAAGCATCAGGTAGATGCTTAAGTAGATGTCAATCTTACCCTAGAGATCTTACCTTAGAGCAGGGATGTCAAATTCAATTTCATTGAGGGCCGCATCAGGGTGGGTGGGAGTTTAACCTCTGGGGGATGGGGTGGGCCTGGCCAGCTTCATTTCACTCATTTTGGGGGTGCCTCTGGAGGCCCGAGTGCTCTGCCAGTGAAAACGGGCTCCTGATCTCCATTTTTGGGTGGGACAGCCACTTGCAACCCTCTGCCAGCGAAAACGGACCTCAGGAGGGCTGTGCCTGAAATATGACTTCTGCAATAGAGTAGTAAATGTCTGGAACACTCTATCTGATCCTGTACCCGATACCTTTTACCTTAAACTGCCTACCGTGGAACTTTCATGTTTCTTAAGAGGTCCCTAAAGGGGTGTGCATAAGGCGCATTAGCGTGCTACCATCCCTGTCCTACTGTCCCCATTTATATGTAATCATTCTATGTGTTTATGACTACATTTTGCTTATTTATATCCTTTTATTTGTGCCAAAACATTTTTTGTCATGTGTCCATGTCTATGTCTATACTGTTACTTGTTTCCTTGTACTTGTTGACAAATAAATAAATGAATAAATAAATGTCTAAGTGCTATTGCTATCCATCCAATTTACTGTGGCCAACTCACCACAGCCAACTCACCACAGGACAACCCTCTATGGCCAACTCATCATGGGGCTACTTGCTGTGGGACAATTCAACAACCAAGGTGGAAAAAACTTTGATTTTGGGTTTTCACCGATCAGATAGATTCTTTTATACAGAAATGGCTAGTTTATACTATTATATACTATGGCAAATTGGCTGCAACAAGTTGGTCGTAGCAAGTTGGCTATGGCATGTTACTGCAGTGAGTTGGCTGTGGCAAGTTGTTCTATCCCACCCCAAAAAGTGGTTTTGCTGTTGCACTTTGCACCACTCAAAGCTTGTAACTGATCATTCCTTTCTTAATAAAACATCTGGGAAATTCTGATCTTTATATGCATAGGTGTTGTTATCAGATCAGTATCAGTAGTGGGTTGTCCCCGGTTAAGACCAGTTCTCAAGAACCGGTAGTAAAACCGGTGGGAGGCTCCTTCCATTGACCCGGATGTGATCATAGGCAATCTGCGCATGCGCAGAAGAGCATACGCACCAGGGGTGGGTTCTACTTACCTTTACTAACAGTTTGCAGTGGGGCCGTGTGTGTGTGCTTGCTTCGCTCTTCTGCGCATGTGAAGAAGCGTTTTGATGACATCGGGGTCATTGGGTGGAGCCTCCCGCCGGTTTTACTACTGGTTCTATGGAACTGCTGCAACCCACCACTGGTGCGTGTGTGAGCAATGCCAGTGCACGCCCGGGCATGATGCAAACCGATAGTAAAGGTAAGTAGAACCCACCCCGATCAGTCTGACTCAAGTTCTTTGAGCATAGCTATTTTATTTTTACTATGTTGCCTGTAAAAAAAACCAGGCAGGCTTTGATTACTCACTGACAAACTCACTACTTCTGATTGCAATTCTGATCAGCGACCGTAATAAAAACTCTATTCGATCCACTGTATTTACACATTAAATAGGGTAATGTAAGCCCACTACAGAGCGATTCTGATATACCTTGACAGACTGTTCTGATATACCTTGACACACACACACACACGCAAAACAAGCTTTTTCAGTTTGAAGGGTCTTACTTTTGAGCAGCTGTGCCTATAACAGTATTGGTAGAAGAGTCTCTAATTTGATGGAAAACACAGATGCCAGCATGAGTCCTTTGGCCTTTCAGGTAGATGGCCCTTTGTTGCGAACACAAAAGACTAACTGAAATAAAAAGAGTCCGCCAAAACCCACAAAGGGAGAAATGCATTGCCGACAAGCTCAAGAGGAAACTGGACAAATTACTAAAATAAAGCAGTCTATGGAGAAAATAAAGCCATTGATTATTTTCCCGCAGATTTTGAAAGGTTTTTAAAAACGTTTTTAATGATATGTGGCTTCCTACAAAGCTGACCAGAGCTAGATTGTTAAACCTTTATGAAACCTTTATATTTGGGATACATATTTAATTCACTTACCTGCACACACCTGCAGGGATCGTGAGAACCAGTGGCGAAATGTAAAATTTGTTACTACCGGTTCTGTGGGCGTGGCTTGATGGGGGGGTAATGTGACTGGGTGGGCATGGCCAACTTTAAAAAAAAATTAAAATAATTTTTTTACAACCTATTCAGTGTGGCGCTGTGGCGTGTGAATCCAGCTTCGAATTCCCAGAGAATGTGACACACACCAAGGTTCGCAAACACTGTTTAATTCCAAACAAACCCCTTTCAAGAATGCAGGCTTCCCGTGCATAGGGCCCTTATCAAAGTTATTAAGAACAAAGTTCGACAAAGGTTGGCAACCAGCCCAGAAAACCAGATATGAGAAGTTGCTCGCTCTCCAAGATCCTCTGTAGTAATGAGATGTTGTTTCTAGAAAGAAAGCACTAGCTCGTGCAACTTAAATAGGCTAAGGAGGTAACCAATTATCCTCAAGCCCTACTCTCGAGTAGACCTCCTCCTCCTGAGTAGCCATTCCTGCCTTTTGGCAGCCCTGCATGTCCGAGTATTGAGGAGAGGCTCCTCCACTTTGCTCTCTCCACTAGAAGGAGCCTCTGGAGGTTCTGAAGGCCCTGGCTGAGTCTCTGCCTCTGGCATCACATCCCCTTTGGCCTCCTTGCTGTCCGGCGTGAGCGCCGGCTGTACAGGCTGCTAGCCTGAACCCATACCAGCCTCCTCATCGTCGGGATCAGCTGTCAGATTGTCAGAGCCTTTTTTTAGCCCTTTAAAAGCAGGAAGTAATGACACCCAGGTGGGTGGGTGGAGCCTCGTACCACCATCACTACTGGTTCTTCGAATCACCTGCCACAATCACTACTGGATCGCCCAATCTGGTCTGAACTGGGAGCATTTCACCCCTGATGAGAACTCTTAAGAGATTTGCCTTAAGAAAAGAGTTTAAAGTTAAACCCTGTTCAGTCATGTAAAGGGTGATCATCTTTAAGATTTTAATGTTTGCATTTTTCTTTCTTTTGCTAACTGTGTTTTTACCAGATGAGAAAGGAGATGACTTTATGAGGTTGAAGATTCATATAAAAGAGATTCAACAAATGAAGTAATTTTGTTTCTACTTGGAAACGGCTTTTGGACTTGAGGTAGGGAAAAAATGAAACTTTGATTTTAGGTTTTGCTGATTAGATACTGTAGGTTTGGTGCTAGTATATAATTATTAAATAAAAGTAAAAAGTTGAGGTTTTATGTTGTTCTGTCCTCACTACACGATAGTCTATGTGCAGCTTGACATGCAGCTAAACCCACCTATCCTCCAATAAAACAGATTGTGTGTGTAGATCTGGATGCTTTATTGAAAGAAATGGATATGGTGAAACTGGGGAAAATAGGGAGACATACAATGAGAACCAAAGACAAGATAGGCAGTATTGAGTTACTGCTGAACATAACAATTAATAAATATGAGCAATTTAAATCTCACCCGCAATGCTCTGTGTGTGGGATGTGAGTTTGTCCTTGGATGACTATGTGTCACAGATTAAAATGGATTCTTCCTTGTGCTTTTGCCTTCTCCAAATGCTAAAGGAAATGGAGTCTGACTTTCCAATGTGCACTTGGTTTGAGAATGCGGGCTGATGGGTGGGGCCAGCTACAAACAATATACTTGGTATTTGTCTCTCCGGCCACTAGATGGAGCTAGAGAGCAACAACAGTATATAAAGATTGTATGTTGGGGCATATTTGTCCCTCCGGCCACTAGATGGGGCTAGAGAGCAACAGCAGTATATAAAAATTATATGCTGATGCAGGGATGGGCAAATGTGGCTCTTTTATAACCTGTGGACTTCAACTCCCAGAATTCCTGAGCCAGCTTGGCTGTCTCAGGAATTCTGGGACTTGAAGTCCATAGGTTGTAAAAGAGCCACATTTGCCCACCCCTGTGCTGGGGTATGACATGTTATTATCTTATTCTATTGCACCAAAAGGAATTGTAAGTCTTTCTTCCCTCTACCCTACACTTTTTTCTCTTCCCTTTTCCCCTATTTTCCCATTATCTTTTTTTTTAATGTTGTATTTTATGTTTTGTAAAAAAAATAATAATAAAAATTTGGAACCCTGATGGTTCCTATAAAAGAGATTTGACATTTGTAGACAAGGAGAAAAACAAAGCTGTCCACATAGAGCAGGTGACTGTTGAAACTGCCTCCGTCAGATATTTGTCTGATTCAACAGCTCTGTCGGTAGAAGTTCTTAAGTTCCTTCAACAAGACACCGGAAAGATTTACAGTAAACCTTTCAAGGAAATGTTATTTGTCAAATTAATAGGAAGAAGATCAGAAATCAAGGATAGGGTGTATTTGGAGGCAGTGTGTGAAAAAGCTCTTTATTTATTGCACTGTCTGACTTTTTTTTTCTTTTATAAATGATTCGCGATAATTTCTCTGTTTTGGTTTCAAGTGATTCAGTTTGATGTTATTACTTTTTTTGTTTGTTTGTTCGAGCAGTGGGGTTTTACGAATGATGTTCAGACAGTTTTATGTATCTAAACTTGAAAACGATTTTGGTTTTCAAGAGCCCCTGTCATATTTTCTTTGAGTCTACTATCAAAATGAATAGCTTCTCCCTTTTTTTTACTATTATCTAAGTAACCATCATGACCGTCGCAACTTCTTGCAAGAAGCATGCATATCCTTTATGCAAAACAGAATTCTCTACTGAAAATGTAATGGTCGCTGTTTCTTAGTAGGCTATAGAACCGTGATGGGGAATCTATGGCACATGTGCCACAGGTGGCACACAGAGCCATTTTTTTGGGCATGTGAGCTGTCACCCTAGGTCAAGCTCCACAGTGCATGCACAGACACCTCTCACCAGCCAGCTGATTTTGGGGTCTCTGCCGCCCATGTGGGAGACACATTGAAGAGCCTGGTAGCTCAGCAGACTAAAAGCATTGTGATTAACACAAGTTGTCTGCAATTACTGTAAGTTCGAATTTCACCAGGCTCAAGGTTGACTCAGCCACACAATCATCAGAAGCTTTTTTTTTTAACTTTTAAAAGCATTTTTTCTACAACCTCTTTTAAAAGTAAATTTTAAAAAGCCTCTGATGATCGCACTGCTCAGCTGGGATGGTCAAAGGCTTTTAAAAGAAAAAAAAAGGTTTTTTTTTCTTTTAAATGCCTCTGACAATCCCAACTGAGTTTTTTTTAAAAAGCCTCTGCCGATCAGCAACTCAGCTGGGATCATCAGAGCCTTTTGAAAGCATTTTTTTACAACCTCTTCGCCGAGAAGGTTGTAGAAAAAATGGTTTTAAAAGTAAAAAAAAAAAATTAAAAATTGGCCACGCCCACCCAGTCACATTACTCCCAGCACCACCAAGCCACACCCACAGAACCGGTAGTAACAAATTTTAGATTTCACCACTGACCACATCCTTGGAAAGACCCAAAAGATGGACAAAAATGCCAAATCCAGTTTGAAAATCTGGCGGACTGTGCCATGAACCATAATAATAATAATGGGGGGAAAAAAACACACTGCTGCATGAACATCAGAACTGAAGCATTAGAAGAGATATACAAGAAGAAATCCCCAGTGCTAGCCTGCACATTAAAATAGCTTATGCTGTGTGTTATACAATATAAACGGTGTAACAAAATGGAATATGTTTGATTACAGATGTTATCTTCATCCTTGCAATGGTTTTATTTCCCAAAAGTATATTGCAAAACTACTTGTTGTTTTATTGAATGGCATTCTATATATGGAATTTTGGGGAAAAGAAATCAATAATAAACATATCCGGAAATCAGCTAGCTGTTTCTCAAATACTTACTACAGGTTCCACAGAGACCCGAACTCATTCTAGCTTCACTCCAAGTGGCCTCATGACACTTAATTGCCAAGGACAGGCTAGCTATTATAAATAGCAGAATGCTGTTGTGATGGTTGCAGACTGTTCAGTTTCCTCTCGAAAATAAATAAATCTTTCAAGAGAGATGCAGGATAATTAAAAACAACAATAACAACAAAGCAGCTTCAAAAACGGCTCCTGATAAGATAGCAATTCCTGTTATTATAATCAAACGGCATTTAAAAATTCGAAATTCAAGGACAAAGATGAATATATGAGTTCACCTTCTTTATTCTAATGATACGTTTAATGATTAATTTGTAGGGTTTTTTTTTAAAAAATAACTTTTTTTTATTGCTAAAAGCCATTGTATTTTGCAAGGAAAGCTTTGGCTCTATTGACTGGCTTCAAACGGTTGTCAACAGCTTTTGTATCTTGACAATCAACATCACAAGGCAACCCACAATTCTGCTCTTCGCAGTTGTTATATTATGTCACTAATGAAGTTCTTAGCACTTTGGTTCTTAGGATTTCTGAAAAATTCATAGATTTGTAGCATATGTTCAGTATCTGCCATTCTAACGTTTCCCAGTCCGGTTACAAAGGACCTCAAGAATACTTAATGCAAGACAAAATAGGATGCCTCATTCTTCCCAATGGAGTAGTGGGATTCAACCGGTTCGGGTCAGTTTGAATGAACCGGTAGTTAAATTCCTGGCTGGCTCTACTCTCCGTCCCATCTCTTCCAAGAATCCCCATGCGCCCCATTTTGGTTCTGAGGTGAGTGCAGGGAGGCCTAATAGGCCCAAAATGGGGCATGGGGTGTGCCCCCCCTCACGGGCCATTTTCGCTCCCAGGAGGCTTCAAGGAGGCCTATTAGGCCCAAAACAGAGTCCAGGGTGGGTGCGCATCTGTTTTTTCTCCCAGGGAGGTGTAGGAGGCCGAGTGCTGCCTGTCAGATCCCTGGCCATGCCCATCATGGCCACGCCCACCCAGCCGGTCATTACGGCAGAGAACCGATTGTTAAATTATTTGACTCCCACCACTGCCTGTAGTAATTATTTGAAGCTGCCACATGCTGTAAAATAAAATATTTGATGGAAGGAAAGTGAGGGAAAGCTAAGCACAAAACTTTAGCTTAGAGACACAGTAAATCTCCAAAATACCATTTTTTCCCCCCTTATGGAAACAAAAGGAGTGTATTCCAATCAGTTCTAGTTCCATCAACGATATACTGAGTTTTAACTGAATAATCTTGGTAATCTCTTTGTCCCACCCCTGATGCTTCATCTCTACATCAGTTAAGATTTCTTCTTTCTTCACTTATTTGTTCTTTAAAATTAAGATCACATTTCCTTCTTTTCGGTCCTGTTTGATTCTTGGAAACTGGACAAGTCCCTGCAGTTTCCTTGGAAAGGTTTTTTTTAAGAAGGGGTTGGCCATTATCTCTTTCCTAGGGCTGAGAGAAAATGACTGGCCTAAGATCTCCATGCATCCAGGCTTAAGATCTTCATGCTTCAGGGAAGAGAGAGAGAGAGAGAGAGAGAGAGAGAGAGAGAGAGAGAGAGAGAGAGAGAGAGAGAGAGAGAGTGTCCAAGAAAAGAAACAAATAGATCATAGAAGAACTGAGGAACAAACAATCAGGTTCAAATTATCCAATTTCCGACATATTATATGAAGACAAAACTTTTTGGGGAAGGTGGAAGGAAATAAAAGAGGAAGATAGATGCTTAGCCCATAAAAGCACCCCATAGGACAATCCTACACCTTGGGGTGCCACAAGTTTTTGTTTTAGGCCCAATACTCTTCAATATCTTCATAAAGGAATCAGATGAGGGAATAGAAGAGGAACTCACCAAATTTGCAGATGATACTAAGCTGGCAGGAATAGCTAACACCCTAAAAGATAGACTCAAGATTCAGATGGATCATGACAGACCTGAACACTGGGCCCCATCTAACAAAATGAAATTCAATGTAGAGAAAAGTAAAATCCTACACTTAGGTAAGAAAAAGCAAAATCACACATATAAATTGGGGGAAACCAGACTTAATAGCAGTGACTAGCAGAGATCTTGGCATCTAAGTGGACAACCAGCTAAATATGAGCTATATGTGTGGCAGCTAAAAAAGCCAATGAAATCCTAAATTGCATTAACAGAGGGATGCAGTCAAGATCAAGTGAGGTACTAATATCGCTCTATAAAGCCCTAGTAAGACCACACCTAGAATACTGCATCCAGTTTTGGTCACCACACTATAAAAAAAGACGTCAAGACTCTAGAAAAAGTGCAGAGAAGAGCAACCAGGATGCTTAGGGGACTGGAGACTAAAACATATGATGAATGGTTGCAGGAACTGGGCATGGCTAGTCTAGTGAAGAGAAGGACCAGGGAAGACCTGATAGCAATCTTTCAATATTTCAGGAGCTGCCACAGAGAAGAGGAGTCAAGCTATTTTCCAAAGGACCTGAAAGCCAGACAAGGAATAATGGATGGAAACTGACCAAAGAGAGATTCAATCTAGAAATGAGGAGGAACTTTCTGACAGTGAGAACAATCAACCCATGGAACAGAAGTTACCTTTGGAAGTTGTGGGAGCTTCATCACTGGAGGCTTTCAAGAAAAGATTGGGCTGCCATTTGTCAGAAATGGTGTAGGGTCTCCTGCTTGAGTGGGGGGTTGGACTAGATGATCTATAAGGTCCCTTCCAACTCTGTTAATCTGTTAAACCTATCAGCTGTTTGCAGATACTAAGTTTTGCAGAGCAATGCTCAAAATCCATCATAGGATGACTTCTACCTTGAACTACTCTTAATGAGCATCTGGTTCAATCATTCTTTACTGTGATAAGTTTAGTGTGCCATACACTAATATTTATGTTCCATACACCCATTTAATGCTCCAACCTCCCCTTTTAAATTCCTTTAAAACCTTTGTTATACTTTTGTTGTATATGTATTTCGCTTTATGCAACTATTATTACTTTTTTAGACTCTGACGTAGTTTCTATGCTGGTTTCTTTTGATTATAATAAAGATTGGATTTTGATTTACCTTTAGCCAGCTCTAATCCTCATACAAAAGGGAAACAACAAATGAAAAAGAAATCGTATTTAAAGAACAGCAAAAAGGCTTTCTGAGCGTAAAGATAAGGATAGAATCTATGTGACTGTGGTTCCAGCCAGGAGTTGTAGGAGAACTGGATATTAACTTGTTTGATAATGAATCAAGATTGGGCATAATCCAAGATATCATAATCCAAGATATTGAAAACTGACTGATATCAGCTACTCATTGGTTGGATTTGAAAGTGGGGAACAGACTGTTACTCTTACCGTAACATTGATAAATGTTGATGAATAAAATGAATTGATTGAGCTGAAGTCCCAACAACTCACTTGTTTTAATTTACTTTCTAAAATGGTTCTTCTTTAATATTTCTATTCTGTTTATCATAACAAATATATATTTTTTTCTGTTCATAGAGAGCAATTCCTATAACTATGGGGCTTGGATGACTACCGTTACTAGAAAAAGAAAAAATGTGGTTGTGTGCACGCAGGGGTGGGCTGCTGGGGGTTCGCAGGGGTTCAGGAGAGCCTCTAGCTAAGATTCTGTGCAATTCAGAGAACCCCCAAATCCCACTCATGGCTGGCCCCGCCCACCCCACCCCTCCAAGGAGTCTCCACACAGCCCATTTTGGATGCAGGGGAGGGAGAAAAATGGGCCTACCGGAAGTTTGGGAAGCACTGTCCTGGCCTCCAGAGGGCATCTGGGGCCTGGGGAGGCCGTTTTTGCTCTTCCGGAGGCTCGAGAAAAGCCTCCGAAACCCGGGGAGGGCAAACACCCCACCCCCATTCCTGCTATGGTGCAAGAGGCCAACTAGGCCACGCCACACTCACCCAGCTACTGGGCAAAGAACCCCTTGCTAAAATTTTTGAAGTCCATTCCTGTGTGTGTGTAGTATTTCAGTGTTGGTTGCAACAAATGAGAGATACCTTATTCTGAAATCTATTTGTTTTGGGACCGGAGAATATCACTCATGCTCCTATATTTGAACAAAAGTGACATACTGAAACTACATAGAGCAAGATTATTCTAGGAGGAAGAAATATCCAATAAATGATTATTCTGAAGCAGGTGTGAGCAATCTCTGGTCCATCAGATTTTACTGATTTTTTTTTCTCCTGCATCCCACACTAATGGCCATCTTGGCTAAGATTGCTAAGGCTAAAAATTCAAAAAAACAGCCAACAGGTAATTCCCTACTCTGGAGAGTTAGTGTAAAATCCTAACCATCACTTCCAAATTTGAAAACTGACTTATAAAAACTTTTTTTTTAAAAGCCCAAGGCCACTCCTTGCCTTGCTGAAATACAGCAAGAAGTCCAAGGGCATTAGTGTAATTACATGAGAAAATGATCTGGGGAGAGAAAATGACCTGGAAAAGATGCTGTCTAGAAAATGTTCAGATTATAGGATAACAAAATAACAGAGTTGGAAGGGACCTTGGAGGTCTTCTAGTCCAACCCCCTGCTTAGGCAGGAAACCCTACATCGCTTCAGACAAATGGTTGTCCAATCTCTTCTTAAAAACTTCCAGTGTTGGAGCATTCACAACTTCTGCAGGCAAGTTGTTCCACTGATTAATTGTTCTAACAGTCAGAAAATTTCTCCTTAGTTCTAAGTTGCTTCTCTCCTTGATTAGTTTCCACCCATTGCTTCTTGTCCTCCCTCAGGTGCTTTGAAGAATAGGTTGACTCCCTCTTCTTTGTTGGCAAGGGTTCCTGAGATATTGGAACTCTGCTATCATGTTGCCCCTAGTCCTCTCTTTTCTTTTTAACAGTTTATGTATACATTTTCTCTTTATATACATAAGTGCTTTGTGAACAGCGTATCGTCTGGGTCAATTTGCTTACATAAAGTACTTTTCCAGTTCCTCATTTCTACCCCTACTATCCAACCATTGATAAAACAAGTCCCAAGTTTCAAAATATTCTGTATTTTCTTTTTCTTTTATCTTTAATGTCAATCTGTCCATTTCTCCACAGTCTGGTATTTTTTTTTAATTACATCTTCTTCTATTGGTGATTCTTCATGTTTCCAGTGCTGTGCAAATACAATTCTCGCTGCTGTCAAAACATGTAATATTAAGTATATATTCCCTTTATCATACTTTTCTGGTACTATACCTAACAGAAATACTAGTGGCTTTTAATCTATATATTGCTTTAATATTTTTTTCAAACCATCTACGTATTCTTGTCCCCCCTTTTTTTTTTTTTTTTTTTGCTTTTGCACATGTCCACCACATGTGGTAATAGGTGCCCGGTGTCTGATTACATTTCTAACATTTGGCAGACATGTTTTTAAACATCTTTGCTAACCTTGCTGGTGGTAAGTGCCATCTATAGAACATTCCTAGTCCTTCTTTTCATTAAACTAGATATACTGAGTTACAGCAACCGTTCTTTATATGTGCGGTTCTAAATTTTTTTTAGTGGGTTCTAAATTTTTTTACTACCGATTCTGTGGGCCTGGCTTATTTTGTGGGCGTGACTTGATGGTCATGTGACAATTCTTTAGGATTTATCAGAGGTACTGGTCTACCAGGCTTTTAACTGCTTGCAGAGCTGTACCGATCTACCGATTTATTTTTGCAGGCACTGATCTGTTCATGTATTTTTGCACGCACTCGTCTACTCATTTGTTTTCTTTTAACACTGATCAGCTGTAGGGCAGCCCTTTGAAGCTCCACGGCAAGAGTTTAAACAGTTTTTCTTTTCCCTCTAGCCATCAGCTGGGACTCAGGAGGTAGCAATAGATTGGGGGTGGGGCCAAATAAAAGGTAAGAATAATGCAGGTGAGTGGGTGGGGTGGGAGGGGCAGTGGGCAGAACCGGTTCGGTGACATCATATCCCAGGCCAAACCGGGAGGAACCCACCACTGCTCTAGTCCCTTAAATCAGATAAAGGTGGTACAACTGAAAAACAGGCTGTAAACAGGGATCAGGTGTGGCTTGGTGTGAACAAAGAGATGGAGTCCCAATTGTCTCTTTAAATGGCATGTTTATTCAGCTGAACAAAGGTGGGTCCTTCCATAAGTTTGGGAGAACTCTGAATGCAGTTTGAAGCAAATATATAGAATATATATTTGAAGCAAATAGAATAACAGAGTTGGAAGGGACCTTGGAGGTCTTCTAGTCCAACCCCCTGCTTAGGAAGGAAACCCTACACCACTTCAGACAAATTGTTGTCCAACTTCTTCTTAAAAACTTCCAGTGTTGGAGCATTCACAACTTCTGGAGGCAAGTTGTTCCACTGATTAATTGTTCTCACTGTCAGGAAATTTCTCCTTAGTTCTAGGTTGCTTCTCTCCTTGATGAGTTTCCACCCATTGCTTCTTGTTCTACCCTCAGGTGCTTTGGAGAATAGCTTAACCTCCTCTTCTTTGTGACAGTCCCTGAGATATTGGAACACTGCTTTCATGTCACCCCACTAATCCTTCTTTTCATCAAACTAGACATACCCAGTTCCTGCAACCATTCTTCATATGTTTTAGCCTCCAGTCTCCTAATCATCTTGGTTGCTCTTCTCCGCACTCTTTCTAGAGTCTCCACATCTTTTTTACATCGTGGTGACCAAAACTGGATGCAATATTCCAGTTTTCTTACTTTTTAGATTTCTTACTTTTACTCGGTTACATAAGAGGAACTTCAGCTCATAGTAAATAAGCTACAGAAGTTACAAAAATCGTCATGCGTGCTTCCCGTGATTTGGATCACGTGCTCAACTCTGATGGAAATTTCCAGAATGCCAAAAGCCTGCTCAGGCCTGAACTTTAGTTCTGTCATTTCAACCAAAGAACTTTTTGGCCAATTATCAGAACTATCAAAATCCTGGTCAGCAAGGCGGAGAAAGAAACTTACATAGGATTCACCCTAATTTATCAAGTACAAAAAAAAAAAAGATTGAAAGATTCTGTGATGTAGCCCTACAAGAATGTAGAATTAACTCATCTTGTCATGTTTCCTGTCAGGTCTCCTTAGATGGCTGACAATTACAGATTCATTATCACTCAGTCTTAGGTGATTCCCCAAAAGGCAAGAAATGATAATAACGCAACCATCTTTTTCACAGAAGAATGCAAATTGATCTGATTATCTTGAACAACTGTATTAGAGGTTTTATGGGAAGGATTTGGGGTTTTAATGTGGGCTCAGAAATTAGGAATCAACTTAGGAATACTCAGTTGAGGGGTTTTATTCTAAATGGCTAGAGTGGGCAACCCATATCCTCATACAATTCTTGCTACTTGATTTCTAGTATTTATATATATATATATAAATTTAGTAGAATAATTCCATCTTCCATTAAACAGTATGTCAGCCGTGTACAAATATCTTTGTATGGTAATAATCAAAATTTACGACAGTATTCATTACATTATATTGATATTGTTTCCTGATTGCTTATTTGTAACCTATGACTATCATTAAGTGTTGTACCTTATGATTCTTGATGAACGTATCTTTTCTTTTATGTATACTGAGAGCATATGCACCAAGACAAATTCTTTGTGTGTCTAATCACACACAAAGTGGCCAATACAAATTCTATTCTATTCTATTCTATTCTATTCTATTCTATTCTATTCTATTCTATTCTATTCTATTCTATTCTATTCTATTCTATTCTATTCTATTCTATTCTATTCTATTCTTTATATTAATTCTCTGATTTTACAATACTAATATTGAACATAATAAACTTATTCACTTCTCCCTGTTAATATATCTTCTAATAAGAATATAATAGTCATATTAAACATAATAATCCTAATAGTCATCATCATCATCATCATCTTCATCATGTTTACATCTCTCTCTTAACATATTTTCTATATTTTGTTAATCTTTTATTTCTAACTTCCGTTTTTATTTTCTAACCATCGATAAAACAATTCCCATGTCGTGTAGCATTCAGTTTGTTCTTTCTTCTTAATTGCAAGTGTTAATCTATTCATTTCTGCACATCTTAATATTTTCCCAATCACATTCTCATCTGTAGGGATCTCTTCACTTTTCCAGTTTTATGTGAGTACAATTATAGCTGCAGTTAATTTCTATATCCACCTCAAAATCTTTTTAGCTTCAAAATTTAGAGCAAAATTGGTAGTTTGATTTTTTAAAAAAGTTTGATGCTACAAATTTCAGTTTTTTTTTTTAATGTTTAGAGGTTTAAAAAGTAAGAATGGTCTGGTTTTGAGAGGCAAATTCTGCTCTCACAGCTACCTTATTTTCCAAAGATATCGATGAATTTTTGTTCTTCTCCCAAAAATAAAATAAATAAATAAATAAATAAATAAATAAATAAAAAATGCCATACTATTTCAGTGTTGTCTTCACAAATCACTTTTCTTCCTTTGTTCCAAAGATTGTGAGAAGACTTAATTGAATCACTCTTTTGTGCTTGGAAGCACTCCTTCTTCTCCCCTCCCCTCCCTTCCCCTTCCCCTTCCTCCCTCCCTCCCTCCTTTTCTTCGTTCCTTTGTTCCTTCTTTTCTTTCTTCCTCTGTCTCTCCCTTCCTCCCTCCCTATTTCTCCCTCCTTCCCTCCCTCTTTCCTTCCTTCCTTCCTTCCTTCCTTCCTTTCTCCTATTTCACTCCCAAATTAGCCTTGGGAGTTACAGCTGAAGAAGAAACAATAAAATAGAGAAGAGCCATGTTTGTCCAGAATAAAATCACACACACACACACACACACACATTAAAAATAGTTACCACAAAAAAAAACCATTGGTGGCTCTAGAACCTTCCTAACCTCACATCTGGAGCAAAGACATGTTTTCACACTCTTCTGAAACATCTGGAGGACAGAGTCATACAAACCTCAAACAGATGTCATTCCACCTTTAGACTAGCACTTATCTAACATCTACTTGGGATTGATCTCCAGTTGGGACAGTGTTTGGATTAGACCATGTAATGGGCATGTGGGTGCTGGGCAGGAAATTGAACTTTCGTTTGGGTGGGGAAAACCTGGAAGCTTTCATATTTGGATTTTCCCAGATGTGCTAATATGGCATCTCTAATAAAATGGACTTTTCAGGAAATTCAAGCCTCAGAGTTTTCTATCGTTAGGTGTGTTAATTGGAACCCTGACAATGTCTTTGCTCCAGATTTGGGGTTAGGAAGTCTCCCGAGTCATCAATGATACTTTTTGTGCTAGGAGGAAGAGTGGAAGTTAGTAATTAAAGTAATAGACAGAGGAGCTTTGCTTCATGCTTACAATTTATGGGCTAAGAGAGGTTAAGGGAGACTAACTGACTTAAATCAGGGGTGAAATCCAGCAGGTTCTGACAGGTTCTGGAGAACCAGTAGCAGAAATTTTGAGCAGTTCAGAGAACCGGCAAATACCACCTCTGGCTGGCCCCAGAGTGGGATGGGAATAGAGATTTTGCAATATCCTTCCCCTGTCATGCCCACCAAGCCACACCCACCATGCCACAACATGTCCACCAAGCCACGCCCACAGAACCGGTAATAAAAAACATAGATTTCACCACTGACTTAAACTCATCCTATTAAATTCCAGGACTGAAGATCAGTTTTGACTCTGAATTCCTTGGTTCAGAGTCAACTCCCTAACTAATACACCACACTGATTATATTCTTTGTTCTCGTATTTTGATTTCTGCTCAGGACATCTTGGAGGTTTAACAACTCAAGTATTTCTCTTTGTTTTTTTAATATTCATTGTGGATCAGTGGTTATTGCTGTTGTTTGGGAGCATGAATAGCACACAAGGGTGGAAAATATATATATTTGGGGTTTATTTAGAGGAATGATCAGATCTGGAAAACGCAACCTCTCAGCCGAGTAGTGTGTCTCCATTGGCATAGTAGAAGAAAGAATTCCTATCCTACAAAATTATCCCCTAACGGCTCTTTCAAAAATAACTTTGTGGCAAAAGAAATCTAAATAATATATAAACTGCACAGCATCAAATATGTAAAATTATAAAGCTCCATTTAGTGTTCTCTCCAAGCTAATTTAACCCAGTTTAACACAAAGTTGTGAACAGCCTCTAGCAACAATTTACGGAGACTAGAAATATGAATGTGATTTTTTTTTCCTTTTTAAAAAATGAAGTCCCAGAAGGTGAAACAGCATCTGGGTTTGAGGGATTACTCATGGCTAATGGGAAAGCATTCATGTCTCCTCCAGGAAAAAGGCAGGAGGAGGAGGAAGTAGAGAAGGGCAAGGGCAAGGGCAAGGGCAAGGGGGGGAGGAGGAGGAGGAGGAGGAGGAGGAGGAGGAGGAGGAGGAAGAGGAGGGGTGGGAAAGATCATCAACATCATCATCAATTCTGGAATAATGCTTTTTAGGAATCCTGATTAAACCCAGATAACATCTATTTAACTCAGGTGAGAGTTCATCTGTTCTTTGTACATTACTTTATTCTTTATTTATGTAGTTCTAAGATTTAATGGAAAGACAACTGAAAACATCTGTGAGTATGAAAAGAAAGGAGAGGAAAAAGAAAGGAATTCAAGCCAAATATTCTACCCTGGAAATAGCTTCTTTTTTTTTTTTCAGATTTGAATGCACATCCGTCATATTCAGCCACTGAATGATCCACAAACTACATCTAGAAATCTCACACCTTCTACAATTTATCCTCTAGTAACTAGTATTCATAAAATCTGCTTTTAGGCAACATTTTAACGTCACCTCCAGCTACAGTATGTTGACAGACTAACGTAACTCTTCACATCGGACAAGATCATTCCTATTTAACTCAGTAGGTGATTATTTAGGATCGAGGGTAAAAAAGAAATGTGCAAATATTCTATTCTGTTATCGTCACTGCTGCTGTTAAGGAAGAAAGTTATTGTCCGCTTTATTCTTTTTATTTCTGGGAATCCTTCAGATCGGAGACAAAAAAAACCCAGTAGGAACATCTCAAGGGACTGAAGAAACTATCCACTGGCTACATAAGAAGAAAACTGATTGGTTTTGTCATACAAGGGAGGCTTTCAGTCCTAATCAATGGAGAATCCAAAGATTTTCAGCATTCTGTTCTCTTACTTAAATTTATATTCTAAAGTACTTGCGTGTTCATAAGAAAAGGACATACTGCGCAATTATTGGCAGCAGGTTTTGAAGGAATGTCCTAAATTCTTTGCATCTGTCTTTGTTACTCAAGGAAGCAAAAATTGTGTGTGTGTGTGTGTGTGTGTGTGTGTGTGTGTGTGTATGTGGTCAAGAAAACCTCTTGAGAAATTTCTAATGGATTCCCTCCTGCTGTGCATCTCTGCAAAAATGTACAGAGCAACTCAAGGATTGCATTCATTCACCTTTTCTTCCTGGCGTCACATTTTTATTATTGTTTTTTACCCAGCGAACTCTAGACAAAAAAAAAAAGCATTGTTCCATGTCAATTTATAAAAGTTCTATTTAATTCCATCTAAACAAAATTGACATGGCTGTCAATGAAGCGATATGCCTAGTGACGGGATGCCTTAAAGCCACACCAATTGAGAAAATGCATCCTCTTGTTGGTATTGTTCCACCTGGGATTAGGAGAGAAGTAATTGCAGATTCCGAGAGAACCAAATGAGAGAATGATACTGTTGTGGCCTGTCGGCCACCGGCCTCTCAGAGGAGGAGGAGGAGGAGGAGGAGGAGGCAGGCTCAGCATCAAGGCAACCTGAGAGCTCTGAGGGGGAAGAGGGAATGGAGCTGGGAGAGAGAGAGAGAGAGAGAGGTTGAGAGAGAGAGAGAGAGAGAGGGAGAGAGAGAGAGGTACAGAGCCTGGGCCATCCGGTCTGACTTAAATTTGCGTTAAATTTTAATAGAGTTTTTAGTAGGGGTTTTAATTTTACGGCCAAACAGTTTAATTATTTTATTAGTTTTAATTTTTATACCTGATTGTTTTAACATGGCTGTAAACCGCCCTGGATCCCATTCGGGAGAAGGGCGGTATATAAATGCAATAAAACTCAAACTCAAACTCATCCATCAGTCTTCAGATGGAGCGTCAACAGCTTAGGCTTGGAGGTGGTTAATGAGGAGCAGGAGAAACAGCTGGGTCCAGTGCCCGACGTCCGGATGTGCAGAAGGCAGAGGAGAGGAGAACAGTGGAAATCTATAGGCTGATCCTTGGGAAGGAAGAGCCATCACTGCTAGAGAAGCCCCACTCTAGCTCTGGGGATAAAAGGCAGGGGGCAGAGATGAATAGATGCAGCAGACAATTATTCATCTTCTGGCCAGACAGACTTGTTAGCCTGCGGTGAGAGAGAAACATTTTGCCGGGGCTGCCGGCTCTCCTAATTAAAGGAATCTTTGAGTTCACTTCAGAGGATTTGTCATGTTTGGGGAGTTGGGTCAGAACAGATCCCCAACATTCCTCTGAATGGATCCATGCCCCAAACTCATTGATTTAGCTCTAGAAAGAGTTTTGTGGAAAGGCCTGCAGGAACAAAACCGAATTAGAAGATGGTGGAGAGAATTAATGGAACAAGGAATAATTCCAGGAGAGAAGGTGGTTGAGGGATCTGATCACCCCTATGTCACTTGGAGAACATAAAACATTGAACATCGGAGTGTCAAAGAGTAAGCCCAATATGCTCAAGTCAGAGTTTCTGGTGGATAATAACACGCTTGTGTGGCTGTGGAGACATCCAGAACCCAGCCCATTTGTTGATCTGTTGATTATTACCAGTAAAATGGGCAGAAAGTGATTTCTTTCTGTCTATCAATAAAGCCAAAAAGGTGGCCTCCATTTGGCAGTTTAAGGTTTGATCTGGGCATGGAATAAATAAATGGGACATTTATTTGTAATATCTGTCCATAAGAACCTTTTTTAAGGTTTTAAGGCCTTGTGAGGGAAAGTTGGAGACTGAATGAAGATTGTCCCTTGCCATATTGGCCTCTTGAAGAGAGGATGAGCCAGCTTTTCTTTCAGTGTAAATGGCATCGTACCTTCCAACAAAAAAGCATTTGAAACTACCCACAATGTCTCCTCAGCCATGCTCAAGAGTCTCTCCTAATCAGTTCAAGACCAACCAGCCTGAATATACAAAACATGAAAAATAACAACGAAGACCTGCCAATGCCACCTCACCTTGATGTTGTTCTCTCTCTCTCTCTCTCTCTCTCTCTCTCTCTTTCTTCTTTCTTTCTTTCTTTCTTTCTTTCTTTCTTTCTTTCTTTCTTTCTTTCTTTCTCTCTCTCTCTCTCTCTCTCTCTCTCACACACACACACAGTCTCTCTCTCTCCCTCCCTGTCTTCCTTCTTTCTCTCTCTCTCCCATTGTCCCTCCCCTCCCTCCCTTCCTTCCTTCCTTCCTTCCTTCCTTCCTTCCTTCCTTCCTTCCTTCCTTCCTTCCTTCCTTCCTTCCTTCCTTCCTTCCTTCTGGCAGACATTATTTCTGAATAAGAAATGGAATAAGAAGACTAAAAGCTAAATCATGTTTCTAGGTGACGTGTTTTAAGTCAAGCCGCAGATCAATGCTGTTTATTTTTATTTATTTTTTTCCCCTGGTAGCAGAAGCGTAGAGTTCTTCTAGAGGAAGGAAAGGTTAAAAGCAAATAGAAGCCCCTACAATCTGCTCAAGGGCACAGCTAGGATGATGACTCAACGTTGTTCAAAATGCCTGCAGAAGAATTAAATACCCTTCACTCCAATGAGGATATTCCCACCCCCCACTTTCCCAGACCCTACAAATGGTAGGTGTTCACCTGAGAACATTCCACCTTGCTCTGTTACAAAGGAAACAAAAAGGAAGCAATGTTGGCAGGACATAAAGCATTTAACTTGTCCAGGAACCCTGTTGTAAAAAAAACAAAAACAAAAAAAACCCCGGTGCTGTGTTTTTTTGTTTATTCTCTTCACATGAAACGATCGTCCTTTCTCTAAACAACAAAGAACCAGCACAATGTCCAAAAGAATCTCTTCAGTTGTGGTTTGAAAAGAGCAAAAGCTTCTCAGGCACTGTTCAATTAAAGCATCTGCTCTCGTGATGTGGGAGACTAAACATATTCTCCCGTAAAGGGAATAGAAAGGGAGATGGAGAGGAACAGATTTCATACCAGAAATATACTTTCAGAAGAATAGAATAGAATAGAATAGAATAGAATAGAATAGAATAGAATAGAATAGAATAGAATAGAATAGAATAGAATAGAATAACAGTTGGAAGGGACCTTGGAGGTCTTCTAGTCCAACCCCCTGCCTAGGCAGGAAACCCTACACCACTTCAGACAAATCCAACATCTTCTAAAAAGCTTCCAGTGTTGGAGCATTCACAACTTCTGCAGGCAAGTTGTTCCACTGATTAATTGTTCTCCCTGTCAGGAAATTTCTCCTTAGTTCTAAGTCGCTTCTCTCCTTGATGAGTTTCCACCCGTTGCTTCTTGTCCTGCCCTCAGGTGCTTTGGAGAATAGCTTGACTCCCTCTTCTTTGTGGCAGCCCCTGAGACATTGGAAGACTGATATCATGTCACCCCCAGTCCTTCTTTTCATCAAATTAGACATACTCAGTTCCAGCAACCGTTCTTTATATGTTTTAGCCTCCAGACCCCTAATCATCTTTGTTGCTCTTCTCTGCACTCTTTCTGGAGTCTCAACATCTTTTTTTTACATCATGGTGACCAAAACTGGATGCAGTATTCCAAGTGTGGCCTTACTAAGGCATTATAAAGTGGTGTTAAAACTTCACATGATCTTGGTTCTATCCTTCTGTTTATGCAGCCTAGAACTGTGTTGGCTTTTTGAAACATCTTGGTTTCAACACCACGTTTTTCTTTTCTTCCCTTCCTTCTTCCAGAGACTAATGTCTAAAGTTATGGATCTTGGGATTTCTTATTCAATCTGCCTTTGGATTATGGATTTCCTGTCTGCCCGCTCTCAGAGGGTAAGATTGGGTAATCATATCTCCTCAGCCAGTGGTGGGATTCAAATAATTTAACAATTGGTTCTCTGCCCTAATGATTTCTTCCAACAACCAGTTCAGCAAACTGCTCATAAAGTTAACAACCGGTTCTCCTGAAGTTGTGCAAATTGGTTGAATCCCACCACTCAGCCCTTATTCTTAACACTGGTACACCACAGGATTATGTGTTGAGTCCCTTACTCTATACCCTTTATGTACAATTATGACTGAATTCCCACTCATGCAAGTGATATTATTATTAAATTTGCAGGCGATACAACAGTGGTGGAACTCATCTCCAGGGTCAAGGAATGAGTTTTCCTATTGAGTTGAGGTGGACCAGTTGCTTTTGTGGTGTGGAGACAATAATTTGGTCCTTAATACCCATAAGACCAAGGAGCTTATAGTGGACTATAGAAGGAATATATCAGACATCCTGCCCTTGCTTATCAATGGAGACCAAGTGGAGCAAGTGGCCAGTTTTAAGTTTCTGGGCATTATCATAAAAGAGGACCTCACCTCACATTGCAGCACTGGTCAAAAGGGCCCAGCAGAGATTATACTACCGGAGACTTCTCAGGAAACAACAATTGAACTGCTGGTGACCTTCTACCACTGCACCAAAGAGAGTATTTGAACTTACTGCATCTGTGCATGGTTTGCCAATTGCATAGTGGCAGATAGGACAGCATCCAGAGGGTTAGCATCATTTTCCAGAGGATCATTTGTTGCCCTCTCCCCTCTTTGGAAGAGCTTTATAGTTCCCACTGCCTTAAGAAAGTTCAAAACATTCTTAAAGATCCATCTCATCCTAGGCACCTTTTTTTTTTTTTTGAACTATTACCATTTGGCAGACGGTACAGGACAATAAAAACAAGGACAAACAGTCTGAAAATCCCAGGGCAGTAACTATATTGAATTCTACTGTATAGTTCAATATTACTGCAATATCAGGGGTTTTAATTCAACCGTATAGAATGTGAAGGATGTGTCTTTTTGTTTTATTTTTATAGTTTTCTTTTTTTTTTCAAAAAAGTTTTTTATTTTTATTTCTCATAAACACATTTACATATACAGTCATTTCCATCGTTTTTCATTCATCTTTTCTTTTAACTATCATTTTTTCGGGGCTGCTCCTTAACCCCTTACCTTTGCTCCAGCCTTTCTTCTTCTCCTCCCTTTCTTTTCCTTCTTCTTTCTCCTCCTACTTCCTCCATTCTTCCTCTCCTTCTCTTTCCTACTTCCCCTTCTCTTCCCCCACTCCTCTCTTCTTCCCCCCTTCTAACCTTCTCCTCTTCTTGTCTTTGCCCTTCCTTTTCTTCCTCTTCTTTTCCCTTCCTTCTTTCTCCTCTCCTCTCTTCTGCCTTCCTCTCTCTCTACTCCTTCCCCTCTCTCCTGTTGTTTCCCTTTTCAGTTCAATCTAAAGTGGTACTTGAGCAGTTTTCTTATGTATAATGTACACTGACGATGACATTTAATTTCATTGTACGAAGTGCAATGACAATAAAGTTAAGTAGTCTACATGTTAAACAAATGCACTTTCTCATTAGTTATCCATTTCTTTTTTTATTGAAAAAGTTTTACATACAATTTTTTCCCATTTTTTCTTCCCCCCCAAACTCCCCCTTCCCCTGCCTCCCCCCCACCCCATTTTCCCCCATCCCCCCCTTGACTTCCGCTACAAGTTTAAAAAAAAAACAAGTACATATAACAAGATAATATAACAAATAAACCTATAAATAATAAAATTTTCCTAAAATTAACTATGTTATAATAAAAAAACTAATAACAATAAGATTAACCTCATTAATCAATATTAATGTTCATTTGTCAATCAGTACCATACTTATATTTAAACCCAATTAAAAAAAATCATACCTTTCTCTAATCCATTAATGTTAACATTACTAATTATATACCAAAATCAATCCCCTAATAATAAAATATAATAACTCACCTCCATATCCATATCAACTAATTTTATCCCAACTAGGCCCATTAGCTATTAAACAAAAACATAAAACATTTCTCTATTCTAATAAAATATCATATATGATTATACATATATAATTATAATTATACAATTATATCCAAAAATTTTCTATCTCAATAATCCATGTTACAATCTTCTCTTGATCTTGATTGAAGTTTATCCAACATAGCTCTAATAAGCTTCGTATTCCTGCTGCCTCCATCAGCAAAAAACATTTCTCCATATAAAAATCCCCCCAAGTGACTTTATCAAATAGATTTTCTATCTCAATAACCAGATTTTCATCTTTTCTTCATCTTAATCTTGATTAAAGTTGGACAACTATCTTCTGAGACAATATGTATAAACTAGTTCTTATTCTTATTCAAGCTGCCCCCATCAGCAACAATTAGTTATCCATTTCTTGCTTGCCCAACCATTTTGGAAGAAATGGGATGTAATTTTCACCTGAGACTAAACCGATGTAAGATTTTTTATTATTATTTCCTACAATCACCAACTATACAAATAGCATTTGAAATAACAGGCATGGTGGCACACTCTGAATTGTCATTATTTTAATACAAATGAGACTTTGGGCAGATGGCATTTACTTTAGAACACAATGAGGGTAAACACCATGAGCTCTGACCTTCCTATGCTCCTGTTAGTATTGGACAACAAAGATAGTCTAACTGGTATTGTTAAGCCAAACTTATTTGCATCTAGACGTCCAAATCATCGGTTGAGGATCCAGTCATCAATTGGAGAACAGACAGAAGTAAACTGTCCTGGATTTAAAAAAAAAAAAAACAACAAACAAATTTGTGAATATGTTCTGATTTAAATGGATGAAAATGTATCATTGAAGCATGCCTTGAGCTGTGATTAATATATGACAATTTACAGGCATTAAAAATGCCAGCTCTCATTTACAGTCGTCGCACTAACATCATCTATAACCATTGATACCTGCCAATACAGCTGTTCGTGTTGTGATATATTAATCTAATGAGTGGGCAAAAGTGCTGACGGAAGGAGCATTTCATACATTTCTTAAGAGAAGAAGAATTTAATCAAAGGGAAAACCCTTTGTAGATGTAAGCAAGATTTCAAAACAGGAAGAGAAAGAAAGAAAGAAAGAAAGAAAGAAAGAAAGAAAGAAAGAAAGAAAGAAAGAAAGAAAGAAAGAAAGAAGAGAGAGAGAGAGAGAGAGAGAGAGAGAGAGAAAGAAAGAAAGAAAGAAAGAAAGAAAGAAAGAAAGAAAGAAAGAAAGAAAGAAAGAAAGAAAGAAAGAAAGAGGGAGGGAGGGAGGGAGGGAGGGAGGGAGGGAGGGAGGGAGGGAAGGAAGGAAGGAAGGAAGGAAGGAAGGAAGGAAAGAAAGAAAGAAAGAAAGAAAGAAAGAAAGAAAGAAAGAAAGAAAGAAGAAAGAAAGAAAGAAAGAAAGAAAGAAAGAAAGAAAGAAAGAAAGAAAGAAAGAAAGAAAGAAAGAAAGTATTTTGAACCAGGAAAACCTACCCACAAATCCTAGGGTTGCAATATCACATACTGCAATCAGCAAAAAGAAATACAATTTTCAAAGCTAATTTAATTTAAAGGTTTACAGTAGGTTAAATGCTGAAGAAGGGTGGTGCAGTGGTTAGATGCAGTATTGCAGGCTAACTCACTGTTCACTGCCAGGAGTTCGATTTTTACCTGCTCAAGCTTGACTCAGCCTTCCATCCTTCCAAGGTGAGTAAAATGAGGATTCAGATTGTTGGAGGAAATAAATGTGATTCTGTAAACCACTTGGTAAAGCCCTGTGAAGCAGTATATAAGTCTAAGCGCTATTTCTATCCTTCAGCGGTTTCTATTTAGTGAGCAATATTCCGATCAATTGGTATTTCCATTTTCTCTTTTAGACCAAAAGAATCAAGTGTTTCAGTTTGGAGAATTAAACTCTTGGTTGTTTTTTTTTTTTTGAAAAAGTTTTTTTTTATTTTTTAGACAAACAAACATTTAATACATCAGTTATCTCTTCCCTGCGACATTTCAGTGTTATCTTCCAAAGTTCTTTCTTTTTCTATGTAGTTTATATTTCTTCTATCTTGATCCTTATCCAATCCATTGTATCAATTCATTACTAACATAGTATTCTACTCATCACATATCTATACATACTTATATAATTAATCATTTGTATCTCTTCTCCAGCCAATAATAAAAATAATTCCATATTTTAAAATATTCTGAGTCTTCTGTATCCTTAATCATCAGGATTAATCTATTCATTTCTGCACAATCTATTTTTTTTTATTACTCCTTCTTCCAGAGGTATTTTCTCTACTTTCCAATTTTGTGCATAGACAATCTTTTCAGCTGTTATTACATGTATTATCAAATAAATATTTTCCTTGCTAGTTTTTTCAGGTAGGATACCCAATAGGAACAGCTCTCGTTTAAATTTGATATGTTTCTGTATCATTTCCTCCAGCCAAGTCTTAATTCTACTTCAATAGTTTTTAGCTTCCAGACATATCCACCACATATGATTATATGATCCTGGTGTTTGATGACACTTCCAACATTTAGCTGATTTTTCTTTAAACATTTTTGCTAATTTCTCAGGTGGCATATGCCATCTGTAAAACATTTTATATTGATTCTCCTTATATGTAGTGGACATCGTTAATTTATAGTTCCTTTCCCATAATTGTTGCCATTTCTCCAGATCAATTGAATATCCAAGGTTTCTTCCCCAAGCTATCATTGTTTCTTTTACTTGCTCCTCCTCTAATTCAATGCTAAGTAAGAAATTATAATTTTTTTTATTAAGTTATCAGCTGTTCCTGTGAGTATCCAAGAGAATTAAACTCTTATGAGGTACAGATGCTTAAATAAAAGTAAACCTGGAAAATATATTTTATTGATATATTTCAAATGCTGGTAGAGAAAAAGATTTTATAGATAGGAAGTAGGAAAGGTGGTATGGAGACCAGGAAGATTTTCTTAATAGTATGCACTATTTAATTTAATAAATCAGTTATCTCTTCCCTTTATCCAGTATGCAACTGGATAAAAGATAGAAAGGATTTAAGGTCAACTCAGCCTTCCATCCTTTATAAGGTGGGTAAATTGAGGACCCAGTTTGTTGGGGGCAATAAGCTGACTTTGTATAAATATAAATATACAGAAGTATGAAGGCTATTGCTTAACGCACTGTAAGCCGCCCTGAGTCTTCAGAGAAGGGCGGCATATAAATCAAATTTTTTAAAAAAGGAAAAGATTAAAATAATTCACACTGAAAGATAACTTTGAACTTTTTTTGTTTGTTTGTTTGTTTGCTACCCTATTTTCCCCAAAATAAGTTATCCCCTGATAATAAGCCCAATTGGGCTTTTTAGTGCATGGCAATAAGGCCACATGCCTATTTCAGGGTTCAAAAAATATATAAGACAGGATCTTATTTTCGGGAAAACAGGGTATCATTATTATGTGGCTGCTACTACTATCAATTTTTGCTTTTGCTTTTTTAAATAAGGCAAATAAAAATAGAATCATGGCAGCATGACAAAGCATCCGAAAGCATCTCAGAAATTCTTTATTTCAGCCTATTGACTTTTTTGTAATTATCCAGAGAGGTTGTATTATTATTATTTTTTTTGCCACATTTTCTTTGCTTTCATATAAAAATATCCTTACTTGTACTATTTATATCAGACATGACATGCTAAGGGAAAATTGGCCTTTCTCCCCCTGTTTGTTTTGTCGGGAATTTAATTTTGCTTTAGTTTTATTTCTTCTTTTTTTAAAATATGTGAATTATACAGATAGCATGGATGCGAACAGCCAAGCTCTTTTTTAAGAAGACTGTTAATGAGCATTATTTGCCGTCTACTTTGTAGGGTGTTTCTTGAACCTCAAAGGTTCAAAGGATCTTTTTCAATGTTATTTTTAGCTTACCAAGTGGTGCTCCATTTAGAGGGCATCAAAAATAAACTCTATGATATATACATTACCATGTATAGTACATTGTAAGGCACTTTAAAGAGAATCATAATTTCATTTTCAAATAACATTTGAATAATTTGTCCTTGTAGATCAAAATAATGATACTGAATGTGTATGGAGAATTTTCTGTCTCCAAATCATGTTTGTCCCAAAGGCGGTGAGGTTTTTTTTAAGGCAACAGTCTTCTTGAAGAGGTTTTGCTTCTCATCCAAGAAGCTTCTTCATTTCTGAATGAATGGTGGAGAATGGAAGGATTTGTATTCCTTGCAAGCATCCTGGTCATTAGCATTATCTCTGAGAGAGCCCATCATATCCCCTCAGCAATAAAAGTCTATAGGGCAAAGGTGATAGCGGCTATCACCTACGGTGCCCCCCTATGGGTCCAATCCAACATCTCCGCTCTTGAGTCCATCCACAACCAGTTCCTATGCCGTTTGATGGGAGTCCCTCCCTGTGTAAGTAACGCCGCAATCCAGCTGGAATTGGGCATATCTTCACTTGCTACAATCATGTGGAAACGTGCAATTGGATATTGGTTTTCCCTGTGGACCAGACTCCCAGGATATTACCTAGGCCAATGCCTATGGCGGGACCCTTTTCATAGTCCCTGGGCCCATAATATCCATACAAAGCTTTTGAAGATCGGGATTTCCCCCATTGAAGCTTTTACTTTAGGCCCTGATGCTGCTAAATCATTGATCTTTCAACGGCTGGATGACATTGACAGACAACTAAATCTGGCAAACGGATCGGGAACATGCTCACCATTTTCCCTTGGAATTGTTCCCTTGCCTCACCCTCCACCTTACCTCTCTGCATTACATTCTATCAAACATAGGCTCGCATTTATGAAGGCAAGATTTAATGTGATCCCCTCGAATGTCCTCGATAGTAGGCTTTCGGGGGGAGTAAAATCCTCCTATTGTGCATGTGATGGCCGATCCCCAGAATCTCTGTTTCACATTACATTCGTTATGTCCCCATTACCGAGACATAAGATCAAGATTTATTTCCCCTATTTCCCAGAGATTCCCTGGATCACCTGATCTGTTCAGCCTTTATTTCCTACTCCAGGATGCAGACCCTAATATAACTTCAAAGGTGGCAAAAAATTTTGCTGCAGTCATGGCGGAAAAAAAACGGGGGAAGAGACCGGTAATTCCTATGGCAGAGAATCACTAGTTTTGATAGTACAGATTGTACCTGAGGTAGTAGATGGTGTATTGTCACATGATCTATTTACAATTGTAAAATCTACCCCCCCCCTTTTTATATGTATTTAATTTGGTCTCTGACCGCAATAAAAGCTATCTAGCATTATCTCTGAGAGTCATTTGGGGCCATTTGGAGGTTTATCTGTTCCTTCAGGGTCACCGAAATAATGCAAATGGGTGTGGAACCTTCTCAGAACTTCTGAAAGGACTGTGTCGTAAACAGGAGATAGGTGATGTGGTATCCACCCTCTTCTGTTGACAGAAGGCTATTCAATTTTAATATAGGTGGCCTCTTTGACCCCTCTTTCAAATCAGCAGCCTTCTGTGTCCAGAATGTGGACTTTGTTATCTTTAAAAGAGTGATCTTTGTCTTTCAAATGCAGACGGGCTGCTGAACCTTGCCCTGATGGGTTTGTTCTGCTATGTTGTGCCATGCGTCTGTGAAGTGATTGTTTTGTTTCTCCAATGTACAGATCTGTACATGTCTCAGTGCATTGTACTGCACATATCACATTGATAATATAGGCATCAAATTGTTAATGAGGGTGACATTGGTAAAGGAGGTTCAGTAGGTGAGTTCAGTATAAATTACTGAATTCTCCCCTTGTGTTCCTCTGTATGCATCATTCAAGTATGCTTACAGCAGCATGAAAGCTCCTAATATTGAAACTTTATCCCATGTCTAGTATTGTCTTCATTTGGGCTGATTGCTCATATTTGTCTTGGGATTTTTGTTCATGGACACACAAAACCATTTGCAAGTTTGGAATCAAAAGGACCTCCCACTGCTATGAAAGTAAGCCATATATTCATACGTACAATAAATTTCAGGAGATATGACCACATATAGTATTAGAAGCAGTGGTGAGATTCAAATAATTTAACAACCGGTTCTCTGTCCTAATAACCAGCTGGGTGGGCATGGCCATGGTGGGCGTGGCCAGGGTGTGTGACAGGAAGCACTTGGCCCCCTGTACCCCCCGGGAGTGAAAACAGGCTGGGGGGGGGCTAGGAGGAATCTCTGAAGCCTCTTGGGAGCGGAAACAAGCAACAGGGTGTGTGCAACCCCCCCTCCCCCTGGTGCCCTGTTTTGGGCCTAGGAGACCATCCTGAAGCCTCCCAGGAAGCGAAAATGGGCCTAGGAAGCCTTCCTGCACTTATCAGGGAGTCAAAATGGGGCAGGTAGGGATTCCTGGAAGGGGCGGGGCAGGAAGGGACCAGCCAGCAATTTAACTACCGGTTTGCTGAACCAGCCCAAACCGGCTGAATCCCACCACTGATTAGCAGACTGCTAGAGATTTAGATAGAGCCATTCTTAAAAGCGTGCTGACAAAGGTCCATAGAGTCAAAGGTTTTCCCAGTAGTAATGTATGGCTGTGAGAGTTATTTATTATTTATTTATTATTTTAATTTTTATACCGCCCTTCTTCCGAGGGACTCAGGGCGGTGCACAGCCACAGTAAAACAACATATATCACAAAATTTAAAGAACAGTTTAAAACATATTAAATAATTTGGCCCTATATTAAAAACTCAAAAACTAAAGCACCCATTAAAATTCATTATTTAGCCAGCCCAGCCTGTTGAAACAGTAAGGTCTTAAGGGCCTTACTGTTGGACCATAAGGAAGGCTGAATGCTGAAGAACGGATGCTTTTGAATTGTACGATGTTGGCAAAGACTCAACCCTGACTGTTCTTTGGAAGGACAGATACTGAAGCTGAAGCTCCAATACTTTGGCCACCAAATGAGAAGAGAGGACTCCTTGGAGAAGACCCTGATGTTGGGGAAAATGGAAAGCAAAAGAAGGCCTGGACAGTAGAGGATGAGATTATTAGATGGAGTCACCAGCTTGGAGCCAATTAAACTTTATATGTTATGCAATCAACAGCGGCAAGATTAGGAAAGGAGGGGAAAAAATAACATCTGCCTCTCAACCTCCCTGATAGAATAAAATAACAGAGTCGGAAGGGATCTTGGAGGTCTTCTAGTCCAACCCCCTGCTTAGGCAGGAAACCCTAAACCACTTCAGACAAATGGTTATCCAATAGTTTCTTAAAAACTTCCAGTGTTGGAGCATTCACAACTTCTGGAGGCAAGTTGTTCCATTGAGAAATTGTTCTAACTGTCAGGAAATTTCTCCTTAGTTCTAGGTTGCTTCTCTCCTTGATGAGTTTCCACCCATTGCTTCTTGTCCTGCCTTCAGGTGCTTTGGAGAATAGCTTGACTCCCTCTTCTTTGGGGCAGCCCCTGAGATATTGGAAGACTGCTATCATGTCACCTCTGGTCCTTCTTTTTAGGAGGAGGAGGAGGAGGAGGAGGAGGAGGAGGAGGAGGAGGAGGAGGAGGAGGAGGAGGATGTTTCATTACCCAAACTAGATAACATCATTACTAGCACTGAAAACAAGCAAATTCAGAGAGCACCAAGGACCCCTCAATATATTTTGCAGAATGCCAAAAATATTAGTTTAACGAAGTTTGCTAGTTAAGGCAAATTTGGGAGCGGGACACAAGGCTAGGTCTCAAGCAATAGGTGCAACTGAAAATCCACTCATGTCAATTCAGTGAAAGAAAGTGTCAAACGAGGAGTGAACTCACAGTCCAAAGTTCAAAGAGGTATTAATGGACTTGGCCAAGAGACTTAGGAATGCACACAAAAGGTTTCTATTCCAAATCTCCCTTTTGGCCCTAAAGGAGAAGGTTCTGCAGGCTTGCAAATAATTTGAAAGAAGCGTTTTGGACCTTGGACATCTAACCATGCCTCCCTGCTCTTCATTAAAGCAAACTCAGCTTTTCCAGGCTTCCAGGCAAGCATAAGCAATACGTCCAATTACTTTAAGAGTGACATTAACTTTAGTGAAGTCAGGCAAGCAAACTTCGTGTGAGGCTCATGGAAAAGCACAGAGGACTTCTTTAATAAAGAGGAGAGAGGTCAGTTGGTTAAACTGGCAACAGTTTTTTTTTTCTTTTCAATGTTTCTGAATTGTTTTAAGGGATATACAGCCCTAATAAATCTAATAAATTGGCAAGTCTCACTGCCATTCTCTTTCAGAGAAATCATTCTCTCCAGTTAGATGTGGCTGAACATTATTGAATAAAAAAATTTTTTTTAAAAAAAACTTCCTGAGGCCCCAAAGGTTTATCCTGTCCCCAAAAGCTTTGGATGTGCCTTCTAGAGTTCTTCTAAAAGGAACAATTATGACACAAATTATACAGTTCTTTTTAAAAATGCTTTATTATTTTTTTTTATTGATATAACATTCAATTTTCATCAAACAGTGTGTGGCCTTGGTACAGTTGTTTTTAAAACAATCATAATACACATATTGGTTGTGTTGTTCAGCACCATAATATTGATAATGTAATAATAATATAATAATATAATATAATATAATATAATATAATATAATATAATATAATATAATATAATATAATATAATATAATATAATGATGATGATAACAACAACAACAACAACTTTATTGTCATTGTACTTGTATACATAGTATAGCCATACAACGAAATTCACTTAACACCCAAAGACCAGGTCCAACATGCATAACAATCCCCAAACACACTCCCAGCCACCACAAATTCCCCACCCCTAAACCACCCAAACATCCACACAACAGACCAAGTAATGCTATCCAACAGCTCACTGATGGTGGCCCTTTAGTTCATTGTTGAGAGCAATTATAGCTCTGGGATAAAAACTATTCAGAAAATGTGTATATATAATATAATAACAATAATACTTAACATTATCTTTTTGAACAACTCTCCACTTTAGCATTTCCTCTTTTTATATCTCTTACTTTCTAACTTCTGTTTCTGTTTTCTAGCCATTGATAAAATATGTCCCATATCAAGAAATATTCAGTTTCTTCTTTATCCTTAATGGTAAGTGTTAGTCTATCCATTTCTGCGCATTCTAATATTTTCTTAATTACATTCCCCTCAGACGGGATCTCATTATTTTACCATTGTTGTGCAAATACAATTCTAGTTGCGGTTAATATATGCAAGGCAAGATATGTAATCTTTTTATCATATTTTTTCTGGTAGAAAGCCTAGCAAAAATATCTCTGGTTTCAAGTCTATATGTTGCTTTATCATTTTTTTCCAGCCAAGTATGTACTTGACACAAATTATAATTTTTGATGTAGCAGGAAAAACAAGAACAATGCATGTAGAACTATGCTATTAGTTTGAGTGGGGGGAAATGATATTTAGGGGCATTTGGAGATAATTGAACTGAATATCCTTGTCAGACCAGAATAGCCAAATCTGATAGCCAAACCAAATTGAAGGCCTCCAAATTGAACTGACAAGTTGGAAAAGTTGGGCTGTTCATTCTGGTTCTTCCCTATGCCTCTGAAATGATTTGGTTTGATGCTTCAAATGGAAACGATACGACCAATCATTGTCTTTTTCAAGAAGTGACTGGACTTTCTGGTTTTTCTTTGAAGACGTTTCGCTTCTCATCCAAGAAACCTCTTCATTAATGATGGATAATGGATAACCATTTGTCAGAAGTGGTGTAGGGTTTTCTGCCTGGGCAGGGGGTTGGACTAGAAGACCTCCAAGGTCCCTTCCAACTCTGTTATTCTATTCTATTCTATTCTATTCTATTCTATTCTATTCTATTCTATTCTATTCTATTCTATTCTATTCTATTCTATTCTATTCTATTCTATTCTATTCTATTCCATGTTTTCTCTTCTCTTCTCTTCTCTTCTCTTCTCTTCTCTTCTCTTCTCTTCTCTTCTCTTCTCTTCTCTTCTCTTCTCTTCTCTTCTCTTCTCTTCTCTTCTCTTCTCTTCTCTTCTCTTCCCTTCCCTTCCCTTCCCTTCCCTTCCCTTCCCTTCCCTTCCCTTCTCTTCTATTTCATGTTTTCTATTCTACTCTACTCTACTCTACTCTACTCTACTCTACTCTACTCTACTCTACTCTACTCTATTCTTCTATTTCTATTCTATTCCATGTTTTCTATTCTATTCTATTCTATTCTATTCTATTCTATTCTATTCTATTCTATTCTATTCTATTCTATTCTATTCTATTCTATTCTATTCTATTCTATTCTATTGACAATTAGATTACCTGGATGACTGAGAATCTCCATAGACAATAAGTCTGATCTTGATGGACTGAACTAACTCCAGCCACACAATTAAATCTGTGTAAAAGTGATCTTGTAAATTGTATTCAAAGTCACAATTGCCCAGGACCAGAGGTCGGTTTTAGCAGGTTCTGACCAGTTCTGGAGAACCGATAGCAGAAATTTTGAGTAGTTCACAGAAGTAAAAATGCTGACTGGCCCCGCCCCGATCGATTCTCTGTCTCCCAAGTCCCAGCTGATCAGGAGGGAATGGGGATTTTGCAGTAACCTTCCCTTGCCATGCCCACCAAGCCACGCCCACCAACTCATGCCCACAGAACTGGTAGTAAAATCATTTGAAACCCACCACTGCCCAGAACAGTGTTAAAAGAGCCTGGATAGCTCAACAGACTAAAAGCCTGTTATTAACATTCAGCTGTCTGCAATTATTGCAAGTTCGAATCTCACCAGGCTCAGGGTCGACTCAGCCTTCCATCCTTTCTAAGGTAGGTAAATTGAGGACCCAGTTTGTGGGGGCAATAAGCTGACTTTGTATAAAAATATACAAAAGTATGAAGGCTATTGCTTAATGCATTGTAAGCCTCCCTGAATCTCCGAAGAAGGGCGGCATATAAATCTAATTTAAAAAAAAGAATTCTCAGCATTGTAGGGTCCTGAGAACATATTTTGGGGTTCTTTTCCTTCCTTCCTCCCTCCCTCCCTTCTTTCCTTTCCTTTCCTTCTTTCCTCTAGTCCTTCTTCCTTCTGTTTAATCAGAATAATTCCAATTAATTCAGAGGGAATTAAGCAAGCAAGCCACATCACCTGATTTGCTTATATTTATGAACTTGTTTGCATTTAAGAAATATAACAGATGTGATTCAAATCATTTGAGAAGAATGTAATGAAAAATATGGGGCTGGTCTGTGTTGGCAATATTTTTAGTGCACTCACCCAAGCAGCTCAACTGTCAAAACTTAACAGGAGTCTAGCTATTCATAGGTTTGTGAATAATCTCAGGTACTGTGTAACAAAAAAAAACATTTTTTTTAGAAACAAAACAAAATAAAACTCCTCCAGTAATGGCATAATGGCATATTGCTATTGCAAACTTTGTTTTATTAAGACTCAAAAAAGTTCTTAAGATTTGTGGCTGGGAATTGGGATCGAGTTTCTTATCATTCAACCATAGAATGCCTAGAATCTCACTGAGATGGACAGCGGAATTGAGTATGCAAAGTGACATCATCCAGCTGTCAATCAAGTTAAATGCCCACCTGGCGGATAGAGACATGGGTGTAGGGCTAGTCACTGAGGAACAGAATATCGTTTTCAATGTCAACTACATTTAACAAAGGGATTGGAAGATACAGTACAGGAAAACAAGGAAAAAAAAAAACTGCAATCTGAACCAGAATGAGAATAGAGCTGGCTCATATATCATTTCAGACAAGTGACTGTCCAGTCTCTTCTTAAAAACCTCCAGTGATGGAGAGCCCACCATTTCTGAAGGCAACTTCTGTTCCACTGGTTAATTGTCTTCATTGTTAGGAAGTTTCTCCTTAATTCCAGGTTGCTTCTCTTTTTGGTTAGTTTCCATCCACTGTTTCCTGTCCTGCCTTCTGGTGCTTTTAAAGGCCTGGCCAACAAGCCACCAGAAATGACCAAAACATTTTCTTTGCTAGTTCTTTTGACAGCCATGAGAATAATTAAGAAGAACAAAGGCAGAAAATTGTTCCTGATGAAAGAGAGACAGAGAGACAGAAACAGAGAAAGAGGGAGAGACAGAGACAGAGACAGAGACAGAGACAGAGACAGAGACAGAGACAGACAGACAAACAGAAAGTCAGACAGACTGAAGGAGGAGATTGGTTTTAATCATCTGGGCAAAGGATTAGGTGTTTATCCACCTAACTTCTTCATGGGGAACCAGACATGATTCAGACTTAAAAATGTCTGAATCTATCTATCATCCCAAGTGGCCCCTTCGAGTTTAGAAGATTGACTTCCAGAAATTCAAAACACCACTCATCCTTGAAATGCACATATCAGCACGAGAAGGGTAAGGAACAAATCTTCCTGGATTTCTCTGGAATATCCAGTCCTTTGAATGGTACCTCCTATTCTGAAGCAGTACCAATGATGAGTTAGTTTAACAGTGAATATATTCCAGAGCAGGATTTCAAACTCTGAATGAATCTTATTTTGCTTGTCTTCACCTTTAATGAAATCTGAAATTGCACTTTGCTACCTACATAAGGAAAATAGCAATAGCAGCTATATTTTATGCTCCAGGTTATCAACAGCACCTGAAATCTATCCATTGATGTTTTAATTAAAAGTCATTAACAAGGAGGATATGGTATGCTATAAACAATCCAAAACAGCAGAATAATTCTTTTCTAGTCCAACCTTTTGCCCAAGCAACAGACCCAATACGATTTCAGATAAATGGTTGTCTAATCTCTTCTTAAAAACCTCCAGTGATAAAGAAGAGAAGAGAAGAGAAGAGAAGAGAAGAGAAGAGAAGAGAAGAGAAGAGAAGAGAAGAGAAGAGAAGAGAAGAGAATGCAGATTAGAGAATGGAACGGAACGGAACGGAACGGAACGGAACGGAACGGAACAGAACAGAACAGAACAGAACAGAACAGAACAGAACAGAACAGAATAGAATAGAAGTTTTTATTGGCCAAGTGTGATTGGACACACAAGGAATTTGCCTTGGTGCAAATGCTTTCACTGTACATAAAAGAAAAGATACATTCATCAAGAATCATAAGGTACAACATTTAATGATAGTCATAGCGTACAAATAAGCAATCAGGAAACAATATCAATATAAATTGTAAGGATACAAGCAACAAAATTACAGTCATACAGTCAAAAGTGGGAAGAGATGGGTGGTGGGAATGATGAGAAGATTAATAGCACCCACTACTTCTGAAGGCAAGCAGATGTCCTCACTGTAAGGAAGATTCTCCTTAATTCCAGGTTGCTTCTCTCCTTGATTAGTTTCTATCTATTGTTTCTTGTCTTGTCTTGTCTTCTGGTGCTTTGGAAAATAAGTGGACCCCTCTTCTTTCTGGCAGACCCTCAAATACTGGAATACTGCTATCATGTCACCCCTAGTTCTTCTTTTCTCTAGACTGGCCATACTGAATTTCTGTAACCATTCTTTATATATTTTTGTCAGTGGTGGGTTCCTCCCAGTTCGGCCCAGGTCTCCCGAGTCGGTAGCGGTGACGATCCCCACCCTACATGCCTTCCCCACCCCACGCATTATTCTTAGCTTTCATTTGGCCCCATCCCCAATCTATTGCTGCCTCCTGACTCCCAGCTGATGGCTAGAGGGAAAAAAACTGTTTAAACTCTTGCCGCGGGCCTTCAAAGGGCTGCCCTATGGCTGATCAGTGTTAAAAGAATACAAATGAATAGACCAGTGCCTGCAAAAATACATGAGTAGATCAGTGCCTGCAAAAATACATGAGTAGATCAGTGCCTGCAAAAATAAATGGGTAGACCGGTGCCTGCAAAAAATAAATGCGTAGATCGGTACAGCTCTGCAAGCAGTTAAAAGCCTGGTAGACCAGTACCTCTGCTAAATCCTAAATAATTGTCACATGACCATCAAGCTACACCCACAAAATAAGCCACGCCCACAGAACACGTAGTAAAAAAAATTAGAACCCACCCCTGATTTTTGTCAATGGGCCCTTAATCATCTTAGTTGCTCTAAAAATCCCAGCAAAACAGCCGAAGATCCCTAAAGAACCTTGAAAGTGATTTTAAATAATTGTCAGCATGTTCAAAAGAAGAGGAGGAGGAGGAGAATGATGGCCAGGAGAAGAATGAGAAGGAGGAATTAATTATGCAGAGATGGCTCCAGTGGGATTTTCCAGGTTACTGGAAATGTCATTTAACTTTCCTTGTTTAATGTGGCAACTGCACAGGAGTTTAATAAACCCAGTAGCCTTGGCAATTCTTCATGACAGCTTGTCAAGCCCCAGGCAATGGCCCTCTCTTTTTCTGATAATTAATAATATCAATTAATTTTTAATTGCATCGCATTTGAAAACTTGCATTTTAAAAGCACTATACCAACTTGTTAATATTTAAAACAAAAACATTTAGAAAAGAAAAGGGTTTCTCTCTCATTTGTTCTTTCACAACTTAGAATACTACAAGGGAAACTCAACAATGAGAGAGAGACAGTAAGAAGCAGAGAGGGAGGGAAGGAGGAAGAATAAGAGACAGAGAGAGAGAGAGTGAGAATAAGAGACAGAGTGAGAATAAGAAACAGGCAGACACAGAGAGAATGAGAGAGAGAGAGAGAGAGAGAGAGAGAGAGAGAGAGAGAGAGAGAGAGAGAGACACACACACAGAGAGAGAGACAGACAGACAGACAGGCAGACAGAATAAAAGAGAGCCAGAGAGACACAGAAAGTCAGAGACAGAGAATAAGAGGGAGTGAAAGAGAGAGAACAACACACCCAGAGAGAGAGAATAAGAGACAGACACAGAGAGAATGAGAGAGAGGGAAAGAGAATAAGAGACAGACACAGAGAATGAGAGAGAGAGAAAGAGAATAAGAGACAGACACAGAGAGAATGAGAGAGAGAGAGAGAATAAGAGGCAGACAGAGAGAATGAGAGAGAGAGAGAGAGAGGGGGAATAAGAGACATACACAGAGCGAATGAGAGAGAGAGAGAATAAGAGGCAGACAGAGAGAATGAGAGAGAGAGAGGGGGGAATAAGAGACAGACACAGAGCGAATGAGAGAGAGAGAAGAGAGACAGACAGAGAGAATGAGAGAGAGAGAGAATAAGAGACAGATAGAGAGAATGAGAGAGAGAGAGAATGAGAGACAGACAGAGAATGAGAGAGAGAGAGAGAGAATAAGAGGCAGACACAGAGAGAATGAGAGAGAGAGAATGAGAGACAGACAGAGAATGAGAGAGATAGAGAGAATAAGAGGCAGACAGAGAGAAACACAGAGAGAGGGATAATAAGACAGAGTCAATCAAAAGAGAAAAACAACTCTCGGAAAATTAAGTACCACTGACTGATCACGTTTAAATATATTCAGTTCATTGCCATTCTCCCGAAATTTTCAAGGTGTCTAACAACATTAAAAAAAAAGTACAATTGCCATCTTTAGGAAGGTGATATCCAATAGATCAAAGATGAAATTGAACAAACAATTGCAGGTCTTCCGAAGGTGTCAAGTACCAAAATACTCCTTATTCCCTTGGCATGAATGTTTATTTGATAGCAGGGGGAATTAGACTGTGAAAAGCAGGTAATGGATCTAGAAATAGCTGCAAATTCCCTGTGCTTTACAGGGATCACAATTTCCAGCAGACAAGCTGAGTGGGATGCTTAACTCTGATAGGGCAGGTTTGGTGGAGAAGGAAAGGCTGAAGTTCTCATCTGTTGTTTCTCCCCCTGCAAATTGTCTCTTGCCTGGTCTCCCTCTCGCTGCTGTTTGGTAACCAAGGGAGAAATTTGAAGTTTTCATGTCTAATAAATGTCTAGATTTTTTTCTTTCGTGTCTCACATCCGCTCCCTTCTACTTGAGCTGCCCCAGTTTGCTGTGACTCTGGCTTTCGAAGCAAAATTTTTCCATCAGTTTTAACTCAAACTCAAAATAATTACCATATTTTTCAGAGTATAAGACACACCTTTCACCTCCCTAAAAGGGGGTGAAAATGTGGGTGCGTCTTATGCACGGAATGTAGCCTTGCCCACCCACTGGCCCCCACCCTTTGGCCTCTGCCTCCCAGCAATTTACCTCCTTGCAGCAAGCAACAAGAAGAAACAGCCCATTTCAGCTTCAGCACAGCCTAATTAGCACAAATTGATTGTCTCTTGGATTGGCCTCCTGACTCTCAGCTGTTTCAGGCTTCAGGGGTTGCCATTGCCTATTGCTGTGTGGGCCTCTGCTGCTTGCTGCAAAGAGGTAAATTGCTGGGAGCAGATTTTTTTTTTCTTGTGCTAAGTAAGCTATGCTGAAAACAAAAATGAAAGTAAAGCAGGCTGTTTGCTGTTTGCTGCAATGAGGCAAAATTGCTGGAAGGCAGATTTCTTTTTCTTGTTTTCCTCACCAAAAAAGGTAAGTGTGTCTTATAGTCTGGAGCGTCTCATACTCCAAAAAATATGGTAAGTGAGTGTCCCTTTCCGAACGAAGCAAAAAGGACTCTGTTATCTTATTGATAGTTACTAGGTTTGGGATTGCTGATATATTCTAAAAATATCAAAGAATGACTTCTGGTTAGCTCAGCGTTATTTCCAAAATTCTCTTACTCAATAATTTGAGTTACTCAATAATTCTAGGAGGAGTGAATTATAATAAAGGACTTTCTTTTTAAAATCACAATTTATTGCATACGTTTATCATAGTCATTAACTAACCTTACTTTACAAATATCATTTTGGAGAGAAATATTAAAATATTTATATTTTTCCTTCATTCCATGTATGTGTGTGTGTGTTTATCTATTTGTATGTGTACATATATATGTATACAGTATATTTATACGCAAACACACCTCTGTCTCTTTTCTTCTTTCTCTCTCTCATCTCTTTCTCATCTTTCTCATATCTCTTATCTCTTTTTCATCTCTCTCTCTTATATATATATATATCTGTCTCTTATCTCCCTCTCTCTTATCTCCTTCTCACTTACTTTCTCTCTCTCTCTCCCTCTGTATCTGTGTCTATATCTAGTTATTGATTATATCATCTGTCTATCTATCTATCTATCTATCTATCTATCTATCTATCTATCTATCTATCTATCTATCTATCTATCTTCTATCTATCTTCTATCTATCTGTCTATCTATCTATCATGTAAAACGTCTAACTTGCTTGTACCCTCATTACTCACAGACCTTCAAGGGTTAACGCAAACACAAGCCCCATCATTCCCACAACCCCACCTTACCTCTGATTCCTCCCCTTGGGTATAAAAAGATTTTACCACGAGGTCATCCAGCAGTTCCAGTGCATCTGTAATGGAAAGGACATAGGTCAGATACAGATGCAATAGTAAGCTAAGTCTATACTTGAATAAATAAATAAATAAGTCATTAGAAATACTATCTTGTGTCTGGAGTTATTTGGGCTAGATCCATCAACCTAACGCGCGCTCTCTCTCTCTCCCTCTCTCCCTCCCTCCCTCCCCCCTCTCTCTATCTCTCTATCTCTCATCTATCTATCTATCCACACACACAAACATACATATTATATTTCATGTCTTTTATAAGATTGGTGTGATGGATTTCATCAGTATTCCCTTTTTATTTTAAATGCCATTGGTTTCTTTTCTTTTTTAAAATTCTGCATTATTATCAGGATTATCATTATTTGTTACTCAGTCAGCCAGATGTTCAGACTGCATTTGGCCTTTTTGTCCCCGTATTGACTGATCATGATTTTGTTAATGCCGATGTTTATCTGCTTATTAAATTTGGTTGCACCCATCTCGCTACAAGGTGATTCTGGGTGGCTTACGACATCAAGCAAAATCTTACCCTACTGTATTGATGATGATCAAGTGGTTCTCCAGAGGTTTTGGGATTGCACCCAAGGAGCTTTTTACGACTGATACTATCTTTGCTTTCTTTTGCCACAGCCACTCTATTTCTATTTGTAGGTCTTTGTATTTTGTTATCTTCTCCAGTTCTTTTTTAATTTTATTCTGCTAACTCCAGGTAGTACATCTTCCACTCTCCATCTTTCTTTCTTTGTTTTTCCTTTTTTGTCTTTCTTCCCTCAGAAAAATAAAAAATAAAATAGAAATAGAACATAGACTGTCAACTACAATCCTAAATGAGAGATTAAGAACTATTATTTAGTTCTTTATGTGCTTCTTTTTCCAGAGATTCTGTTCTGATCTAGGCTTCCCCAGCAGCACGAAGCCGAGTCCTTATCCCGATAAACGCCTTTTATTTAATTTACAGTGAGTTCCTCTCCAGCAAAGTCTTTCCTCTCCCCCAAGATAGTTTCAAAATAGTTCACAATGACTGACCTTTATCAGGCTTGGAGATTGGCCAGGCTGATATCTTTCAGACAGGGCAATACTTGGCAAGAATGCAGGAATGAATTCATTGTCTCCTGCAAACTCCACTCCCCTTTCGCTCCTCTTTTATTCCCTCTGGGAGGGGCCATTCATTGTTCACCTGTGGCCTTACTCCCAAGTCGACCCTTGTTCTTTAGCTGTTCCCTTCGTCTGGCAACTCTGCGCATGCACACACTGGGATCAGGCTCCATCTGTTCATCTGCTTCACTGATGTCTGACTCTGAAGGCAGTTGATACCTGTCATATGGCCTGGCCCCCTCTTTGCCTCTGATGCTCTGAGCTTCTGAGCTTTCCTCAGACTCCAGGACTGGCCCATGTTCTTCCCCAACCTCCTCATTGTCCGAATCTGCTGCCAGATCCACTGGCAGATCACAAGAGATTCTGGTGATTTAGCGTAACAGGAGATTAAAACTGAAAACTCCAACCCCATAAGGATACCCAACAAACCTCATAGAAAACAGCAACTCTACACCAGTTCTAGAGATCCCATCATCCCCTTAATTGTTTTTTTTTTTTTCAGGCACCAGAAGTAATTTGTAAAGATTTTCCGTGTGGCTGATTCTGCTCAGACACTCTCCTAACACATAATAACTAATGATCAAATCTTATAAAAGATTGGTGCTGTGAAGTTTGGGGTTGGAAGGTCAGAAATACTTGCAATTTCAGAAGCCAACTCTCGCCTTCCAGATGATGAGAGATATTTGTCAACTGGTTATTTTAGTCCACATGAAAGAGCAAACGTAGGAGAGGCATTGAAATAGAAAACAAACCATAAATTGTGCAGATCTATATTAAGGAATAATTATCTGCCTACGGATTGGATCCAGGCTTAGTCATGCTTAGAAAAGACTAACTTGCGATCAATACGACTTAATTTACTAATGACTAAGTTGAGGCTGATTGATCTCAACGGGCTCCCCCTTTGAAGCCTTACCAAGTTTGTCTTTGAGAAGAAGAAATTCAGAATGCACGTTAGAGTTTCTTTCCATTTGTGTTTATATACTTTCCGTAGGGTTTGTTTTCTTTTCTTTTCTTTTTTTTCAGGGGACACAATGCGATCGATAGAAAAAGAAAGTTAATCGTTCTATGTATTTTCTCATATTTTTCAACGACCGTTGAAGAAAGCTGCCAGGAATTGATCTGTCCCCCCCTACAGAGACCCAGAAAAACACAGCCAGTCGAGGGTTAAGAAGCACTTGGCACACTCCACAGTTCTTATCTCAAACTTGGCAGCGATATGCACACCGTCTGCCAAGGGCTTTAATAGTTCACAAAAAGAAAATCACCTACGTAGCTTTGCCAAAATCCGTTCTTTTAGCTCCAAAGACTACTAGATTGCGTTTTTGTTCGTCACAGAGATCATGAACCACCCTCCTGTCTTATATAGGCTCTGGGTGTGGTCCAGTGACTCATTGATCCTGTGACTCAGGTCTATTCCCTCATGCGTCTCCGCAGCTGCTGTAAGCGTTTATCTCGCCTTCTTTGGCGTGCGTCCAGGAATGACGTCTCTCCCTCACTCTCATCTGAGACACCTGTTTCCCCACTACTTGGCTCTCTTTCAGCTGGCACCTAAGACAGTGCCAGAGGGGGGGGGGCTGGGAGATCTGGCTGGCTCCTCTTCCTCCTGCTCAGAGCTTCCTTCCTCCAATGGGATAGGCTCAGAGGACGGGGCCACAACAGGAATTGTATGCCTGCAAGAGGAAAGAAAGGGAAAAAAAAGAAAGAAAGAAAGAAAACAAATTGTATCTTCATGATGAAATCTGGATGTTTCCTTCTCTTTTCCAAAGCACAATTTGAAACAGTACAGCTTCCTGCTGGCTAGTTAGAACAAAACTTCGTCTCCCAGGAAGTTTTTGAAAAGTTACGACGATGACATGCAGTCAATATTATCTTTTCCACCAGAGAGTCCAGGGACAGTCTAAAGATAAAAAAGAAGAAACATTCTAGCATTGCTACTCTAATAAATGCCAATTGATAAATGCAATGTGTGTTCAGCCTTGTACCATGGTTAGTCACAGCGGCATTCCATGTAATATACCAAACGTTTATTTGAAACAGGACGCATTCGAAATGGCCTTCTTCATTTTTTTTTCCTCAGAATAATTGGAAATATTTCCATACAGCCCTTGCATAAATTATATCATTGTTGTGCAAAACTAATTGGATCATTAGATTGCTGGTTGGATTTGTATCACTGGAAAGGAATTTGAAAGAAAGAAATAAAAGTAGACCTTGCAAACACAGAGCAAAAGTGGGTGAGATCCAGTGGTGAGATTCATTTTTTTTTTTACTACTGGTTCTGTGGGCATGGCTTGGTGGGCATGGCTTGGTGGGTATGGCAGGGGAAGGATACTGTAAAATCTCCATTCCCACCCCACTCCAGGGGAAGGATACTGTAAAATCTCCATTCCTACCCCACCCCAGAAGGATACTATAAAATCTCCATTCCCACCCCACTCCAGGGGAAGGATACTGTAAAATCTCCATTCCCACCCCACTTCAGGGGAAGGATACTGTAAAATCTCCATTCCCACCCCACTCCAGGGGAAGTATACTGTAAAATCTCCATTTCCACCCCACTCCAGGGGAAGGATACTGTAAAATCTCCATTCCCACCACACTCCAGGGGAATGATACTATAAAATCTCCATTCCCACCCCACTCCAGGGGAAGGATACTGTAAAATCTCCATTCCCACTTCACTCCAGGGGAAGGATACTGTAAAATCTCCAATTCCACCCCATTCCAGGGGAAAGATACTGTAAAATCTCCATTCCCTCCCCACCCCACTAACCTGCTTTCCAGCTCTGTTCTCCAGTGCAGGGCAACAAAAAACCCAGCCAATCAGCTGGGACTGGGGAGGCAGCAAATAGATCATGGGCGGGGCCAGTCAGAGGTGGTATTTGCCAGTTCTCCGAACTACTCAAAATTTCCACTATCAGTTCGCCAGAACCTGTCAAGACTGGCTAAATACTACCTCTAGTACCCTCACATTCTCTTGACACCTGCAGGAAGTGTCTTATGTCCAGAAAACTATCTTATTTTTTTCTGGGTGGATCTGGTGGCCATCATGGTATCATCTCGGCACTTAGTTGACCTTAACTGAGTTTGAAAGCTAAGCAGGACCAGAGTGGGAGACCACACGGTAATTTTAGGTCTGTCAAAACATCCAGGAAGAAGCAAAGATGAAACATTTTCATCTGATTCTATAAAAGCAATATAAATGCCTTATGAAGTCTCTACATTTCTACATAAAGGTAGACTTCGCCTTCAACTGATGTAGTATCACATTATTTATTCCTCCTTTCTCTTTTCTTTTTAAAAAAACTCTCTGACTCATTCGCTTATCCCTTCTGATGCCCTGGCTTGCAATTCACATATTGCAAATTCTTGAATGGCTATGTGTTTTTTTTTCCTTCCCCCACCCCCACTTATACAGGGGGAATTACTTCAAAGGCAAACGATGGATGGAAACTAATCAAGGAGTGAAGCAACTTGGAATGAAGGAGAAATTTCCTAATGGAAAGAACAATTAACCAGTGGGACAGCTTGTCTCCAGAAGTTGTGGTGCTCCACCACTAGAGGTTTTCAAGAAGAGATTGGACAAGCATTTTTCTGAAACGCTATAGGGGTTGGGCTGTCAAACTCAATGCTTGTGGGCCAGATCCAGCGGCGGGGTGCTTAAATTTGGCCCGCAGGGCTGGCCTCGAAACAGCAAAGGACAGGCCCATGAAAATGGAGTTGGGGGGGGCGCACTCCAATTTTTGCTGGCAGAGGGTTGCAGAAGGCCACTGCGGTCAAAACTGAGATGCAGGAGCCTGAAGCCCCCCTCCCCCGCATGCCCTATTTTTATTGGCAGAGGCCTCTCAAAACAAACTACAAACAAAAGAAAAGAAAATGTTTTCCTTTTTGCATTTGAGCATGCAAGAAGGGACAGGAAAGGAGAAAGGAAAAGAGGAAAGACAAAGACAAAGAAAAAGAAAAAGAAAAAGAAAAAGAAAAAGAAAAAGAAAAAGAAAAAGAAAAAGAAAAAGAAAAAGAAAAAGAAAAAGAAAAAGAAAAAAAGAAGGGAAGATGGGAAGAGAGCAAGGAAGGAAAAAGAAGGGGGGCAAAGGAGAATGAAGAGCGAAAGAAAAAGAAGAAAAAGAAGGAAGGAAGGAAGGAAGGAAGGAAGGAAGGAAGGAAGGAAGGAAGGAAGGAAGGAAGGAAGGAAGGAAGGAAGGAGATTATAATGAGAGTGAGGGAGGGTCTGAGGGAAATCCTGCCTTAGCACTTGGTCACCACAGGTGCCCCCAACATGGGTGACATTGAGCTGGCCATGCACACAATGGCCATGACCCCCACCCCAGCCACACACCCCCAATCCTCCAAGGTCAAACACAAACCTGATGCGGCCCTGAATGAAATCGAGTTTGACATTCCTGGACTAGAAGATTTCCAAAGTCCTTTCCAACTGTATTATTTTATGTCTTGTTTGGCACATTTCCTGCATTTTTTTTTTCGCTGCCAACTTCACATCACTCCTTTTTTAAAAAAATAATTTTTATTGAACAGGTTTTTTTTTAAAGAAAAAATGATTCTTTTTTACAATTTTCTTCTTTCCAACATTTCTACATCAGTTGTCATTTCTTATATATCCATTTTTCTCCCTTTTTCTATTTACTACCTATACATGTGATTCTAATATTTATTTTTTCATAGGAAAATATCAATGTGCTAAATTGCAATCATGCATTCTGTGTCCGTTCCCTTTCTACATATTTGTTATTATATTCAAACTCCTTTCTTCCTCATCTAATCTTCCCTGGCCCTTCATACCTCTCCTCTACCCATTCATACCATTTCTCCCATACCATGTAATATTCTGTTTCCTCCTTATCTTGTATTCCTTTTGTGAGTTTATCCATCTCTGCACATTCTAAAACTTATCCAGTTTTCTTCTGTTGGTATATTTATTTTTATTTTTTATTTGATTTATATGCCGCCCTTCTCCGGTGACTCAGGGCGGCTTACAATGCGTTAAGCAATAGCCTTCATACTTCTGTATATTTATACAATGTCAGCTTATTGCCCCCACAAACTGGGTCCTCAATTTACCCACCTTAGAAAGGATGGAAGGCTGAGTCGACCTTGAGCCTGGCTAGGACTGAACTCAGAGAAATTACAGGCAGCTGGTGTTAATTGCTGCCTTTAGTAAGAGGCATTAGCCCCCTATGCTACACAGGCTCTCTATATTATTCTACATCCCTCTTTTCATTGCCAAACATCTTCCAGTCAGGAGCAGCTGCTCGAGAGAGAAGAGAAGGGGGAATAAAATAGGTGGAAGAAAGTTTTACTATAAAGCCAGACTACATTTTAAGTGTGTGTTTCACAAATAAAGGAGTTAGAGTTTCAGAAATCGGGCCCTCGGTGGAGGGTAGCCTTTTCTGTTCATTTATTGTTTTATTCCCTCCCTGCCTGCTTTTTTTTTCTTCCTATAATTGTCTAACCAAATATTCCCTCTGATAAATTCAAAGGTTAAAGTACATGGAGTGACATCAATGTTTATCTTGCGCTATGAAAATTAAAGAGAAAAGGCTCAGTCTGTTTGAGGCCTGATTCGCTCTCGTATTTATGGTTAGAGAAACCTTTTAAGACTAAAGTGTCTTGATTATGACCGAATGAGTTGGTTTTCATTTTTCTGATGCATTTGTGCTGCATATACAGAAGATGTAAACAACTGGAAACAAAGAATACTGGTGATGTGTTAAATCGAAGAGAAGAGGAGAGGATATTACTGTCTGTTGATGGACAGACTAAGTTGGCTCCTAGGGAAAATGGATTCATTTCCAAGTCAGAAACAAACCGAAATTAATTTCAATGAAAAGGTTCAAACTTTTAGTAAACAAATTCTGAGCCTATTTTTTTTTTCTTTTTCCTTTAGGAAATATCATCGGGAATGTATCCATTTTCCACTCTGCCATGCATGAAGATGATAGCAAGATTTGAAATTGGACTTGCTTGGGTGGAAATGTTGAATCTCTGCGAAAATGAAATATTGGGTAGAAAAAAATTACCTTTTTACAGAATCGATGTTATACTCTTTGGGAAGTTCAAGGAAGACATATTAAAATAGCATTTAACTTTCTCTTTCATTCCTTCGTGGGCATCTGTGGGTTTTAATCATTGCTCCAGAAGGCATCTGTTAAGCTCGCAAACATCTGTAGTGATTCATGCCATCCTTCTATGCCATGAAATTCAGAATAAATGGTGTGTTAAATATTAAAGTTGGGTGATGGTTGAGTGTCATTCCAGAAAGGGTTCCAGAGCACAAGAGAATGAAAATGTTCTTTTTGTGGTTTTCTTTTCTATTTTTGGTAGGTGGGGATCATGACAGTTTTATGGTCTTGGCAGTGGTGGGATTCAAGTAATTTAACAACCGGTTCTCTGCTTTAATGATTTTTTCCAAGAACCAGTTTGTTAAACTGCTCAGAAAGTTAACAACCAGTTCTCCCGAAGTGGTGCGAACTGGCTGAATTCCACCACAGGGTCTTGGGCAGTTTGAGCTTTCTGAGTTGGCGCAGAAAGAACATTCTTTGTTGTGCATTTTTGATGACGTTTTTGATGTTGGGTGTCCATTTTAGATCTTGAGATATTTTAGGTCTTGAGATAGATAGATAGAGATAGTCTTCACTATTCACTATGGATAAAAATGGCAGACAATCTGGAGGAAAAGAGAGGAAATATAATGGATACACCCATCGATCCCTTTGGAACCCGGAACCTGAGAATGCAGCACACACAAACTATGAACCAAACTCAATTTACTTCCAAACATAGTTTTTTACAAATGCAGCCTGTTAACTAAAACGTCCTTAACAACCTGCCAGAAATTCCACAGAAAGATAAAGTCTTACAAGAGTTGGCAGAAAGCCCAGAAGCAAGGTTTGCAGAGAAAAAACAGATTCAATGATCCTCAAGCGAACATGCGTTATTTCCTGCAATTTTTTAGAAGCTGTGTGCAAACTTAAATAGGCTAAGGGAGTGGCCAATTAGCCCCAAGCCTTGAGGAGACCTCCTCCTGAGTAACCACTCCTGCCTTTTGGCAAGCTCTGCGTGCCTGTGCATTGAGAAGAGGCTCCTCCACTTCATCCTCTTCACTTAAGGAAGCTTCTGGAGGTTCTGAAGGCCCTGGCTGAATCCCTGTCTCTGGCACCACATCTTCTTCAGCCTCCTCGCTGTCCGACTCGAGCGCCAGCTGCATAGGCTGCTGACACGACACCACAACAGCCTCCTCATCGTCGGGATCGGCAACACTCTGTGCAGGCCGCTGGTGGGCCACAAAAACTCATTGGCCAGCTGGTCTTCAGGTTTCCAGTGCTCCAATTTGGAAATTCCGGTTTGGGCACTCAGTGCCAAAAAGGTTCACCATCCCTGCTCTAGTCCTTACTTAGACATTCAGTTTTTAACTCAAATATGAGTTTACTGAGAGCAGACTCCAAATATGGGCATGAAAGATTTCGAATAAAGTAACACTCCTTTCATCCCGACAGCATAAATCACCGTGATGTGATGAAAATCTTTTATATGGGTTACAGTAGTGGCCAAAATTGTGGAAACTTTTTGGAAAAAGTGTATTTTCTAAAACTAGCTAATAACACCACTTTTCTTTGGAGGTGTACCATAAAATTATATATCAATGGAAAGATAATTTAATCAAGAATGTAATGCAATAATTTTAATGAAGGATTTGCTATTGGAATAGCAATTACAGTATAAAGAAGAAAAGTGAAACACATAGAAAAAACGAGATATACAAAAATGATCAACCTATCAGCGAATGCTTAGTTGGGTAACCTTTAGCTTGAATTACGGCCTTACAACGTCTTCCCATGGAGTGAACCAAGTTTTTGAGTTCTGCAGCTGTTCTAATGTGAAACCAAGATTGAATGATGCCTTCTATTAACTGGGTTTTATTGCTGGGTCGCTTCTGACTAACAAGTTTCTTTAGTCAGCTCCATAGATTTTCAATTGGGTTAAGATCTGGGCTCTTCCCAGGCCATTCCAGCAGTGGAATAGTATTATCTTGAAACTCCCCCCAAAAATGGTGTTCTTAGCCATCAAATCTCAAAAATACACTTTTCCCAAAAGGTTTCCATAATTTTGACCACTACTGTAGAATCTGCTCTGTTACTTCCAGGGAGAATCACCTTCTCATCCTCAGTCAAAGTCCATTCAAGTGTAACATTTAGTTATGTATTATAAGGATTCAGCTCCACCATTTCTGCCTTCTTATCTCTGTAATAGGCTTTTGAGATAGCATATATACAAAAATTTAACTTCTTCCTATTTCACTTTCTTTTCTTTCCTTCTCTCTTTCCAACTTCAGGCAACTTCTTTTTTAAAAAAAATGTGTTTGGATAACAAAATGAAAACATAATAGTCTTTTTTAGATCCTAATGCATTATTCAAATTCTTTCCTAACTTCATAATGGTCTGAGTAGAGTCTGTGGATGTTATTCTCAGTTGGTGCTGTTTATAATCATAATAGTAATGCTACTCGTAATTATGCTTTTATCCAACAAGGAAATAGCTTCCATTGTGGTCACAATTCTAATGCTTTATTATTTTTTGAAGATTGTGAATCAATCCAATCACCTGCTGGTGAAAACATCTTGCAATTGTCCTTTATTGGTGTTTTGCAAATCCCTCCTGATAAATGACTGAGCAATGAGGATCTTTAGTGGAAGGCTGAATGCAGACA
>CM075962.1:122600962-122758462 GCA_038048745.1 Coluber constrictor foxii | reverse complement strand
AAGGGACCTTGGAGGTCATCTAGTCCAATCCCTTGCTCACATAGGATACCTGTACTAGGGATTCAAAACACTGAACTGCCAACCTTTCTGATTGACAAGCTCAGTGTCTTAGCCACTGAGCCACCTAGTCAGTCATCCCATCCCATCCCATCCCATCCCATCCCATCCCATCCCATCCCATCCCATCCCATCCCACCCCACCCCACCCCACCCCATCCCATCCCATCCCATCCCATCCCATCCCATCCCACCCCACCCCACCCCATCCCATCCCATCCCATCCCACATCCCATCCCATCCCATCCCATCCCATCCTACTGAAAATGTTTCTAGTTCTTCTCAACCCATGATATACTCCAAGCTCAGATTTCTAACATAGGACATAGGAAGAGAAGGAATTGTGTAACCTTCGACAGTATGTTTGCTGTGTGTATGTGAATCCAGATGACAACAAGGAAAAGACACAAAGTAGGAAAGGTTCTACTAAAGAAAATAAGTTTTCTTACAGAAATTGCAGCAAAGATACCAATCAGTAGAACAGGGAATCTTGGAATCAGAATTGGGGGGGGGGGGGGGGGGTTGGACCTCACATGATTACAATTCCTCTCTGCTGTCCTCTCTCAGCAACACAGGACTAAAACATTACACGTATATTTTTCTTTTTTTCCTTCAGGAAAAAAAACCCCCTACTAATGTCTACTAATCTGTATAGTGCACTGTGTGGTGCATAAACAAATTGTGAAATCTAGTCTCTAATAAAAGCAGTATTTTGGATTGGCTCAATTCCCCTGAAATTTGTTTTTATTTTTTGTAGAAATTAACTACAAGTTTAATTTATTTCAAAGTATTCCTTGAAAGCGTAAGTGCTTCTTATTCAACCTTCTGGCATTGATATCGTTGTTTTGAAGTTCTTTGGGCTGTGAAAGCTAAGCTAGTAGTTTATATTTACAAGAAGTTGAAGAGAATTGGTGAAGTTGGTTTTAATTATTTGCGTAACCTCCAAAGTTATGAACGGTCCCAATAAATGAGTGAAAAGCTGTTTTAAAGAACAAGTAATTACTCTGTTTTGATCTTAAAATTACTTTTTCCCTTCAAGGATGTCTATGTTCTTCTTAGCTACACCCTCAGTTTATGTAATACATTAGGACATTAACTTTTTTTGCCAAAAAATCAGTGGTGGGTTGTCCCCGGTTTGGACCAGTTTGCAAGAACCCGTAGTAAAACCAGTGAGATGCTCCGCCCACTGACCCGGGCATTGTCAGGAAGCTTCTGCGCATGTGCACACATGGTCCCGTCGCGAACCAGTAGTAAAGGTAAATAGAACCCACCCCCGCAAAAATATTATGTAAAGTAGTACCAAAGCAAAAATCTCCACTTACTGTATATCAGGGGCTCTCCCAATTTAGCGACTTTAAGAATTCCTCAACCTGTCTAGGGAATTCTGGGAGTTGAAGTCCACAAGTTTTAAAGTTGCCAAGTTTGGAGACCCTTGCTATATACTAATAAATTCAGATGTGTTATTCAGCCGGTTCGCACATCATGGGTAGGCCAGCCACCCCCCCCTCTCCTTCCGCCCTCCCACTCTGGTCCTATGCCGTCCTATTTAGCCACATTTTCAAAGCCAGACATGCACAGTGAACCAGTGGTAAAAATATGTGCAACCCACTTCTGAATAAATTACCTATATTTTGTCAATATATGACAAAATATGTCAATATACCTTTGACATATTTTCAGTTTATTTATTTATATTTTATTGAAAAGGGGGCAAGGAAGAAGGCTTTTGGTCAGTAGTGCATTGCTCCGGGTTCTGTCCGGTTCTTTAGAACTGGTAGTAAAAGCGGTGGGAGCAGTGGTGAAATCTAAAATTTGTTACTACCACTTATGTGGGCGTGGCTTGGTAGGGAGGTAATGTGACTGGATGGGCATGGCCAACTTTTTTTCTTTTCTTTTTTTTACTTTTAAAAGCATTTTTTCTACAACCTCTTGAAGAGGTTGTAAAAAAAATGCTTTTAAAAGCCTCTGATGATCCCATCTGAGTTGCCTGATCGTCAGAGGCTTTTTTTCTTTTAAAAGCCTCTGACGATCCCAGCTGAGTTGCCTGATCAACAAGGGCTTTTCCAAGAAAAAAATGTTTTTAAAAGAAAAAAAGACTCTGACGATCAGGCAAGTCAGCTAGGATCATCAGAGGCTTTTAAAAGCATTTTTTTCTACAACCTCTTCGACCAAAGAGGTTGTAGAAAAAGTGCCTTTAAAAATAATAATTAAAAAAAGCCTCTGATGATCATGCGGCTCAGATGGGAATAGGAGGGGGGGCGAGGATTTTTATTACCGGTTCTCCGAACCACCCGCCTCCATCGCTATCGGATCAGGCAATCCAGTCCGAACTGATAGCATTTCACCCCTGGGCGGGAGGCTCCGCCCACCCACCCAGATGTCATAATTGATGATCTGCGCATGCACAGAAGCGCGTGCTCCCATTGCGTACCGGTATTAAAAGTAAGTAGAACCCACTCCTGCTTTTGATCCAGTACTTCAGATTCATTCTACTTATGAGATTGTTTCCCAAACTTTTTTTCTTTTTAAATTTTGATTTTCTTACCAAGCATTAATCTGCTATTGATTTTGCCTGATGTAATAATTCAACAGGATGTGGATAAATGAGGCTACATTCTGACTGATTGCTTATTTGTGGCTTTGTTTAGATTTTACCCTTTTTAAATGGCCTGAATTAATTAAAAATATTCATTTTTGGCTTTGTGACTGCTTTGTGACTGCTATCTCTGAGCCATTGTTATCCGTATCAGCTATTAATATTATAATGCAGTCTTTCATTGTTTTACGTTTAATTTTAGTAAAGAAAGGGAAATACAGTTTAGAGGACTGGAGAATTGGAACTGAAGCTTGTGAGGAGATTGCAGGCAAACTTATTTTATTTTTTTTAGCTTCATATTTATTCTAGATCTTTCCACTTTGAGGATGAGTTCAGAAGTGCAACTGATAAAGCAAATAACTATTTCAGAACTGTCATACCTGAGTTGTTTGAGAGCGATGAAGAATAACACACAACCTAAATTGAGGCATTGAATAGTAATACCACTTTATAATGCCTTGGTAAGGCCACACTTGGAATACGGCAATGTATGTAGTATGATTTTCTTTTTTTTAAGATGTAAAAAAAAATGTGGAGACTCTAGAAAAAGTGCAGAGAAAAGCAGCAAAGATGATTAGGGAACTGGAGGCTAAAACATATGAAGAACGGTTGCAGGAACTGGGTATGTCTAGTCTTATGAAAAGAAGGACTAGGGGAGACATGATAGCAGTGTTCCGATATCTCAGGGGCTGCCCCAAAGAAGAGGGAGGCAAGCTGTTCTCCAAAGCACCTGAAGACAGGTAGAGAAGCAATGGGTGGAAACTAATCAAGGAGGGAAGCAGCCTAGAACTATGGAGAACTTTCCTGACAGTGAGAACAATTAATCAGTGGAACAACTTGTCTCCAGAAGTTGTGAATTCTCCAACACTGAAAGTTTGTAAGAAGAGATTGGACAATCATTTGCTTCAAATGGTATAAGGTTTCCTGTCTGAGGAGTGGGTTGGACTACAAGACCTCCAAGGCCCCTTCTAACTCTCCTATCCTATCCTATCCTATCCTATCCTATCCTATCCTATCCTATCCTATCCTATCCTATCCTATCCTATCCTATCCTATCCTATCCTATCCTACTATATAATTGGGTATCAGGAGTGTACTAATAGATATCAGTTATTTAAAAAAAAACACAGAGAAGGGGCAAAACTCCAGTTTAATTTCTCTGATTGGAGAAGTTCCATTGGACATTGGACATTCTAACCACATTCATAGGATGAATGTCTTGTCAATGGCAAAATACAGCCAAGTACACCTATATCTATAATGCATCAGCCATCATTTTTTAAAATCTTTCCTTCCTCTACACTAAAAATATATATCAGTAAATAAAGTTGAGAGGTTCTCACTTCCCTTTCCATTTTCTGACTTTTTCACTTTTATCCCATAAAAGGGAGCCAGTTTGATGTAGTGGTGAAAATGCTTGATCTAGAAACCAGGAGACAGTGAGTTCTAGTTCCACCATATCCATGAAAGCTGGTCGGGTGACTTTGGGCCAGTCAAATAGGACTATTGCAGCGGTGAAATCCAGTTTTTTTTTAACTACTGGTTCTGTGGGCGTGACTTGGTGGGTGTGGTGTGGTGTGGCTTGGTGGGCATGGCAGGGGAAGAATGCTGCAAAATCTCCATTCCCACCTCACTCTGGAGCCAGCCAGAGGTAGTATTTGCCGCTTTTCTGAAGTACTCAAAATTTCCGCTACCGGTTCTCCAGGACCTGTCAGAACCTGCTGGATTTCACCCCTGATTTATTGGATATGTTTTTCCAACTTGAGTTATTTGTAAAAATAATAAAGACTGGATACAAACAATAGAGGAAAATAAAGTTTAATAGAATGCAGGAAAATGCCATTGTGGGAGGTGTAGGAATTTTATTCTACCCCACTTTCACATCCTATGGACGTCCTGAGAACAACCAAGATGGCAATTCCTAGATAGGCAGCATTTTTGTGGGGTCCTTCTAGGATACCATCTTCTTGGTCAGTACTCCACATAGTGTATGGAAGGAGGGAGGCGAGAGGATGACAGTTAGTTTTAAATTCAAACTTGGCAATCAGGATAACGCTTTGATATTTTCTCCTTCATGCTCCTCAAAGGTCTTTCCTTCATCTTTAAGAAGATGTTCTGATCAATTTTATATATAATTTTGATTTGATTCAGCATTAAAACTTGCAATTTATTTGTCTGACACTATTTGCAAAGCTATGGGAAAACATGACGAATGTGGTGGGGTTATTTTCCATCCTACAGCTGCTCAAATAATTTATTAAGCTTGTTGTGTCAGGTCTCAGACTGGTGTGTTATTATTCATTGTCCTCCAAGTGTTTAGTGAGCAGACAGGTATCTATTAATCTGTTTTGATTTTTTAAATATAAAATTCAGGGGAAAACTGAAAAACAGCAATGAGATTGGCTCATTGCCATACTCTAATTAGTCTGCAAGATGTTACTTCTTGAAGCTGGACCATGAATCTTAAACAGGGAGGACTATACAAATTATCTTTTTTTTTTCCTGAAAGTATGCTACTTCAGTGGGAATATTTGCTTTGAGGTTACTTTTCATGAAATTTGTCAAAGTTTTGCTTATGTTGTCATAACCGGAAGCAATTCAGAAGTCTGGTTTTGGCAAAGCACAGCAGGATACTCATCCAGGAAAAAAGTATTGTCTACTTCTCTTGAAATTATTACATATTCTCCCCAAACTAAATTTAACTTAATTAGCCATCACATTACAAACTTTATCTTCCTTCCAGGTAAAACATAGAACTTGGACATAAAATTATGTGCTACAATGTCCCTCCTGTCAACGACTATTTCAGCTTCAACCACAACAATACACGAGCAAATAATAGATACAAACTCAAGGTAAACCACTCCAAACTCAATTGCAGAAAATATGACTTCAGTAACAGAGTGGTCAATGCCTGGAATGCACTCCCTAACTCTATAGTTTCTTCCTCAAACCCCCAAAAATTTAACCTTTAACTGTCTGCTGTTGATCTCACCCCATTCCTAAGAGGTCTGTAAGGGGTGTGCATATGTGCACCAGTGTGCCTACCGTCCCTGTCCTAATATTCCTTTTTACTTACTCTTTTCATGTATTCAAATTATGTTTATACTTTTACCTATTATCTTATATATGCTTGACAAATAAACTTATGATTATGATAACTCAGCTGGAATCATGGTTAGAACCATTATACCAAATTGGCTCTCAGTTAATTAATACAGGCTCTTTTCAGTCTTTCTGCTATATTTTGGATAGGTCAAAAGCACATTTTATGAATGCCTATTGTTCCAAACAGAGTGAAATAAATTTGAATATAATGTTTTCTTCCCTTTATTTTTAAAATTATTGAAAGCCTTGTGTTTTTAGTGTGAGGATTAGATTAGGATAAATGACTATAATTAAACTGAATTATTTTTTTTAGGGTTTTCTTTTTTTTGGCTTCCTGATCTAAATATGAACATGTCAATCATCCTATATAGTGAGAGCTTAGAATTAATGTTTTTAAGTATTTGACCCATTCAAATAAAACCATAAAAAAGTAGCTCATAGATCTGACAAGTGATTAATATACAGAGTTCGGGCAATCTCTGTGAGAAGCAACAAGAATTCAGAACACAATGATCTATTGCATCAGATAAAGATGTGATCATAGGAATGAAATAATCCTTATCAATATAATCAATCAAAATAATCAAATGAAATGATGCAATGCACATAAATGGAATCTAAAGGTAATTCCATGAACTTCAGGCACAAGGGACATTTTTGTAGCATGGAAATTTTGGAGATTTATATTAAATATAAATAAAATATTTATTTAAATATTAAATTTATATTAAATATTACTATTATTCTTCTCTTCCTTGCTGGTATCTATCTCTTCCCACTTATTACTATAACCATGTGTTTTCTAATCAAGTTTTTATTTTTTTTAATTTATACATATCAATGTGTGAATGGCGTGATGTTTGAGTATCATACATTTCAATACCTATAAACATATTCCTAATTATTACATTCCATTTTCCTTATTTCATATTATTTATTCCTAACTTTTACACAAAATTTTAATTTTCATATAAATATTAACTAATATGCAATAACATCTAAACCGATGTGCTTTAGCATCTGTATTATCTTCTGTTTTGTTTTGTTTTTTATTTGATTTATATGCCGCCCTTCTCCGGAGACTCAGGGCGGCTTACAATGCGTTAAGCAATAGCCTTCATACTTTTGTATATTTATACAAAATCAGCTTATTGCCCCCACAAACTGGGTCCTCAGTCCTGTTATAGTTTCAATAGTATAACCCTCAAGAAAAAAAAATTGTCCAATTGTTTTCTTTTTTCCCATACACCATATTTCACCCATTTTTACAACCATCTCTCTCCTTTCCTCTTCTTTCTCCTCCCTCTCTTATCTCCTCCCCTCTCCTTCTCTCTCCTTTCCTTCTTCCTTCTCCTTCCCTCTCCTTCTCTTTCTCCTTCTCTCCTTCTCCTATCCCCTCTCTATTTCCCCACTTTCTTCTTCTCCGCTTCTATCTCCTTCCTTTTCTACTCTTCTCCTCCCTTCCACTCCCCTCTCTCCTTTCCCATCCCTACCCTTATTTTTTCTCCCCTCTTCTATAACCATGTGCTTTTATCTTTCAATTTATATTGTTTTTACTTGTTTCCTAGTACAGTTTGATAGCTTATTAGTAACCTTGACTATTGGTAAATGTTGTATATTTTTATGCTTGAAGAATGTATTCTATTCTATTCTAAATTGCAAAAAGTGGAAAAAATATGTACTCATTGTAAATGGTTTTACATACAACAGAACCTATTCTTACTGAATGGACACCACCACTACCAACAACAACAATTTATTATTACAGTCTTAGACCAGAACAAATAAAAGCACTCAGTATATATACACTTAAATTTCTAGTATGAAATAATAAAGAACAACTAAAATCTATAATAAAATCCAGTGTCAATTATACATGGTCTGACTATGCAATACTAGACAAAACAGTATCAACAGTAGAGATCTTCAAACTTCTAGATTCTACCATATCTCAAGACCTAAAATGGACATCTAACATCAAAAAGTCATCAAAAAAGCACAACAAAGAATGTTCTTCCTGCACCAACTCAAAAAGCTCAAACTGCCCAAGGAGCTGCTGATCCAGTTCTACAGAGGAATTATTGAGTCTGTCATCTGCACCTCCATAACTGTCCGGTTTGGCTCTGCAACCCAACAAGACAGACACAGACTTCAGAGGATAATTAGAACTGCAGAAAAAACAATGGCTACCAACCTGCCTTCCATTGAGGACCTGTCTACTGCACGAGTCAAAAAGAGGGCTGTGAAAATATCTACAGACCTCTCACATCCTGTACATAAACTGTTTCAACTCCTACCCTCAGAACAATGCTATAGAGCACTGCACACCAGAACAACTATACACAAGGACAGTTTTTTCTTGAACGCCATTACTCTGCTAAACAAATAATTCCCTCGACACTGTCAAACTATTTACTAAGTCTGCATTACTATTAATCTTCTCATTGTTTCCACTACCCATCTCCTCCCACTTATGACTGTGTGACTGTAACCTTGTTGCTGGTATCTGAACCAGGAGCATTTCACCCCTGTGTGAGCCCAATTTGCTGCAAGAAGGCAAGTTGCTGGGAGGCAGAATTTTTTTTCTTGTGCTAATCAGGCTGTGATGAAAATGAAAATGAAACTAAAGCAAGCTGTTTGCTGTTTGCTGCAAGGAAGCAAATTGCTGGGAGGCAGAGGCAGATTTGTTTTCCCTTGTTTTCCTCCCCCAAAAAGATAGGTGTATCTTATACTCCAAAAAATACGGTATATAAAAAAAGAACCAGTCTTAAACTACATACATAAAGAAAATCATCGTGGTCTATTTCAAGGTATTTCCCCAAACCAGCTTCCCCTCATGATTTTCCTTTTGAAAGATGGAAAGAATTGCTTACTACACATTCAACCATACAGAAGCCTACCCTTTCTTTATATAGATGTGAGAAGTCTGAAGATAATTTGCAAAGTTGTCAAACATTTCTTAGTCTTATCGCTGGATGATAAATGCTTGATAGTATCCCGTGAATTAGGGCAGCAATTGTTTGCATTTATGTTGTTGAAAAAAAAACAACAACTTTACTGTGAAAAGTGATCAAAACATGCCCATAAGAGGCAGCGAGTACGATTTGTCATTGTGATGAGAAAGCTTTACTTTACCTACTAGAGTTGTTCCCTGGAGGTATGTAAAAAAAAAATATTTAAGGCAAGCTTGGATTTAGACAATAAGATAGGGGATGAAAATAAATAGTGGTAATTTCAGAGAAGACTCAGAACTGCATTAAAATGACAGAGGGGCGGTCTAGTGTTCAAAATATTTTGCTGAATTCTGGTGATACACATAAGGTACTGGCCTAGTCTTTCACTTAAATCAGCTTGCTTTTTCATTAATAGCACTATTATCTTTACTTATAAAATTATTTGCAAATTGTTCTTTGTGAAATGTCCCTATTTACTCCGTGTCAGACACTAGATCATATAGTGACTACAATAGCTCCAGTGGTGGGATTCAGCCGGTTTGCACAAGTTCACCTGAATAGATAGCTAACATTTTGTGCAGTTCGGCAAACTGGCTGAATGTGCCTCACCCCCTCCCCTCCCAGGCCTCTTGCCAGTAGCTTCCCAGCACTTCTTCTCCTTGTAGCACTGAGCTCCTTGGCTTTTGAAATCTAGTGCTCTTTGGATCAGCTACTTGGGCTTGGCAGTTGAAGAAGTGGAGGTGAAGCCAGGTGAGCGGGTGGTAGGAAGGCCAGGCAAGCCACCAGCTCTTGGATCAGCTTCTGAGGCTTGGCTGAATCCCACCACTGGATTTACCGCACTAGATAGAACCCAAGGGTAGATCAGTGTCTCACAGCTGAAAGATGTGTGGACTTTAAATCCCAGAATTCCCTAGCCAGTCATCAAGGAGTTTCCACAGAAGGTCATGGAGAATAACAGAGCTAAGATTCTGTGGGAGTTCCAGATCCAGATGGACAGGCAGGCATTAGATAATCAACCAGACATTGTAATAGTAGACAAATTAATAGGCAAAGACCAGAAGAACTCAGGAGGCCAGGCAAGCAGAGTGAGGCCAGGCGCCCCTCAACATGAGTGATGAGTTGGCCATGCCCACCCAGTCACATGCCCACCCATCCAGGCCCACCCAGCTGGTCATTAGGACAGAGAACCAGTTGTTAAATTATTTGAATCCCACCACTAACTACCATATTTTTCTGAGTATAAGATGCACCAGAGTATAAGATGCACCTTAGTTTTTGGGGAGAAAAATAAGAAAAAAACGGATTGGCAGGTGGATCAGCCTCCCGGAATACCCCCAATCAGCTGTTCCCAAAAATGAATTTTAGCAACAGGTTCATTGGTTGTGAGCTCTGTGCTTTGGATTTTTTTCCCCCCCTGCCTCTGAAACTTCTGAAACTCTATTTCAGAAAAAAACTTACATTTCCTGCCTCTGAAAGCTCTGTTTGGGGGCTTCATTTCTGAAGCTTCATTTCTGATGCTTTTTTCAGCCTCTGAAATCTCTGTTTGAGAAGCTGGGTGGGGCTACATTCAGAGTATAAGACGCACCCAGATTTTCACCCTCTTTTTTGGGGGAAAAAGGTGTATCTTATATTCTAAAAAATATGGTATCTGAGAACTTATACAGAAGGACAGCAAACTTCCTCCAATTAACAAATACCACACTTAGTTGGATAAATGACCTAGATATTAATATATAAAAAAGGTAAAATTTTCTCTGTCCAGTTGTGTCCAACTCTAGACCACAGTGCTCATCTCCATTTCTTGGTCAAGCCAGCCAGTGTTGTCTGAATAATTTTTCCATGATCATGTGGCCAGCATGGCTTTTTACCAAAGGTGTACAGAATGCTGTTACCGTTCCACCAAAGTGGTACCTGTTAATCTACTCACATTTGCATGCTTTTTGAAGCTGAGCAAGGAACGGGAGCTCACCCATTGCCGGCTGCTCAGATTTCGAACGTAGACTGTCAGCTTCCTAGTTGACAAGCTCAGTGTTTTTAACTGGCATTCTATCTCCTGGGTATTAATATATAGAATGCTTATTTTATCTTTATGAACCAACACATTTGAAGATGTAAGTTTAGCCTAGCATGGGCAACCATTATTGTACTGCTTGAGATTCATAATAAATCTGTAAGAATTGAAAATAAGCAATCTCTATTGTTGGAACCACTTGAGCATGGAAGGATAATCAAATGTCTTTTTTAAAAAAATAGATGGGTGGAAGAACTTTTGCAAAGAAAGACTAAAAAGAAAGGATTTCTTCACTGCTGATGATAGTCCTCACGTCAATTAACCACCTTCTGTTTATAGTAACTTCAATAACATAATCTAATATTTTCATTTCCTCTAGTTTAACCCTGAATTAAATTATAGCAAATAGAATGCATATACTATTATGGGTTGCCCGATTTCCCCTCGGCAAAAGGCCCACGGTGCTCTCACCAAATGATGAACAATGACCAGTTAAATTTTGCAAAAGATTCCCAAACCTACCTTGACCATGGTGCGATAACCAATTTATTACTCTTGGTCTCCAATTGCACAATCTTTAATAATGAGACTCTCAAATTAACATTGCAAATGCCATAACAGCCCCTAATTTACTCTGCTTCAGCCGACATATTGGTTTGCTATGTAATTATGCCGCCTTTCTTCCAATTCTGTCTCCATAACAATATCTCAGGGAGGTAAGTTAGCAAAGAGATGTGATTATTCAAAAGCCCTGTAAGAAATCTCAACATTAGTCCAAATTCTGAATCTCAGCAGAACCATAGCTATTTCCCAACTAACCCCTAAATTTGTTCTGTGTTTCCTGCTATTGTTCTGTTGTCATTGGATGCTGAGCTGATTTGTCAATGTCTTTGCCAATGTAACCTTACTCTTCTTTGTGTGTGTGTGTTTGCTTTTTTAGACACCGTCTGGGACCAATAACCCATGTACATGTGTGCATTCATACATAGCCAAAACACAATTCCTTTTCAGGGTAACAAGCAGTGTGTAAACTTCAGAAAAGGAGAAAGTCACAAGAAGACACAATAATCCAAAGAACTAAAATTTTAAGGGGGGAAATAAAGTAAGGAACAGTTTCTAAATCTAGTTTGTAAAAACTTCATCTCTTTCTATCCTGGCAAACAATCCTTGATTAGGTGACCAATAAAGGAGATAAATAAAGGGATGTGGTGGCTCAGGGGCTAAGACACTGAGCTTGTCAATCAAAAGGTCGGTAGTTCAGTGGTTCGAATCCCTAGTGCCGCATAATGGGATGAGCTCCTGTGACTTGTCCCAGCTTCTGCCAACCTAGCAGTTCGAAAGCCCGTAAAAAATGCAAGTAGAAAAACAGGGACCACTTTGGTGGGAAGGTAACCATGTTTCATGCATCTTTGGCATTGAGTCATGCCAGCCACATGACCATGGAGACGTCTTTGGACAGTGCTGGCTCTTTGGCTTTGAAACGGAGTCCCCCTAGAGTTGGGAACAACTAGCACATATGTGTGAGGGGAATTTTACCTTTAAAGGAGAATATTTGTAGCTCATGGTTGAAAAGAGGGGTGCTTGGTGGTCTCTGAGCTTGGCTGTTTTCTTGCAGATGAGTCATGACCCAACATCATCAGGGCTAGTACTAGAAGCAGTTAGCATTGATAATGTTATCTGGTTTGGGTCATGAAATATCTACAAGTAAACAACCAAGCTCAGAGACCATGAAAGGTCCTCCTTGTATGTGTGTCATGTACACCAGTTTGTTTTGTTCTTTGAAGGACTTTTTGACTATTTTTCCAGGAATATCTGAGTACTGATCTGTATAGACATCAGAGAGTTGGGTTGGGTTAGGGGGATGCACAGAGAAATGATACTTCCCAAGATTCCTGGTTCCTGGAACCCTTCTGTGGTAGAAAACAGAGCACAAAGAATAAGGAAAAGATGCAAGTGAATAAATGGGCACGTAGAAGGAAGGAGACATTTGTGGGTGACAACCCAAGCTAGAACATACGCAAATTAATATCCTGAAGCAAATAATTAACAAATGTGGTGGCTTCTCTTATTTTTGCATAATCCTCTTCTATCTCCAGAAGAACCAAAATATTAGAACAATATTGGAATGGAGAGAGAGAGAGAGAGAGAGAGAGAGAGAGAGAGAGAGAGAGAGAGAGAGAGAGAGAGAGAGAGAGAGAGAGAGAGAGAGAGAGAGAGAGATGATAGATAGATAGATAGATAGATAGATAGATAGATAGATAGATAGATAGATAGATAGATAGATAGACAGACAGACAGACAGATATAGATAGATGATAGATAAATGATAGATAGATATGGAGATAATGGAGATGGAGATAGATAGAGATAGATTGATGATAGATAGATAGATAGATAGATAGATAGATAGATAGATAGATAGATAGATAGATAGATAGATAGATAGATAGACAGATATAGATAGATGATAGATAAATGATAGATAAATGATAGATAGATATGGAGATAATGGAGATGGAGATAGATAGAGATAGATTGATGATAGATAGATAGATAGATAGATAGATAGATAGATAGATAGATAGATAGATAGATAGATAGATAGATTAGATAGATAGATAGATAGATAGATAGATAGATAGATAGATAGATAGATAGATAGACAGACAGACAGACAGACAGACAGACAGAAAGAAAGAGATAAGTAGATATAAATCTAAAAAATCCTTAAATGAGCTTTGCTGAAAGCAACTACATTCTTCTTCTTCTATTTTAAAAAAAAAAAGATTTTACAAAGTTTCTCTGCCATCTGTCTTTCTAGAAGGCAATGGAAGTATTCCCGAGATTAACGGAATCAAGATATTGCCACTATTCTTTTCCATGGACATGTTGGTATCACACCTTCATGGACACAGCCAGGCATATGGCTTGTTTCTGACTATATTGCAAAATTCCATCTGCATCTCTACAAGTGGCGATTGGCTCAGTTACTTCAAAGATGTTTCAGAAAACTGGAAAAATTGAGACAAGGAGGAGGGGAGGAGGAAGGGGAGGAATAATAATGATATAAACTTACCAAATAAGATATCCACTTGGAATTAAAAAAAGAAGATGGCAGACAAAGCAATGGGAATAGGTCTCACGCCATTCTGTTGGCAGTGATTTCATTTATTTGTGATTGGAGACCAGCTGTCAAAAAAATACATTTTCCAAAGAGAAAGATAGGATAGAGAGGAAAGACATTAAAAAAAAGTGAACAAAAATTTAAATTTGACCAAGGATTGTTGGCAGAGGGGAGAATAGATTCAATCAAAGATTTATATAGGCTTATCCATGATAAAGGCAAAGCAAAAAATGTTTATAAAATATTCAGAATTTAATGTTTAAATGCAAATTCAAAGAGATAAAGCCAACAACATATCCAAACCATTGGCTTACTTCTTCCCGCGTGATCCATCCTTCTTGGTTAATTTTAAGTTTCTAAATTAATGAATAATCAAGTGGGATGGAGCCATGAGGTAATGTGAATCTTTTCATCTCTTTTCATCTTCATCTTTTCCTGTCAGAATAACCCCAAAACTGTTTTTTTTCAAAAGGCAACTGGATTTCATTTTCCTTGAAGAGATTTTGCTTCACATCCAAGAAGCTTCTTCAGTTCCTACTGAATAGTGAAGAATGGAAGGATTTGTATTCATTGCAGTCATCTGGTCATTATCACTCTTTCTTGGAATTGTTGAGGCTACCTGTGTTGTGGTCTGCCAACGGCCTGTAGAGCTGGCAGTGGAGTCGGACAGTGAGGAGACTGGGGAGGAACATAGACCAGTCCTGGAGTCTGGGGAAGGCCCGGATGAGGGCTCTGCATCAGAGGCAGAGATGGGGCCAGGGCCATCTGGGAGTGATGCACAGACTCCGGAGCCCCCAGAGTTTGACAGAAGAGAGGCAAGGAACAGGAGGAGCCTGTTTCTAGTGCACTCATGTACAGAACTGCCAGAAGGCAAAAGCAGCTAAAGCAAAAGGGACGACTCAGGAGTAAGGCCATGAGATGATTGGCCCCTCCCATAAGGCTTAAAAGGTAAACAGAGGCATTTGGGCCTTTTTGCAGGAAAGCAACGTTGCTAACTCTGTTTTCAGTCGGCGTCTCTTGTTTGTTTCTGAACTTCATGGGGCTTTGCCAAGAATGGCCTTTGGCAGGGTGTCAAAGAAGATAAAGGTTGGTGATTATCCCGAAGGACTTCTTCCAAAGGACTTGTTTTGCAACTAATTGGGACTCAACTGGGAATGAACATAATTCTCAGCTGTTACAATAAAATAGTTTTTTTTTGGGGGGGGGACTAATTGTGTCTTGTAATGACTCAGTAAGCCTAGGTCACAACAACTTATAGGTGTATCTGAGTCCTCAGGGTCACCTCAATAATGAAAATGGGTGTGGAACCTTCTTAGAACTTTAGAAAGGACTGTGTTGTAAACAGGAGATGGATGGTGTCATAACCCTCCCCCTCTCTTGAGAGAGGTCTGTTCAGTCTTAATGTAAACGGCTTCTTTGACCCCTCTTTCAAACCAAGAGTCCTCTCTGTCCAAAATGTGGACTTTGCTATCTTCAAAACTGAAGAAACGTCTTGGATGAGAAGTGAAATGTCTTCAAGGGCAAACAAAGTCTTTTGAAAAAGCACCTTTGGGACAACCAGGAATGGTTTGAATGACTGAAAATCTCCACAGACATGTTGGAATAATTTATCCTATCCAAACAACTCCTGGTATCCTATTGTGTATAAAAATATACATTGCATCAGTCCTTACATATCATCACTAGAGGATTTAGTGATACCGAATCCCCAGGAATTGAATAACTAAACCTGAGAAATCTGTATTAAGAGTTGTAAAGTTAGACAAAGTTGTACTGCCAAAGGATCCTTCCCTGTCATTTAGGGCATGAAATGAATATGAATAATTAAGAATTCTGACTGAAGGAGAAAAGCTGAGAGTCTAATGGAAAACTCCTGACAATCACGATTATCTCTAATATCAGTCAGAGTCAATTCAATGGAACATGTACATTATCGTAGGTTTTTTTTTCCCCCTGGCATCACATTCCCTATGCAGAAAGCTTTCTCTAACCATTAAGACTCACCGGTCTTAAGTATAAAGGATCCCTAATACTTTACTCATGTTTCCATATTATATTTTCCTAGTATGCAAGAGAAATAGGGAATAATAACAAGACAAAGATGCACAAGTGCTTCAACAACCTTCTAAAAGGATGCAGATGACCAGATGTCTGCAAGGAATATAAATCCTTCCATTCCCCGCCATCCTATCAGAGCTGAAGAAGCTTCTTGGATGAGAAGTGAAACATCTTCAAAACAAAAAAACCAGAGAGTCCAGTTGCTTCTTGAAAAAGCACCTTTGGGCCAACTAAGACCTGGATGATGGAGAATCTCTACAGACTTTTAGCTATGCAATTTGGGTTGAAGACCTTTGGAATGGTGTGGGAGTAGGAATGGATTTCCAGAGGAAAAAATTGCAGATTGGAACCAGGAGTACTACTCAGGTGATCTTGAGGACAGAGGTAAACCTCCAAGTGCTTCAATGACCCTCTAAAAGGATGCAAATGACCAGATGTTTGCAAGGAATATAAATCCTTCCATTCTCCACCATCCTGTCAGAGCTGAAGAAGTTTCTTGGATGAGAAGTGAAAATCTTCAGAGGAAAAAACAAGAAAGTCCAGTTGCCTCCTGAAAAAGCATCGTTGGGACAACCAAGACCTGGATGACGTAGAATCTCTACAGACAAAGATGCACAGTTTCACAGATGGAACAGATCTGATAAAATTCAAGAGGACCCAGAATTCCTGAATAAGACTACCTAAGCACAGATTTGAGGAACAGATGTTAAGAATAAAATAATGGAAAGCTGGTCCATTTTTCCCCCTTAATATACCATATAGACATGGAAGAATAGGTGAGAAAGATGACATTAATTGATTTAGAAGACCTTGGTTTTATTTTCAAGCATGGTTTACGAATATATAGAGATCAAGTTTCAAGGATGAAAAGATGGAAGAGCTCTTCCTTTCATTTTTTTTTAATTCTTTCATCCACTTGATGAAAAACCATAAAGCGTCAGAAGCAAAGATCAGACTTCTTACTCTGATCTTGTGAAAATGTGTGCTTTGCGTATAGATACTTACAAATAGTAAGAAGAAGAAAAACCTGACACACGAGGTGGGAAAAATATCAATTCAACACCGAGTCTACCAAAAAAAAAAAAAAAGTTTTTAAGAAGATTGAGAAGTATTAAATCAGAGGGTTTGGGTTTGTTTTTTTTTTAAATTGGGGTCAGAATTTGTCACTCATGTGCTGATGCGCTGAGAGACTCCATATAGCAGGGCAGAAACATTCTGTCACAATAGCACAAAAATTTTGTTGTGATTTGTCTTTAGCCAAGTATATTTCATGTAGTGGTAGGATTCATTTTTTTTTACTGCTGGTTCTGTGGGCGTGGCTTGTTGGGCGTGGCCAAGGGGTGTGACAGACAGCACTTGGCCTCCTGAACCCCCTCCCTGAAGCTTCCTGGGAGTGAAAATGGGCCATGGTGGGGCTGGCCCACCTCCCGCTCCCCGTTTTGGACCTAGAAGGCCTCCCTGAAACCTTTAGGGAGCAAAAACAGGCCATGGGGGAAGGGTGGTGCCACATCCCTTCATGCCCCATTTTAGGCGTAGGAGGCCTTCCTGCACTTACCTGGGAGCCATAATGGGACACGTGGGGACTCCTGGGAGGGGTGGGGCTGGAAGGAGTGGGGCGGGCCAGGCAGCAATTTAACTACCAGTTTTCACAGCCTTTTAGACAGGGGTGAAATCCAACAACTTCTAACAGGTTCTGGAGAACCGGTAGCAGAAATTTTGAGTAGTTTGGAGAATCGGCAAATACTACCTCTGGCTGGCCCCAGAGTGGGGTGGGAATGGAGATTTTACAATATCTTTCCCCTGCCATGCCCACAAAGCCACACCAACAGAAGGAGGAGCCTGAGTAGCGTAGGGGGGTAATGCCTCCTACAAAGGCAGCATTTAAGATCCAGCTGCTGCAATTACTTGTGAGTTCAATCCCAGGCAGGCTCAAGGTCGACTCAGCCTTCCGTCCTTTATAAGGTGGGTAAATTGAGGACCCAGTTTGTTGGGGGCAATAAGCTGACTTTGTATAAAATATAAATATACAAAAGTATGAAGGCTATTGCTTAATGCATTGTAAGCCGCCCTGAGTCTCCGGAGAAGGACGGCATATAAATCAAATTTAAAAAAAAACAGAATCAGTAGGGGGAAAAAAAATTAATCTCACCCCTGCCTTTAGATATTGGAACACTGCTATGGTGTCTCCTCTAATCTTCTTGTCATTAAACTAGACATACTCAATATTTGCTTCTTTGCAAGCAAGAAGAAATTTTTGCAACCGTCAATTCCTTCTTATCCAATGAACCAGTACAATGTAATGATCTAGGCAAATAATGACCTTATTTGCTGCTTGCTCTGCTTGTTAAGACTTTAAAAAGGTACCTCACTTTGACGGACCTTCCACAGGAGCATTCCTTTGAAGTTCTTTTGTGAAGCACCACTGCCACTCAGAAAAACAAAACAAAGCATGGTGGTTCCATTTCTTTGCAGACAAGCCCCATCCAGCATTTTTAGCAGACGTCATGGAGTTTTCCAAGAGCTGGAAAAAACGGTATCTGCCTACAGGCAATTCATGTCTTTGGATGTTTCTTGCAGCCCATGGACCTGCTAGATAAGCTAGAAGCAATTTTGAAGCGAAGAACTATTTCCAGATGAGATCTTCCAGTTCATCTTTGCAGTGAAATGTTCCTTGTCAAACCAAGACAGAGTCACTTTGAACAGCTCTGTTATCAACCTGTAAGCATCCATATGCTCTTTTCAAATGATGCCTTTATAAAATGATCTCCTTGTATATTGTCCACAATGTCAGTTAAACTAGAATCTAGGGCTATACTGGTTCTTGGCAGCAAATAAGCATGAAGCATTGGATTTTTGCTTTCCAAAACTTTCAGCTATAATAGAATCGAGTTCTTTGCAGCATGCATCCTACGTGAACAAAATTCCTTCTGAAGTTATTATTTCCTGTCTCTTAAAAAGATTTGATTATAAACTTCAGTAATGGGAATTTTGGCCAATGTTCAGTGGAAGAAAAGAGAAAAAGAGATGAGGAGGGAGAGAAGGAGGGAGAGAAAGAAAGAAAGAGGGAGATGAAGGGAGAGAGGGAGGGACAGAAAGGAGAAAAGAGAGGAAGAGGGAGGGAGAGGAGGAGGGAGGGAGAGGAGGAGGGAGAGGGAGAGAAGAAGGGAGAGAGAGAAGGCAAGAGGGAGGGAGGGACAGAGGGAGGGACAGAGATAAAGAGAGGAAGAGAGAGAAGGAGGGAGGGATGGAAGGAGGGAGGGAGGAGGGAGAGGGAGAGAAGAAGGGAGGGAGAGAGAGTGGGAAGGAGGGAGAGACAAAAGGCAAGAGGGAGGGAGAGAGGAGAGACAGAGAGAGGAAGAGAGGGAGGAAAAGAGGAAAAGAGAGTTAGAGGAAAGGAGAGAAGGAAGGAGGGGGAGAGAGGAAAGGAGGGAGAGATGGAAGGGAAGAAGGGAGGGAGAGAGAGTGGGAAGGAGGGAGAGACAAAAGGCAAGAGGGAGGGAGAGAGGAGAGACAGAGAGAGGAAGAGAGGGAGGAAAAGAGGAAAAGAGAGAGGAAAGGAGAGAAGGAAGGAGGGGGAGAGAGGAAAGGAGGGAGAGATGGAAGGGAAGAAGAAGGGAGGGAGAGAGGGAAAGAAAGAGGGTTATGGTTAGGAACAGAGAAAAAGAGATGAGGAGGAAGGGAGAGAAGAAGGGAGGGACAAAGTTCTCCTCTTGATTTTTGCCCATTTCACAATGTTTCCCCCAGACAGAGTTTTGGCGAAAGGTTTTAATACGATTTTAACAAGTAAAACATTTTTACACAAGCGGAATGGATGATGCATGCTTGGTTCTCTGTTCTCTCTCTCAGCCCTTGAAGCTTCTCCTTCAGTGCTTCCCTTGGCAATTCCGCCTCTACTCCACCCCCCTTGCCCCTTACGCTACAAACCCACTTGCATGTTTGGCAAATTGGCATACGCACAATGTTTTTCAATTCTCCAAATGCATTCCGTGGCCCTGACACTCGTACGCGCCATGAAAAAGAAAACGACTTTTGTTAATAAATCAATGAGCAAATACTTTTCTACTACTTGGCTGTGACATGTTGTTCAATTTATAATTCATTATACCATGAAACTGAATCTTTATAAGGTCATTAAAGTGCGCATAATGCAATAAGAAATGAATGTTCATCAGGGGGGAAAAAATAAGTGATTGGTTAGAATGTCTTTTCTCAGTAGAGATCACAGAAGATAAAACTGTTTATTTACATACAATTCTACTTTCTTCAGAAGTGGAGCCGTTCCTAATTAAATGATACTTAATACCAGGCATTGCTGACCAAGGCTGCAGCCTTAGTAGTATTATTTTCTTTATGATTGACCTCACAAGAGATAAAGTTTATCTTTATACTGATTATTGGTAATAGTAATTTAAATAATAAATTAATAAATAATATAATAAGCATCTTTAACATTACAAAGAATAGAATAGAATAGAATAGAATAGAATAGAATAGAATAGAATAGAATAGAATAGAATAGAATAGAATAGAATAGAATAGAATAGAATAGAATAGAATAGAATAGATTCGTGCATACACTCTCAGTGTACATAAAAGATACGCCCCTCAAGAATCATAAGGTACAACATTAATGATAGTCAGAGGGTACAAATTAGTAATCAGAAAACAATATCAATATAAATCATAACGATACAAGCAACAAAATTACAGTCATAAGTGGAAGGAGATGGGAGTTGGCAATGATGAGAAATTTAATAGTAGTGCAGACTTAGTAAATAGTTTGACAGTGTTGAGGGAATTATTTGTTTAGCAGAGTGATGGCATTCAGGAAAAAACTGTCTTGTGTCTAGTTGTTCTGGTGTGCAGTGCTCTATAGCGTCGTTTTGAGGGTAGGATTTGAAACAGTTTATGTCCAGGATGTGAGGGGTCTTACATTACATCACATAAAACCGAAGCACAACTTTCTAAATTTTGTTGATCTTTTTGTTGTAAATTGGATTGCTTGAAAGCTGAATTTTTCCAGGGAATTGTCTTGATGCAATTGTATTGTTCAGTAGTATTTATCGTGATACTCTAGAACTCTAGGTCTACAGAGTCTGGCTGATTTCTGAGAATATAGTCATAGAACATAGAATAATAGACTTGTAAGGGATCTAGGAGGTCTTTTAATCCAACCCCTTGCTCAAATAAGAGACCCTATATCCGTGATGGTGAACCTATGGCACGCATGCCATAGGGGGCACACAGAATCATATCTGTGGGCACACGAGTGTAGCCTTAAGTCAGCTCCACCAGCTGATTTTTGGGCCTTCTGTGCCCACTGGAAATCAGGAAATGGGCTGTTTCCGGCCTCTGGGTGGGGTGGGAAAGCAGTTTTCACTCTCGCAGGCTCCTAGAAAGGCTCTGAAGCCTGGGGAGGGCAAAAAACTGGCCTTCCAGTCCCACTGGAAGTTGGGAAACAGGTCATTTCTGGTCTCCGGAGGGCCTCCAGGGAGGGAAGGGGGAAGGCCATTTGCACCCTCCCCAGGCTCCAAGAAAGCCTCTTGAGCCTGGGGAGGGTGAAAATCGGGCCTACTGGGCCCACTGTGCCATCACATGCCAAAAGCGGGGGGAGTGCAAGGGGGGCACACACACATGCACAAGGGGGGTTCGGGATGCATTGAATTTTGGGTGTGGCATGCGCAGATGCGACCCCCCCCATGCTCCCCCACTTTTGGCACGCAAGATCAAAAAGGTTAGCCATCACTGCCTTATATTATTCCAGACAAATGGTTGCCCAGTCTCTTTGTGAAAGCCTCCAGTGATGGAGCACCCATGACTTCTGGAGGCAAGCCATTCCATTGGTTGATTACTCTCACTGTAAGGAAATTTCTCCTGAGTTTTAGATTGCTTCTCTCCTTGATGAGTTTCCATCCATTGTTTCTTGTCTTACCTTTTGCTGCTTTGTTTTTGTAGGAGCCCCTCAAATATTTGAACACTGCAATTGTGTCATCCAGTCCTTCTTTTCATTAGAGATACCCAATTCCTGTAACTGTTCTTCCTATGTTTTAGCCTCCAGCCCCCTAATTAACTTTGTTGCTTTTCTCTTTCCAGAGTGTCAACATCTTTTTTATATTGTGGTGACCAGAATTGGATGCAGCATTCCAAATCTGGTCTTACTAAGGGTTTTCAGAGTGGTACTAAAACTTCACATGATACAGTTACAGTTACAGATACAGACAAACACAAATTCACTACTTCTCCAAGAATAAAATTTAATTTCAATTAAATTCATTTTTTCCCCAGCTACTGGAGGAAATTGGCAGGAATAGCACAGGTTTAAATCTGTTGTTAACAGTTTGTAGCGGCAGCCAAAGAAAGCCAATGCAATCCTAAATTGCATTAACAGAGGGATACAATCGAGATCAAGTGAGGTACTAATACTACTCTATAAAACCTTGGTAAGACCACACCTAGAGTACTGCATCCAGTTTTGGGCACCACACTATAAACAGACTCTAGAAAGAGTGCAAAGAAGAGCAAGCAGGATGATTAGGGGACTGGAGGCTAAAACATATGATGAATGGTTGTAGGAACTGGGCATGGCCAGTCTAGTGAAGAGAAGAACCAGGGGAGACAGGATAGCCGTGTTCCAATATTTGAGGGGCTGCCACAGAGAGGAAGGGGTCAAGCTATTTTCCAAAGCACTTGAATGCCAGACAAAAAAATAATTGTTGTGGCCCGAGAGCAGCCTGCGTGGATTGTGATGACAAGGAGGCTGGTGTGGTGTCGCAGCCGGCGCTTGAGTTGGACAGTGAGGAGGCTGAAGAAGATGTGGTGCCAGAGGCAGAGATTTAGCCAGGGCCTTCAGATCCTCCAGAAGCTCCTTCAAGTGAAGAGAGTGAAGTGGAGGAGCCTCTTCTCAATGCATGAGCACACAGAGCTGCCAAAAGGCAGGAGTGGTTACTCAGGAGGAGGTCTCCTTGAGAGTAAGGCTTGGGGCTAATTGGCCACTCCCTTAGCCTTTTTAAGTTTGCATGCAGCTGGCAAACGTTGCAGGAAACAATGTGTGTTCCTCCGGTCATTTATTGAACATTTGAGAATGAATTTTCCCTGCAAACTTGATTTCTGGGCTAATTGCCAACTATTGTAAGCCTTTATCTAATCTTTGGAATTTGTGACAAGCTATTAAGGACATTTTTAGTAATAGCCTGCATTTGAAAAAGACTGTGTTTGTAGTAAATGGAGTTGTTCGGAGTTTTGTGTGTGCTACATTTCTTGGGTTCCATAGCTGGGGCAGAACAATAATGGATGGAAACTGATCAAGGAGAGATTCAACCTGATAATAAGGAGAAATTTTCTGACAGTCAGAGCAATCAACCCATGGAACAGAAGTTGCCTTCGGAAGTTGTGGGAGCTTCATCACTTGAGACTTTCAAGAAAAGATTGGACTGCCATTTGTCAGAAATGGTGTAGGGTCTCCTGCTTGGACAGGGGGTTGGACTAGATGACCTACAAGGTCCCTTCCAACTCTGTTAATCTGTAATTTGTTAAAATGTAACTGGGCTGTACTTTCCATCAATGAGTCCTGGAAAAAGATGAGAGAGACAGAGAGAGACAGAGAGAGAGAGAGGGAAGGAGGGAGAGGGAGGGTGGGAGGGAGGGACAGACAGACAGAGACACACAGAGAGAGACAGAGAAAGAGAGAGAGAGAGAGAGACAGACAGACACAGAGACAGACAGACAGACACAGAGAGAAACAGAGAGAGTGACACAGAGAGAGAGAGAGACAGAGACAGAGACAGACAGAGACAGAGAGAGGCATAGATAGAGAGAGAGAGAGAGAGAGACAGAAACAGAGTGTGACAGAGACACAGAGACAGAGACAGAGACAGAGACAGAGACAGAGACAGAGACAGAGACAGAAGCAGTGGTGGGTTGCCCTCGGTTCGGATCTGTTCGCAAGAACCGGTAGTAAAACTGGCGGAAAGCTCCACACACTGACCCAGATGTCATCATAGGTGATCTGCGCATATGCGATGCGAAGCGCAATTCAAACTGCTAGTAAAGATAAGTAGAATCCACCCCTGGAGAGGAGGAAGTGGTCCTATCAAATATCAGTCAAATACAGAAGGAAAATGATATAGTTCTGCAATATTCTGGGACTTCAAAATTGCCTTCCTTTAGCCTGATGTGAGCATTTCGCTGTTTTAAATGGAATCTGCTTCTAATTCCAGCTATAATATAAATGTTAATTACCTAGAATCAGAAGAGATTTGGTGTGGAGAGGTGACTCTCTTTTTTCATATCCTGAGTTATTAATCTCTCACTGGGCTCCACACTCCAAATTGTGATGCCTATAACAAACATAGGTGTAGCCATAGTCTTGATGAGGGTCGTTTCCATTTGGTGATTGTACCTTGATGAGGTGATTACTGGGTCGCAATTGCCATAAGCAGATCTCAAGGGAAGGGCACAGCGTATCCCTTTAAGGTCAACAGCTTAACACAGTCGGCACAATTTGACTAACAGTACCCTGAGTAGTCCCTCCCTGTGAGAACGAACTGGTCGGTGGGAGGCTATTGGTGGCAAAAGACGGTCTCGTAAGTACCCAGGCCCTAAGCCATGGAGCGCTTTAAAGGTGATACCTTGAATCACCTTTAAAGGAGACACCTTGAATCGCACCCGGAAGACCACCGGGAGCCAGTGCAGCTCGCATAGGAGAGGTGTTACATGGGCTTTAGCAAGACATGAAGCCACAGACTTGTGAGGGAAAAAAATGTACACAGCTAATTATTCCACCCCCTCTCCAAAAGGAAATAGTTTAGGAACAGGAACAGTTTTTTTAAAAAAAAATCTGAAGGATCTGGAAGCATTCCAGATTCTGCTCTTTAAATAAGTTTAAGATTTTAAAAAAATATTAATTAATTAATTAATTAATAACCATGATCCACTATATGGCTTTCGCTTAGTACATGCAGAGAGGGTTTGTTGTGGCCCTCCAGTGGCCAGTGGATCTGGCAGCAGAGTTGGACAGTGAGGAAGTTGGAGAGGAACATGAACCAGTCCTGGAGTCTGGGAAAGGCTCTGATGAGGGCTCTGTGTCGGAGGCAGAGAGGGGGCCATGGCCTTATACCAGTTATCAATTGCCTTCACAGTCAGACATCAGTGAGGCAGACAAATAGCTGGAGCCTGTTCCCAGTGTGCGCATGTGCAGAGTTGCCAGATGAAGGGAACAGCTAAAGAACAAGGGTCAACTTGGGAGTAAGGCCACAGGTGGACGATCAATGGCCCCTCCCAGAGGGAATAAAAGAGGAGCGAAGGGGGAGTGGAGTTTTCAGGAGACAATTAGTTCTTTACTGCATTCTTGCCAAGTATTGCAGCATCTGGAAGATATCGGCCTGGCCACTCTCCAATCCTGATAAAAGTCAGCAATTGTGAAGTATCTTGAAAGACTGTGGGAGAAAAAAGCCTTTGCTGTGGAGGAATTCACTATAAATTGAAAAAAAGGGGTTTTTGTCGGGACAATGAGTCTGCTTCATGGTTTGGAGAAGCCTGGGTCAGAATAGGGTTGGGTAAGGCTAGTTCCTTACCTCCTGGTCTTCAGGAGACAGTAGATTTATTAGGATTATTCCAGATTATAGGAACAATGGTGGTGCAGTGGTAAAATGCATTATTACCGGCTGACCCTGCCCACAGATTGAAGTTTGTTCCTGACTGACATCCTTCAGAGGTCAGTAAAATGAGGAGCCAGATTATTGGGAACAATATGCTGACATTTGTAAACTGCTTAGAGAATGCTGTTAAGCACTATGGAGTTGTATATTACAGGGGTGAAATGCCCCCGGTTCAGACTGGATTGCCTGATCTGATCGCGATGGCGGGTAGTGGTTCGGAGAACCGGTAGCAAAAATCCCTGCCCAACCCCCCCCCCCCCCCCGATGCCCAGCTGAGCTGTGGGATCATCAGAGGCTTTTTTTTTTTTTACTTTTAAAAGCATTTTTTTCTACAACCTCTTCGGCCAAAAAAAATGCTTTTAAAAGTTAAAAAAAAGCCTCTGATGATCCCACAGTTCAGCTGGGATCGTCAGAGGCTTTTAAAAGCATTTTTAATGCAACCTCTTCAGCCAAAGAGGTTGTAGAAAAAAAATGCCTTTAAAAGCTTCTGACGATCCCAGCTGAGTTGCCTGATCGTCAGAGGCTTTTAAAAACATTTTTTCTGCAACCTCTTAAGGTTGTAGAAAAAATGCTTTTAAAAGTTAAATAAAAAAGTTGGCCATGCCCACCCAGTCACATTAAAAAAAAAAAAAAAACCACCAAGCCATGTCCACAGAACTACTAGTAACAAATTTTACATTTCACCACTGGTGTGTAAGTCTAAGTGTTATTGTTCTTCATATTATTCAAGACAAAAAAAAATGGTCCATAAATCAGATTTAGTTATGGGACTATGTGAATAATGACACAGAAGCCAGGGAGTTCAATCAGAAGTTATCCAGGCATGAATATAAAAAGTTTTAGGATCCATCCCGTCAACACCCTTTAAACATTGAAAATGGGGAGACCAATTTCTATTATTGGTTGCCATTTTTAACGGCTTTGTTTCCTTTCTTTTAACAAGAACACAAGAAGAAATAAAAAGCCAAAAATGCAAACTAACATACAGAAACTGGAGTGAATGGACCTGGGCTAACCTACTTTGCAGTTTTGAAGGTTCAGAGAAGCTCAACAAAGTAACTAAAATATCATAGTTCCCAAAACAAGTCTTCCATTTGTTTAGACATTGTTTAGATATATATTTGTAAAATTCATTTAAACTTCTTCTTATCTTGGAGAGTTTTTGGGCTGCTGGCAATAAGTGCAATAAAACAATAATTTTCTCAAATATCAGCCAACCATATGGTACTTCCAATAACAGCGCTAAAGATCCCTCTTGCAAAGGGATGATATTTAAGATTGAGATTAGCAGTTGGACACAGGATCCTGGCTGATATAATCTCCCTGGAGGAAGGGGAAATCTTGAGACAGCTCACGTGAATCCATACAGCTGCTTCTCATGAATTCAGAAATTTATGAATAGAATTTTAAAATTTTGGAAAAATATCATTTTTGGGGATTAAATGGTAAAAGGCTGCTTAGAATACTAATTTTGGACAGATAATAATGGATTAAGTATCCAGATGGACTTGACACTATAATTTTGAATTAATTAAAAGAGACCTTTGTGTGAATTTTAAATTAATTTGAAGAATCCTTCCCGTGGGAAATGTTGATTGTTTGGGTTTTAAGAAGAAATGTGATAATGGGACTTCGAAGGTTCAACACTAGAGGGAGCCCAAGAATAATACGCTGTTAATAAAGAATGGATAATTTTGAACATTGCTCTTTAAAATCATTTGTTACAATAGATGATAGATGGTGTGTCACTGAAAATACAGAAGAAGAGCAGACTACATTGGATAAGTTTTAACTTAATTAGAATGTGGGTTTAAACATGGCAAGCAATGGATATCAAATGAAACCGGTTGATGTTTCATTGCTTAAGAAATTCTTAATTGCTCAACCCAAAAAGTGATTTAGATAACTCACTTTTGGGCACAATAATCTCATAGTATATTTTATTTTGGAAGAGAAGAGATGAAGGTCAGTAACAATGCTTGGTGGGAATACCATAGTTGTTGACAATCATTTGCAAAATAGAAAAAAAAAAAACAATAATGAGGGTTGATTCCAATACAATTTTAAGGTTCAGTTCTTTAAAAAATGATTTTTTTAAAAAAACTGGAGATTCACGACTTTGATTTTAGGCATCAAACCAATGGTTTCATTTGACACAGACGTCAGAGGATAATTAGAACTGCAGAAAAAACAATTACAATGGACCTGCCTTTCACTGAGGACCTATATACTGCATGAGTCAAAAAGAGGGCTGTGAAAATATTTATGGATCCCTCGCATCCTGGACATAAATTGTTTCAACTCCTACCCTCAAAATGACGCTATAGAGCACTGCACACTAGAACAACTAAACACAAGAACATTTTTTCCCGAATGCCATCACTCTGCTAAACAAATAATTCCCTCAACACTATCAAACTATTTACTAAATCTGCGCTACTATTAATTTTCTCATCGTCCCCACCACACAGTTATGACTGTATGACTGTAACCTTGTTGCTGGTATCCTTATGATTTACAATTGACTGTTTCCTAATATGATTTGATTGCTTATTTGTTCCTTATGACTATCATTAAGTGTTGTAGCTTATGATTCTTGACGAACATATCTTTTCTTTTATGTACACCAAGAGCGTATGCACCAAGACAAATTCCTTGTGTGTCCAATCACACTTGACCAATAAAGACTTCTATTCTATTCTATTTGATTTTTTCCAAACTGATTCAGAGAAACAGCTTTAGCTTTAAACAAAGCCCTCTAAATAAAATGCATTAGAATGCACTCAATTTGACTCACCAAATCCATTCTAATAGTCAATCTAGTCAATTCAAATTAGAGGTTCAACAGAATTGTTCTCCACTCAAATATTTGAAGTGAAGATTTACATAACCCTACTTAACATGCGTTTCCTGTGCAGTTGTTAATGATCCTTGGAATATACAAAGAGGTTGGATGACATTTGTTCTCCTCTTAAAACCCTTAAAACCTCTTAAAACCCTTAAAACCCTGCGCCACCAAGCTCTTAAAAGAGCCTGGTGGCGCAGGGGACTAAGTGCTGTTAGAGTAGCACTTAGCTGCCAGCTGCCTGCAATTACTGCAAGTTCAAATCTCACCAGGCTCAAGGTTGAATCAGCCTTTCATCCTTTCAAGGTAGATAAAATGAGAACCTGGATTGTGGGGGCAATAAGCTGACTTTGTATGAAAAAGAACACTGCTTAGGGGGGCCCGAAAGCCCTACTAAGCAGGTATATACGAAAGTATGAAGACTTTTTTTCTCCGGAGAAGACTCCGGAGAAGGGCGGCATATAAATTGAACAAACAAACAAACAAACAAATAAATAAATAAATCCCAAAACCACAGTTTTGAAAACAGACCTAACCCTTAACCACAGATGTATTATTTTGGGTGTGCTATTACAGACATGAGATTATAATGACTTCAGTAACAAAAAGACATTTAATGTTATCATGGTTGGATCTAAAAATTGAGGTCTAGAGCAGTAAAACAAAAAATGCATTGATCTCTATCAAATCCACATCGCACAGGTCACTCTTTGTTTCTTCATCCTTGAAATTCAATCTTTCTTCTCTAATTTTTACGTTGGTCCACTGAATGATGACGCTAATAATTTTTTTAGAAAATAATAATTTCCAAATCTTTAGGGGAGCAGGTGAATTTCTGAGATTTCTAGCTGCTGACTGTAGTCCAGATACTGAATTTTTTGGAGTATAAGATGCACATTTTTCTGGTTGCGTCTTATACTCCGAATGTAGCCCTGCCCAGCTTCTCAAACGGAGGTTTCAGAGGCTGGAAAAAAGCATCAGAAACGAAGCTTCAGAAAAGAAGCCCCCAAACAGAGCTTCAGAAAAAAAAGCCTCCAAACAGCTTCAGAAAAAAAGCCTCCAAACAGAGTTTCAGAGGCTTTTTTTCTGAAGCCTTTTCGGAGGCTTTCAGAAGCAGGAAAAAAAGTTTTTTCTGAAACAGAGTTTCAGAAGTTTCAGAGGCAGAAAAAAAAAGCAAAAAAACCCACAAAAAACTGCAAGCTCACAACCAAGGAACCTGTTGCTAAAATTCATCTCAGGGAACAGCTGATTGGGGGTATTCCGGGAGGCCGATCCACCTGCCAGTCAGCTTTTTTCTTATTTTCCTCCCCAAAAACTAAAGCATGTCTTATACTCAGGTATGTCTTATACTCCGAAAAATATGGTAATTGCACAACAATATTGTGACTAGAGGTTCTGGATCTATTGCTTCAAAAAGGTTCAGGAGACCATTTGAATTTGTTCTTGCCATATAAATTATTGCACGACGTAGATTGTACCTGATCATCTATTTCATCGGGAGCTTCATCATCGCCTGATGTCAGAATCAGCAACGGTGGTGGGTTCCTCATCATCCATTACACATTTTTTGGCACAATCCGATTCCACTTCACTCAGATCACTCTCTGCTTCTCCATCCCACTTTAAAACAGTTTCTTCAAAGTTTGGATCACCAAATCACACTCTTTTTGGTGGAAAACTTGGCCCTGACATTACTATTTTTTTTTAAATGTTAACAAAGATCTGCGGTCAAAATGACCGAAGCTCAAATTCAAATGCCAAATAACTGACACAATAACAGAAAACGCCAAATAACTGACAGAAGCGTGATGCTGCATACACTCTTATTGCTGGGAAAACAAAAGCTATTCACACCCGGAACGGTCCATTTCTAAAAAAATAGGGCTGTTCTGAACATTTTGGAAAACTGTTGTGGTTACTATGACCACAGGTCTGTGGTTATGGGTTATACACCATAAGGAACAAGTATACTAAAGCAATGCCCCCCAATCTTTGGAGCACCAGGGACCGGTTCTGTGGAGAGAGTTTTTTTCTGTGGACTGGAGCGGGTGTGATTTTGTGTGCTGCCTGCATCCCATGGATGGGACTTCACTTGTTTGCTTGGCCCAGTTTCTGGCATGCTGTGCTGCCCCACTCACATATACATGCCAATGTAGTTTATGAAGACTTCTATTGATATTCCCCCAACTGTTCTCTTCACTTTGCTTTCAAACTGTTCCAAACAAAGCCAGCCATGAGCAAGCCAAGATTAATCCCCAAGCAATGGTCAATTAGTCCATAAAACAAATAGCAAGCTGCTCAAACAAGTAAGTCCAATAATCGAACACAAAGCCCCTTGGGCAAAAACTGAAAGTCCATCCACGTTAGTTCATTGGTTATAGAAGTTTAAAGTCTCAAAAGTGAAGCAGGAAACATGAACAAATAGATGGCCGTGACCCACATGCATTCTTCCCAGCAACGTCTCCCTCTGCCTGCCGTGCTAAATAGCTTACCATCAAGAGAGATGGGCCCTTTTCCTGAGCAATCTGGCAGATCTCCGTTTCTCTGCCCTGTGTGTTCTGAGATCCACTATGGCAGGCAGTTCCTCCTCCTCTTCTTCACTGGTCTGCAAGCTGTTATTAAAAATCCTGTAATTCTCTTTCTGCTGGCCATTCAGGATCAGTAAGTAATTCCATTCCTGATGTGCCAGGAATGAGCTCATTCTCCCTTGAGCCTCCGAAGAAGAGTTGGAGGAGTCATCCAAGGGAGACATTACACATGCCATGGCCAGGGGTGGTATTCACTTACTTTCCCTACTGGTTCACAAATGTGAGTGCATGCACGTCCCTGTCCATGCGTGTGCCTGGCCTTCCATACACCTGGCATGTGTTTTGCTGCTGCGCACACCTTCCGTGCATGAACCTGGCCTCAAAAACATGCCTAATAGGATGTCACAGAGCTGGGGCAGGTGGGCGGGGTGGGCGGGGTGGGCGGGGTGGGCGGGGTGGGCGGGGCGGGCGGGGTGGGCCCACCCACCCATAATTTCCGCTACCAGTTCGGGCAAACCAGTCCGAACCAGCTGAATACCACCTCTGGCCATGGCCCAGTGCTACTCCATGGACCAGAGGTTGGGGATCCCTGCACTAGAGAATTGTAGCCTTCATAATTGTAGTTTCATAATCTAAGAAATTTTTGAGAAATTTATTTCTTAACTGCGAACAATGGAAAAATAATACTGGTATGTTTTGTTTTGTTTTTTAACACGGAGAATTGTGTCTAATTATATCTGAGCTACTTTTCTTCTTCCAAGAGTTTTAATAATCTTCGTCACTCTAATCACTTTATTTCAGTCAGTGAGCAGATCAAACTCTATGAAAAGAGTCTCTGGGTATCTGTAGTCAACGTTTGCAAAACTATTAATAAAAATCATGTACCTGAGCTCTTCCAGATGTAGGAAATGTATGATTATGCATGCAAAAAGGAGACAAAATATTAAACAAATCCAGAGTGTTCATCACTGAATAAGTAGTTTAATTAGGCTAGAATCTGAAAATCCTTCTATCGTGAAAGTAACAGCTGGGATCTAAAAGTTGTTCTGCCCTGCACAGGTAAAATACTTGATTTATAGAAGTGCTATTTCTAACTCAACTCACTTGACCATATGTGGAGATTCGCTGAAATCCAGACGTATTTTCCAGTACTTCACAGTGAGGAAATGATGGTGTCTCATTGTTCGTGTATCTAATGGTGGGAACTGGGGAGGGGGAGCTGACATCTGAAGAAGACCAGATCTGTTTGTACCAGTTATTCTGGGTTTTCCCAATTGCAATGTATGGCTGTGAAGGTTGGACCATAAGAAAGGCTAAGCACCAAAGAACTGAGGCTTTTGAACTCTGTTGCTGGAGAAGACTCCTGCGAGTCCCTTGGACTGCAAGGCGATCCAACCGGTCAGTCCTAGAGGAGCTCAACCCTGACTGCTCTTGAGAAGGCCAAATCCTGAAGAGGAAACTCAAATCCTTTGGCCACCTCATGAGAAGGAAGGACTCCTTGGAGAAGAGCCTCATGCTGGGAAAGATGGAGGACAAAAGAAGAAGGGAACAACAGAGAATGAGGTGGCTGGATGGAGTCACTGAGCTTAAATGGATTCCAGAGGATGGTAGAGGACAGGAAGGCCTGGAGGAACGTTGTCCATGGGGTCGCGATGGGTCGGACATGACTTTGCAACTAACAACAACAATAACACAACAACAACAACAACAACAACAACAACAACAACAACAACTCATAAGATGAAAGGCGCCAACGGGCAGTTTCTCCTGTAAGAGCCGTGATGGTGCAGTGGTTAGAGTGGAGTGCTGCAGGCTACTTCTGCTGACTGCCAGCTGCCTACTATTGGGCAGTTTGAATCTCACCAGCCTCAAGGTTGACTCAGCCTTCCATCCTTCCGAGATGGGTAAAATGAGGACCCAGATTGTTGGAGGGGACAAGATGCTGACTCTGTAAAACGCTTAGAGAGATGGTTGCAAAGCACTGTGAAGTGGTATATAAGTCTAAATCCTACTGCTATTTGGACTGGCATCAAGCTTGTTGATTTTGCAATAAAGGAAACCCATCCCTATTCAGCTCAAGCATGGATCGTGTTGCTTTGTTTGCCTTTACATTTGAAGACCAAAACAAAAGCCGATTGTTTTTATCCTGCCCCTTTTCAACTCCGCTAACTTTCTATTTCTCCACTCCAATACTAGTGATTAGCACCTACCTGATAAGTGCAGTAAACCATATTGACTTCTGTATAAATTGTCTTCGGAGACGCCGTTAGTTATGCATCGCAGTCTGTCATACAAACGGACGAGGCAAACAAAACAGGAATTTGAAAATCGGTGCTATTCACGCACCACGAGCTGGGAGGCCTGGAACTTTAAACAATGGGACCCTGCTTACAATGCTGAGTTGGCAGTACCTCTTTCCTCGAGGGCTTTTTGCTGCCAACTCAGCCTTAGCTCTCTTTCGTCTCCAAATGCCAAGAATACCAAATTTTGTTTACTCCTTCTAACGCGCTTTGCCAGCCACTTGAGACCAGGTTTGAAAAGAACTTGTCTCTTCCCATCCTTTCATAGCAAAATGCTTCTTTAACACGATAGCGAAACATCCGAGATAATTAGAGAAAATGATATTGTAAAACCCCCAGATAAAAGAGTTACTAATGATTAATTCTTTGGTATTTTGTCAAAGTGTTCCTCATAATTTGAAAGCTTTAGGCAATATTCTTGTAGCTAGTACTCTGAAGTGCCGAGTGTTTTTTTTTTCTCTCTCCCTCCTTCCGAAAGAGTAGCTGCTTCTAAAAAGACAAAATGTTCAGCTTTTCCAATCTGTTGTTAGCTTCTTGTTTGTTTGCTTTCAGTTTATCCTGAATTCTAATCAAAATTGCTAAACAACTGAGCAGTGTAATTGTACCAGGAACACAGGGGAATATTTTTTTCAAAATTATCTTAATGAATCCTGCTTGCATATAAACGGTTCAAAATGTACAACTTGGGTTTTCTTTTGTTTTTAAATTTCAATTGGGTGCAAAGATCATGCAGAACCTTGGAGAATTTGGACATTTTGAGGAGGTACTTTCAGTAATGTGTGTGTGTGTGTGTGCAGGATATATATATATGTAGGTCTTTGGTTATTCGGGTCTTCTCCCGCGTAGAATTGGAAGTATCTTGGCGACGTTTCGACGAAGTCTCATTCGTCATCTTCAGGCTGGTGTTCTCGGCTTCATGCTTCCAGGAGCAATATATATATTCTTACTTTTCCAGGAGAAAAGTAAGAATATATATATTCTTACTTTTCGTAGGTTTCATGTATGTTTTTCTTTTAAGCCAGGTTTTTCCTATGTAGCCAAGATTTTTCTGGAATCACAATTGAGCGAAATCACATCTACTACATTCTGGGTTCTTTCTCCATCTTTTTCAAAATCTTGGCTATGTAGGAAAAACCTGGCTTAAAAAAAAACACACACACATGAAACCTACGAAAAGTAAGAAAATAGACATTGAGCCTTTACAGGGAGGAACATGAGATGTGGGTGTGGCCTACTGAGGATGGCTAACGAGCCAGAAATAGCTATTTAGGTCTCCCAGAATGCAGCACAAGATTCTGTTTGCTGCCAGAGTGAAAAAATGGAGAAAGAACCCAGAATGTAGTGAATGTGATTTCTCCCTCACACTGCTCAGAATAACCTACATGCATAATTTAATTTGGATGGAAATATAAAGCAAATCTCTAAACGTGTAGCTGTAAAAATGATCAAAGGCAAATGTAATTAAAAGAAGTAGTCAATTTGATGCAAAGGATCTTATCTTCTTTCTGCTAACACTGACCTTGGTATCTCATGATATCCATCACTGGAGCTCAAAGCCAAGTAAGAGTGTAAAACAAGCGATGTTCAAATTATGAATTTGCTACCTACATAGAAAATGATGATGTTAAAGACGATACTGCATGCAAAGTTTGATTTTAATTATAATAAATACATTTGGCACAAGAATGTTATGAGCAGAGAAGAAAGGGGTATTGTCCTGGGATCTGCCAAATAATGTTAAACAGAGACTAGTTTAGGGAGGGTAAAAGAAAAGAACTTATTCTGAAGCCACATCAACTGGACAAAATGCATAGCTCAGCTCCTTCTGACTTGTGGTATGGCTTGATTACAAATAATACAAGTTTCTTTTTGTAGGAATGTGCCAGTCTCGTGAATGTAACAGAATATAAAGAGTACCATATTCTTCAGAGTATAAGACGTACCTTTTTCCCCCCTAAAAGGGGATGAAAATTTAGGTGCGTCTCATACACCGAATGTAGCCCTGCCCATCCACTGGCACCCATCCTTTGGCCTCTGCCTCGCGGCAGTTACCTCCTTGCAAGCAAAGAGCAAGGAAAAAAACAACTCCTTTCAGCTTCAGCACAGTCTAATTAGCACAAGTTGATTGGATTGGCCTCCCAACTCTCAGCTGATTTGCTCTCAGCTGTTTTGCGCGGGGCTCTGCTGCTTGCTTCAAGGAAGAAAATTGCTGGAGCAGCTTTATTTTCCCCCTTGTGCTAATCAAGCTATGCTGAAAACGAAACTGAAAGTAAAGCAGGCTGTTTGCTGTTTTGCTGCAATGAAGCAAAATTGCTCAGAGGCAGAGGCAGATTTCTTTTTCTTCTTTTCTTCCCCCCCCCCAAAAGGTAGGTGCGTCTTATAGTCTGGTGCGTTTATACTCCAAAAAATACAGTAATCATTTTGGAAGGGACCTTGGAGGTCTTCCAGTTCAGCCCACTTCTTAAGCAGGAAACCCTATACTTGTGATGGTGAACCTATGGCATGTGTTCCAGAAGTGGCATGCACAGCCATCTCTCTGGGCTTGCCAGCCATCACCCATTGCTCTTCCAGTTTCCAGTGAGCGCATGCGTGCTGTCCAGCTGCTCTTCACGTGCACATATGTGCTAGAAACCAGAAGACCAGGTCACCGGTGCATATGTGCATGCTGGAAACAGGAAGCTCAGCTTCCTGGAGCATGCATGCGTGCCGGAGAGCTTCTCTTCAAGTTTCTGGTGCTTCCCTGTGCATGCACCCGCGCTCCCGTTTTGGCACTCAGTGCCAAAAAGGTTCACCAACTCTGCCCTATACCATTTCAGACAAATTGTTGTTCAATCTCTTCTTTAAAATCTCCAGTGTTGGACCACCCAAAACTTCTGGAGGCAAGTACTTCTACTGATTAATTGTTCTGTCACAAAATTTCTGCTTATTTGGAACTTTGTTCTCTCCTTTATTAGTTTCCATCCATTGCTTCTTATCCTGCCTTCAGGTGCTTTGGAGAATTAGCTTGATGCCCCCTTGGGTTATTGCAGCCCCTTAGATATTGGAACATTGCTATCATGCCACCTCATTAAACTAGACATACCCAGTTCCTGTAACTGTAGCCTCCAGACTCCCAATCATTTCTGCTGCTCTTCTCTGCAGTCTTTCCAGAGTCACAACATATTCTGAGGTTTTCGTGGGTGTTTATATGTAGGTTATTGGTTATTCGGGTGTTCAGACCCCTCCCTTAATAAGACCACAGGTTATTCGGGTGTTCCCCCGTGTAGAATTGGATGTGTCTTGGCGACGTTTTGATGAAGTCTCATTCGTCATCTTCAGGCTGGTGTTCTCGGCTTCGTGCTTCCAGGAGCAATGTTGCACGAAGCCGAGAACACCAGCCTGAAGATGATGAATGGGACTTCATTGAAACGTCGCCAAGACACATCCCACTCTACGCGGGGGAACACCCGAATAACCTGTGGTCTTTCTAAGGGAGGGGTCTGCAACCTTAAACACTCAAAGAGTCATTTGGACCCGTTTGTACAGAAAATAAAACACCGGGAGCCACAAAATCCTTCCCGTGCCTGACTACTTCTTGAACAGCCACAAAACTAGCATATGTAGTTGAAACTTTTCTTTTCTTGGATTTATCCATGGTTGGCCTACTGGTGGTTGAAAAGCTCAATAAATTGTTTGCCGATGGGTGTCACACATTGGCAGTTGTGACACATATTTTGAGTGACAGGGAGCCGCAGCAGAGAGGAGAAAGAGCCACATGCGGCTCCAGAGCCGCAGGTTGCTGACCCGTATACTAAGACATTACTACGCAGTATTAGAACTTCAATTGATCTTGATTCTATTCTTCTGTTAATGCAGCCTAGGGACTGTGTTGGTTTTTTTGGCAGCTGCAGCACACGGCTGGCTCACATTAAATGATCAATGCTGAACAATGCCAGACTAACTTTATAATCTTTTGCTATGAATTTTGTCTCTTTGGGTTTCAGAGAATGATCTGAAAATAAATACTTCAAACCCCAGAGAAATGTATGTCCTTAGGGAAGCATTCTGGCATACTTCAACATCTCGTAAATATGCCAGATGATGGTTAAGCAAATGGCTTAACTAAAACTGAGACATCCAAGGGGATTTTTTTAAAAAATATAAAGCAATCAGTTATTGTACAACAACAAATGAGTCTTTATGAGAATGTTTCGTGTAAGTCTGAATGTTTTTCTACATGAAGTATGCATTTTCCGTTGTTGGCTTATGAAGCTGAAAGATCTCAGATTTATGATTTATCAGTCAACGATTCTGGGTTATTTACTAGCCACTGTGCCTAACAAAGATTCAAGATCAGTATAACCTAGAAAATTCAATTGCCTATTTTCCTTGAACACTTCAGCAGAAAAGCTGTATGCAGGCTGAAATAAATGAAAATAGCAGGATCAATAGGCATACAAACAAAATTCCAAGATTCATATTGAGAGTCTAAAAGAAACGTGTATTTCAGATATTTATTTATTTATTTTATTCCGGGAACAATTGGTTATAATTTTTTCATTTGTTTTTGTTTTTCATTTTCATTCTTTTTCATTCGTTTCATCTAACACAGTCATTCTAGAAAAATCTATTTTCTAACCAAAAAACAAAACAAACAAAAAAACCATCGTTATTTTTCCATCGTTAATGAAATCAAACTCAATAATCAGGTGTTCAATTTGTTTATCAGGTGTTATTTTTGCCGGTAGCGTGGAAAATAACAAAATCTTGACTCTATGAACATTTATCACCTATAAAGTCCTACATGGTTTAGGGCCGGGGTACCTGACGGACCATCTGCAACCAGCGACAGCTCCCCATCACCCGGTGTGTTCCCACAGGGAGGGCCTCCTTGGAGCGCTGTCGACCAAGCAGTGTTGACTGGTGAATCCTAGAGAACGGGCTTTCTCTGTGGGCACACCCACTTTATGGAATCAACTCCTTGTGGAGCTCTGGGTGGCCCCTGACCTGTGCCCTTTCTGCTGTGACCTTAATAACCTTAAGACATGATTATTTCGCCAGCCGGATTGGACTGACGGGGCTGTTTAAGTGGAGTTTTCATGGTTTTTAACATTTAATATTGATTTATCTGTTATTTTATTGCTGTGAGCCACCCTGAGTCCTTGTTGGAGAGAGGGCAGCATATAAACTAACTAACTAACTAACTAACTAACTAACTAACTAACTAAATAAATAAATAAATAAATAAATAAATAAATATGCTTAAAACCCACACATTAACTAATTAATTAATTTTTAAGAAGATGTTGAATAATAATTTGTCTGAAGTGATGTAGGGTTTTCTGCCTAAGCAGGGGGTTGGACTAGAAGACCTCCAAGGTCCCTTCCAACTCTGTTATTCTATTCTATTTTAATTCCAAAAGGACCAACTGCCCATTGAGGATATTTGCTATTTAGCCTTATTTCTTTGAACCTGTGCTTTTTTCTTTCTTGTCTTCAAGTCAGAATGACTTCTGTTGACTAGATGGACTTGTTTAACCATTTTCTAGGCAGCATTTTAAATTGTTTTTATTGTTTTTATTATTTTTAAGAAGTTTTTTTTATTAATAATACAAAATTAAAAAAAAAAAAACATTGGACATAGATATCACTGGTTCCAAACATCTTCCATCACTTTGCAATAATATTAGTACCCCTATAAACATATAGTTCTTGAGCTTTGTTCATTATTTAAACATAATATGAGATGATATTAATAATTTTTCTCTTATCTCTGTATATTTATTCATCTATTAAACATACATTTATCTATAATAACATCTATATTTTTGTTCTAACACTATATATTTGTCTTGACTACCCTCTTATTATCTATCCAATCATAAAATTGTTCCCAGATTTTGTAGTACCTAGTTTTACTTTTATCCTTGAGTTCCAAAGTGAGTCTTTCCACTTCCACGCAGTTAAAGATTTTCAGTAATATTTCCTCTTCAGTTGGAATATCTTTCTCTTATATCTTTCCCATATTCATGCCGCTGTGAGTATATGCAGTAATAAATAATTTGTATCTTTCTTATATTTTCTTTCTATAATTCCCAGGAAGAAAAATTCTACTTTGATTTCTATATTTGTTGACAAAATTTCTTCCAGCCAGTTCTTTAGTAAATTCCAAAATTACATGTGATAGTAATTCCCAACGGTCTCTCTGCACTTTCAGCATATCGAGGATTTCCCCTTATTCATTCATGCTAAACCTCTATAGGATGTTCTATAGGTGGCACCTCTCCCCCACAAGATTAGCGCGAATTGTTTTAATGATTAATTTATTCTTCAGTTTGTAAGTCACAAGTCTCATGAGAAAACTGCATTCCCCTGGCCCCCGATCCTGTGTACCCCTCCCCCCTGAAGCAAACACATCAGCATATTCACCCCAGCGATGGGTTTCCAATATTCTTACCGCCAGTTTGTCATGCTTACACACGCTTACTTCACGCATGTGCCTTCCATGCATGCACCTGGCCTTGAAAATGTGCCTAAATAGGACGGCATAGAGCCGGGATGGGTGGGTGGGCAGGCCCACCCACGATCTCCACTATTGGTTTGCCCGAACCAGTACGGACTGGCTGAATACCACCCCTGATTCATATGCTTCCTAAATGAAGGATAGATTTTCCTTCATTTAGTGATCTCTGCATGCGCAGAAGCCTGGCGCATGCACAAGCAAAGCAGTAAACCAGTTGCGAACTGGTGGTAAAGGTAAGTAGAACCCACCCCTGTTTTGAAGGTACGCCGTTCCACTGATTAATTGTTTTCACTGTTTCTCCTTACTTCTAGCTTTGTTCTGTCCTTGATTAGTTTCCATCCATTGCTTCCTGTCTTGCATTCTGGTATTTTGGAAGATAGGTTGACTCCCCACCCCCCACCCTCCTCTTCATTGTGGCAGCCTCTCAAATATTGGAACATTGCTATCATGTCAAATATGTCTAGCGTCTACCTAAGTATCCCGATTTCATGCATCTAAAACAATAAATCATAGCAACTGAATCTCTCCAGGAAACCAGTTGTCACTATAAACAAAAATGAGTTACTGCATGAAGACCTAAATGCGAAATGTAAATGCTTCTGGTTTCCCAAGAGGAAAACTCTGTCCGAAATGTACCTCAAAATAATATTTCTTGGCAGTGTCATAAATTTTGCGTGGAGGAAAAAATGAGAATGTCCCAGGCTTGATGGCCTCAGGTGTTTGTTTTTTTTTTCCCCTTATGTATAAATATAGTTTAAAATTGTGGTGACAGGCTTCCTAGGCCATGCATAGACAATCGAAGAATTGAACAGTTACCATGAACGCCACAACAGGTGTAAGGGCTCCCTATGCTGTTCTTGGTTTTAGAGGTGCCACTTTAATTTTGCCTTTTGACGGGAGCCTCCAGTTTGAAATGCATGCTACTCAGTCATTGTGTGGTCCATTTAGGAAAGTATATTCCTGGTGGAAAACAAAAATAAATTATGTAAACCACCCCCACCCACATGTCCATGGAGATTCTCAAGCAGTGGTGAAATCCAAGTTTTCTTACTATGATTCTGTGAGCATGGCTTGGTGGGCGTGGCTTGGTGGCATGGTGTGGCTTGGTGGGCGTGGTTTGGTGGGCACGGCAGGGGAAGGATACTGCAAAATCCCCATTCCCACCCCACTCCTGGGGCCAGCCAGAGGTGGCGTTTGCTGGTTCCCTGAATTACTCAAAATTTCCACTACCAATTCTCCGGAACCTGTCAGAAGCTGCTGGATTTCACCAGTCATCTCAAGTCATCCAGTTCATGGTTGTCCGAAAGGTGTTTTTTCAAGAGGCAACGGGACTTTCTCATTTGTCTTTGAAGACGTTTTGCTTCTCATCCAAGAAGCTTCTTCAGTTTCTAAATAATACACACACTCACATACACACACACAAATCCTACCATGATTTTATGGGCCCGTTGCCAGATCATGACAATGAGCCAGTATTTTCAATCAATTTATCTGAGAGCATTATATATACACACACACACACATTTGTTTGTTTTCTTCCCTTTATGTGGCTTTATGTGTATTTCTCTTTAGCCAGGTTCTTCCTATGTAAACCAAGATTTTTATGGAGCCCTAGTTCAGTGAAATCACAATCCACTAGTTTCTAGGCTTTTTTTCTGACAGCCAGCAAACCCTCTGCTGCCCATTGGGAGACTAAGATAGATCTATTTCGGGCTTATAAGCCCTCATCAGTTAGCCATACCCTCATCCCATGTATCCTCCCTGTAAAGATACAGAATTTGTTTTCTTTCCTTTTTGTAGGCTTTATGTGTATTTCTCTTTAGCCAGATTCTTCCTACATAAACCAAGATTTTTATGCAGCCCTCGTTCAATGAAATCACAATCCACTAGTTTCTAGGCTTTTATATATATATAAAACAAAGACACATATTATCCCTCCCCAGTTGGACACTGACAAATCTATCATAATATCTCCCCCACCCCTCTTTGCAAAGCAGATCCAAAACTTCTAAACTTCTACATCTATTTGCAACTCAGTTTGACCTGTCATACATTGCGTATTAGGAAGAAAAAAAAATAGTGAACAGATTAAACAATAGCAAAATTAAAATTCGAGGCCCCTCTGAACAATCTGTTATGAACAATCTGTTGTTGCAATTTACACATCGTACAAAGAGGGCATCCTTCATGTTCATCTCCCATAATGACCTTTCCCTTTACGAACTATGACGTCACAAAGAAAATGTGATGGGGAAAAGTTTCTTCAGCTTTCCCGTTATATACTTTCCAGTAAGAAGCCTATGCTTCAATTACACATTTTAGTGCAACTCTCTCTAATCTTTCTTTTAAACGTTATGAAGAAGGAAGAAGAAAGGAGAGGGAAGGAAAAAGAAGAAAAGGAAGGAAGGAAGGAAGGAAGGAAGGAAGGAAGGAAGGAAGGAAGGAAGGAAGGAAGGAAGGAAGGAAGGAAGGAAGGAAAGAAAAAGGAAGGAAGGAAGGAAGGAAGGAAGAAGGAAAGAAGAAAAGAAAGAAGGAAGGAAGGAAGGAAAGGAAGGAAGGAAGGAAGGAAGGAAGGAAGGAAGGAAGGAAGGAAGGAAGGAAGGAAGGAAAGAAAAAGGAAGGAAGGAAGGAAGGAAGGAAGGAAGGAAGAAAAGAAAGAAGGAAGGAAGGAAGGAAAGGAAGGAAGGAAGAAGGAAGAAGGAAGGAAGGAAGGAAGGAAGGAAGGAAGGAAGGAAGGAAGGAAGGAAGGAAGGAAAGGAAGGAAGGAAGGAAGGAAGGAAGGAAGGAAGGAAGGAAGGAAGGAAGGAAGGAAGGAAGGAAGGAAAGAAAGAAAGAAAGAAAGAAAGGGAGAAAGGAAGGAAGGAAAAAGGAAGGCAGGAAGGAAAGGAAGGAAGGAAGGAAGAAGATTATAAGGAGAGTGAAGGAGGGTCTCAGGGAAGTCCTACCTTAGCACTTGGCCACCACAGGTGCCCCCGACATGAGTCCCATGTCACACCCACCATGGTCATACCCATCCCTGGCCATGCCCACCATAGCCACGCCCTCCCCCAGCCATGTCCACCCCAGCTCTCAGAAGTCAAACACAACCCTGATGTGGCCCTCAATGAAATCAAGTTTGACATAATCTAGAATACTTCTCCAAATTGGGGGATCTGCCTAAAAGCACACCTTTCCATCAGTGGTGGGTTGCTACCGGTTTGCACCAGTTTGGGCAAACCGGTAGTGGTGGTGATGGTAGGCTCCACACACCCGCCTGGAAGCTTCCGCGCATGAGCAAACCGGTAGCAACGGGATTTGGAACGTTCCCCTGCTTTACACACACACACACACATTCATGGAAAAGTTACTTCTTCTGTAGCACTGGATTCAGGCAGTCTCTAGGAAGTAGGATTTTCACCCAGGAAGAGAAATGAAAGAAAATGGAACGGAACAGAACGGAACGGAACAGAATGGAACGGAACAGAACAGAACAGAATTTTTTATTGGCCAAGTGTCATTGGACACACAAGGAATTTGTCTTTGTGCCTATACTCTCAGTGTACATAAAAGAAAAGATACCTTCATCAAGAATCATAAGGTACAACACTTAATGATAGTCATAGGGTACAAATAAGCAATCAGGAAACAATCAATATCAATATATAGTAAATCATAAGAATACAAGCAACAAAGTCACAGTCATACAATCATAAGTGGGAGGAGATGGGTGGTGGGAACGATGAGAAGATTAATAGTAGTGCAGACTTAGTAACTAATTTGACAGTGCTGAGGGAATTATTTGTTTAGAATGATGGCATTCAGGAAAAAACTGCCCTTGTGTTTAGTTATTCTGGTGTGCAGTGCTCTATAGCATTGTTTTGAGGGTAGGAGTTGAAACAGTTTATGTCTAGGATGTGAGGGGTCTGTAAATATTTTCACAGCCCTCTTTTTTTAAAAAAATTTGATTTATATGCCGCCCTCCTCCGGAGACTCAGGACGGCTTACAATGAGTTAAGCAATAGCCTTCATACTTTTGTATATTTATACGAAGTCAGCTTATTGCCCCCACAAACTGGGTCCTCATTTTACCTACCTTAGAAAGGATGGAAGGCTGAGTCAACCTTGAGCCTGGTAAGATTCGAACTTACAGTAATTGAAGACAGCTGGTGTTAATCACAGTGCTTTAGTCTGCTGAGCCACCAGCCCCCTTTTTGATTTGTGTAGTATACAGGACTTCAGTGGAAGGCAGGTTGGTAGCCATTGTTTTTTCTGCAGTTCTAATTATCCTCTGAAGTCTGTGTCTGTCTTGTTGGGTTGCATCAGAGTTCCAACATCAGGGAGAAATACTCAAGCCAATCCATTTGACATTATACCACTTTTACTCCCCTTCTATTGTTGTCGTTGCTCTTGCTTTAAAAATAATAAATTATAGATTGGAAGTGTTTTATATTGCATATTTTTTTTCTTTCAGGAGCTGACAGGAGTTGATTTGGATGCTGCGGTGCACAAATAGGTTTGGTAAAAACTGTGCCCTAGTCCCCCATGGTTTGGTTGAATTACAACTGCAGGATGCTTCTATTTATTTTTTTTTTATTTTTTTTTAAGAAATCTGTGTTTAAAAAATCAGCGAGCCAAGGTATGAGAATAAACTGACAACACTCCAGTAGACTTCTGTAATCAACTTGTCAAACTTTAAATTGCTACCCGAAAGCTATTTTCATTCTTTCCGTCTTAAGCCTGACACGGACATTCTACTGTCTTCATTCTGCTTTCAAGTTTTAATAGCAATAGGGGTGTTTCATTTCTCTGCCTCGTAACAACTTTGGCCACCTCATGTTCCTGCTTTATCTCATTAGCCACAGGGATTCAAAATTTTTGCAATCCTGCAACCCGTTTAAAAAAAAAAAAACATCAATGAATACGTAAATAGATGACGGATCTAACTTAGTTATTTCTTTGTTTTTTCTTGTTGTTTTCATATTCCCATGCAGCTGCATTCAAGATTCTTGGTAGCAGAATATAAAAAAATCCACAGCGGAAACATCCATATAAGCCAAACTGCTCAAGCATCAAATACAAACCATCAAAGTCGAAGTTCAAGAGGGTGTTAAAATCAAGAGAATTCTGTCCGAAAGGTGCTTTTTTCAAGAGGCAACTGGACTTTCTTGTGTTTTTCCTTGAAGACATTTCGCTTCTCACCCAAGTAGCTTCTTCAACTCTGACTGGATGGTGGGGAATGGAAGGATTTATATTCCTTGCAGACAGCTGGCCAGTTTTGCATTCATATTGAGAGTCGTTGAGGCCACTTGGAGGCTTATCTGTGTCCTCAGTGTCACAGAGATTGTTTGTTTGTTTGTTTATTTATTTATTTATTTATTTATTTATTTATTTATTTATTTATTTATTTATTAAAATTTATATGCCACCCCTTCTCCTGTAGGACTCGGGGCGGCTCACACAGTAAAAACCACAACAATAAAATACTAAAAACCAATCCAAATTTAAAATCCCCAAAGTTAAAAGCCTCATAGTCGGTCAGGGAATTTGCTGAAAAAGCCATGTCTTCAGGCCAGCCCGGAAAATGTGGAGACCGGGAGCTGTCCAGAGCTCGGTGGGTAACCCATTCCAGAGGGTTGGCACAGCCACAGAGAACGCCCTCATCCTGGGGGTCCCCAGCCGACATTGTCTGGCCGACGGCACCCGGAGGAGGGCAGCTCTATGAGAACGCACTGGGCGGTGGGAGGCCGGTAGGGGGTGGTCCTGCAAGTACCTCCTGGACCAGCTGGAGCTTCCAGGTGCACCCCAAGGGCAGACCCATGTAGAGGGAGTTGCAGTAATCCAACCGAGAGACATTGAGAGCTTGAGTAACTGTGCGAAGGGCATCCCTGTCTAATGATTGTGCTAATGGTTCCTGTAGTCTGTGATTTTTCATGAAAAACTATCCATACTCTCACACCATTCAAAGGGTGTTCATCAGTGGTGGGTTGCCCCCGGATTGCACCCGTTCTATAGAACTGATAGTAAAACCGGTGGGAGGCTCTGCTCACTGATCCTGATGTCAAGAAAACACTTCTGTGCTTGCGCAGAAGGGCGCGCGCATGAGAGAGAAAAGCAAGCGAGCTCAGCCCCATTGTGAACCGGTAGTAAAGGTAAGTAGAACCCACCCCTGGTGATCATCCCAAGTTGCATAGCTAAAAATCTGTAGGTCATGGTTGTCCCAAGGGTGCTTTTTCAACTTTGTCCAAACCTAAAGTTTATTTATTTATTTATTTATTGGTTCAATTTCTATGCCGCCCTTCTCCGGAGACTCAGGGCAGCTTACAATGCGTTAAGCAATAGACTTCATACTTTTGTATATACCTGCTTAGTAGGGCTTTCGCCCCCCCCACCACGCGGTGTTCTTTTTTATACAAAGTCAATTTATTGCCCCCACAATCTGGGTCCTCATTTTACCTACCTCGGAAGGATGGAAGGCTGAGTCAACCTTGAGCCTGGTGAGATTCGAATTTGCAGTAATTGCAGGCAGCTGGCAGCTAAGTGCTATTTAACAGCACTTTAGTCCACTGCTCCACCAGGCTCCTTTTGCTGAAACAACAAGGAGATGGGCCTATCCAGATCTCATTTAGGTGGCTATGCTACACTAATGGCACTATGTCCAACCTCCACAAGCTATGGAATTAGTAACAATTTTTCCAAATAGCGTCTGATCTAGGCTAGCCCCGGTTGGTATATATGATGTCCTACAACTATCTAAAGTGCCAATCAGTGCTGGGTTTCACATATTCTTACCACTGCTTTGCTGCGTGCGTGCACGCTCACTTCGTGTGCACTCGCGACTTCTGCGCATGTGCCCAGCCCAAAAACATGGCTAAATAAGACAGCATTACTCCGGGGTGGGTGGGCAGGCCGCAGTCGTCACTACCACTTTGCCCGAACCTATCCAAATTGGCTGACTACCACTTCTGGTGCTAATTCATAATAGTTTAAAGCAACCCAGATAAATTTGAGGGGTCTTTGGTGCTCTCTGAGCTCACTTGTTTTCTTGCAGAGGTTTCATTACCCAAACTAGGTAACATGATCAGTGCTAGTAAGGAGTGCAGTTTGCTGTCAATTTATATTCTGGTGGCTTGTTAAACTGTTTCAACTCCTAGCCTCAAAACGACGCTATAGAGCACTACACACCAGAACAACTAGACACAAGAACAGTTTTTTTCCCGCGTGCCATCACTCTGATAAACAAATAATTCCCTCAACACTGTCAAACTATTCACTAAGTCTGCATTACTATTAATCTTCTCATCATTCCCACTACCCATCTCCTCCCACTGCATGACTGTGACTTTGTTGCTGGTACTCTTACTATTTATATTGACTGTTTCCCTATGACTATCATTAAGTGCTGTACTTTATGATTCTTGATGAATGTATTTTTTTCTTTTATGTACTCCAAGAGCGTATGCAACAAGACAAATTCCTTGTGTGTCCAATCACACTTGGCCAATAAAGAATTCTCTTCTCTTCACTTCTCTTCTCTTCTCTTCTCTTCTCTTCTCTTCTCTTCTCTTCTCTTCTCTTCTCTTCTCTTCTCTTCTCTTCTCTTCTCTTCTCTTCTCTTCTCTTCTCTTCTCTTCTCTTTTCTTCTCTTCTCTCCCATCCCATCCCATCCCATCCCATCCCATCCCATCCCATCCCATCCCATCCCATCCCATCCCATCCCATCCCATCCCATATTTTCTATTCTATTCTATTCTATTCTATTCTATTCTATTCTATTCTATTCTATTCTATTCTATTCTATTCTATTCTATTCTATTCTATTCTATTCTATTCTATTCTATTCTATTCTAGCCTAGCCTAGCCTAGCCTAGCCTAGCCTAGCCTAGCCTAGCCTAGCCTAGCCTAGCCTAGCCTAGCCTAGCCTATCAGTGTTGCAGGGCTCGTCTTAGAGATTCTTTGGTGGGCTGTATACCATTGATTCTTTGGCAGTTTTTCGACTGGATTATTGTTTACTTGATTGTTCTCATATATTGCTTATCTGGGTGCTGATTGCTGGTGGAGAGGTGCTGGAGTCTTTCTGTTCTGTTTTGGGCTGGTTGATTGATTCTTTTGCACAGTCTCAGAGGTGGAATTCAACATAATTTACCTACCAGTTTGTCCAGCACCAAAAATGTGAGCACACAGGTGCGCTCGCTCTCATCGCTCCAATGCACCACCTCCATGCATGTGCCCAGAGTTCTATGTATGCACTTTGCTCATGCGCATGCCTTCTGCGCAAGCTCTCAGCCTCAAAAACATGCCTAAATAGGATTGCCCACCTGCGATTTCCACTATCAGTTCGCTCAAACCGGTCTGAACCAGCTGAATACCATCTCTGTCCAGTCTATAGATGCTGTTAACATCTATGTGTCTATTGATGACTGATTTGTCAGAGTGTCAGGCTTCTAAAAATTCCATGGTGTTTTTGGATTCGGACATGAATTTTGACTTCAGTTTTGCTGATTCTCTGAACTTTTGGTTAAGGGTTTTTATGGACTTGGGGTTTTGACTGCTGAATTGATTTGCAGTGTTTGTGTGTGTGTGTGTGTGTGCATGTGTGCCTGTTGAGACATAACTTTGCAATGAGGCTTTGATCAGCTAAAATTCCTAGATCAAATTGCCCCGATCTGGTGCAGTGTGGGAGCAATGTTGGAACATCACTATGCATTACTCTTTTCTGCTTAATCCACGAGAGTTGTAGGTTAGTTGAAGGCTAAAGCTCTGGCAAAGACTTGAGTTGATTCTTCCTTCTTATAATACAGTTTTCAGCCAGAGAGAAGATAAAAGTATAAATATGAAATGTAGCCTCTTTCTTAGAAAGGAAGGATGTGAAAGATTAAATACGGAATATAGTCTGCCGCTTGCGAAATCCACTGAGTATGAAAGGTCTAGAAAGCAATATTATCCATAAATATAATAGGGAGAGAAGTAATTTGCAAATGTTAAGCATGATCCAGTATAAAAAGACCCAGTTTGATGGCAAACTGCAATGATTGGTTAACTGTGAGCCTTTAGAATCCCAAATGCCAGATAAAATGAAACACTGAAACCCAGATGATCTGAGACGCATTGTGTTTCCCCCAGAGAAAACCTGTTCCATTCCCAATATACATACAATTTTATTTTTCCATACACTTTCCATATGAACACTTTTTGGTTGAATACTGGAAATGAATTTGCAGCTAATGCAACGAGAATAGCGTAAGAGGTACCAAGGGAATGAACAAAGAAGCAATAAATGAAATGGAAGCATAATGATGGACCAAATGTCTATTGACCCTACTCTTAACGCACAAAAATTGAAATGACATCCGGTTGATCCTGAAACCAAATTGCAAAGTGACCTCACACCATTGTCTTCTGTGTTACAATTTAGTTTTGTAAAGCTTTGGGCTTTGATTATCCCATTGGTATAAAAAGGAAACATTTTGGCAGCCACAGTTCTGCTGACTAAATTTTGTAAAATTTATTGGCAACGCGAATCACCCCAAAGATGTGAAATACGATGTCCTCCGAGAACCAGGCATGAATGTTGGTGGCTTTAATCTAAAGATCTTAAGAAAATATTAAGAAAATGGAGGAGAGAAGTAACTTAGCACTAAGGAGGAATTTTCCAACAGTGAGAACAATTAACTAATGGAACAGTTTGCCACAGAAGTTATGGGTGCTTCAAAATTGGAGTCCCAAAGGTGCTTTTTCAAGAGGCAACTGGACTTTCTTTTTTTTTTTTTTGAAGACATTTTACTTCTCATCCAAGAAGCTTCCTCAGCTCTGAAGCTGAAGCTCTTGAAAAAGCAGCTTTGGGATTACCATGACTTGGATGACTGAGAATCTCCATAGACATTCAACACTGGAGGTTTTTAAGAAGAGACTGGGCACCTGTCTGAAATGGTATAGGTGCTCCCTGCTTGGGCAGGGGGTTGGATTAGATGACCTCCAAGGTCCCTTCCAACTCTGTTATTCTGTTATTAAATGAGTCCCAAGTCTGGATTGAATCTGAAAGCTGAAAAGCATAGATGAAATTGGATTATGACCCTTTCACAATAGAGAGGAAGTGTTCTCATACGGGCAGTTTGCGAGACATGTTGATACCACAGGAATAATAAATTTAGTTTTCAAGCTCTGCTGTTGTACTTCTTTCATTCTACATTGAAAAGCGCCCCCACACTCTCTGTCTGTCTGTCTTTCTGTCTCTCTCTCTGTCTCTCTCTCTCTGTGTATGTGTGTGTCTCTGTCTCTGTCGCTCTCTCTCTGTCACTCTCTCTGTATCTCTCTCTGTGTATGTGTCTGTCTCTGCCTCTGTCGCTCTCTCTCTGTCTCTCTCTCTCTGCTGCTCTCTCTCTCTCTGTGTATGTGTGTGTGTCTCTGTCTCTCTCTCTGTGTCACTCTCTCTGCCTCTCTCTCTCTGTCTCTCTCTCTCTGTGTATGTGTGTGTGTCTGTCTCTGTTGCTCTCTCTCTGTCACTCTCTCTCTTTGCTGCTCTCTCTCTCCTCTCTTTCTCTGTCTCTCTCTCTGTGTAAGTGTGTGTCTCTGTCTCTGTCTCTCTCTGTCACTCTCTCTCTCTGCTGCTGCTCTCTCTCTCTCTGTCTCTCTCTCTGTGTAAGTGTGTGTGTCTGTCTCTGTCGCTCTCTCTCTGTCACTCTCTCTCTTTGCCGCTCTCTCTCTCTGTCTCTCTCTCTCTCTCTGTAAGTGTGTGTCTCTGTCTCTGTCACTCTCTCTCTGTCACTCTCTCGGTCTCTCTCTCTCTCTCTCTCTCTCTCTCTCTCTCTCTCTCTCTCTCTCTCTCTCTCTCTCTCTTAAAGAATGGGAAAAAACTCTAAGGTCAAAGTCCTTATTTCTGTAATGCAGCTTCTTTAATTTCTTCTACAAAAGGAAGAGAAATTGTACAATTGACTTTCCAATTTTGTTTTTGTTTTTGCCTTAGATTTTTGTTAAAAAGAAATCTAAGGCAGGAACTACAGCTGTCTGCTGAAATAGAGTGCTCGGTTTATAGCAAGAGCAGTACAATTTTGAAGACCTTTGGCACCGATTGAAGATTTGTTCCCCTAGCAAAGGGCAGCTTCAAATGAGAACATTTTTTTCTGGACCGTTTCAAGGGAGGGAAGAATTTAAATTCTCTGTCCACTCCTGTTATGATGTTGCAATTATCTTCTCAGTGGATGCTATTTATATTTTTAAAATGGGAATCAATGCAAAGATATGTTTGCCATGCAAATCTATTCCATAGAACACAGTCTTATATGATAATCTTAAGAATAGGATAGGATAGGATAGGATAGGATAGGATAGGATAGGATAGGATAGGATAGGATAGGATAGGATAGGATAGAATAGAATAGAATAGAATAGAATAGAATAGAATAGAATAGAATAGAATAGAATAGAATAGAATAAGGAGGAGGAATAGAATAGAATAGAATAGAATAGAATAGAATAGAATAGAATAGAATAGAATAGAATAGAATAGAATAGAATAGAATAGAATAGAATAGAATAGAATAGAATAGAATAGAATAGAATAGAATAGAATAATAACGTTATTGTCATAATTTATAATTTATTATTGAATGTACACTAATTGGCATACATTAAAATGAAATTTCATTGCATACAGCTCTCAAAGAGTCACCACCTCCAATATACTCTACATGAACATGACAAAATAAATAAATAAATAAATAAATAAATAAATAAATATGTGTATACCCAGATATACTATATGACATAGAGAAACTACACAGTCTAGTTCAGATGTACACATGTCCATGGTGAGAAAAACAAAGCTTTACCAGATGGATGGCCTAGGAAGAAAGTTGTTACAGAATCTGGTAATCCTGCTAGAAATACTTGGCAACCTCCACCCAGAGGGGAGCAAAAAAAAAAAAAAAACCCAGACCGTAAAATTGGTATGTGGGATCTCTAACAATGCTTTGAACTCTCAGGACATAGCACTTAATAAGCAGTATCCTGAATGACAGGAAGCGAACTTCCTATAATCTTCTCCACTGTCCTTGCCACTTTTTGTAGGGACTTTCTATTTGAGTCCCTGCCACCACCAAACCAAACAGGGACACAGAGAGCATTAACCTACAATAAACCTATATTTATTTGAATCTATATTTATTTGGACTTCTGATTTCCTGCACTTGACAAAATATTTGGCTATGGGCTAAGAATGGGACAGATCATGAGCAGATTATGCTCATGGTCATGATCAAAGACCAACTAGAAATAGAAAAATGGGAGGGGGGATGCTTCCTAATAAAAGGTCACATTTTGACTTTAGCAGGGCCCTTCATGTTTACTGAAAGCGAAAACTCATCAAATCATTATATAAATTTAATTGACATTAAATCAGCGGTGAAATCCACTTATCTTCGCTACTGCTTCGGGTGTGCTCCCATGCAGGAGTGCCTCTTCTGAGCATGCACAGAACCTTCTGCATATGTGCAGATGGTTAAAAAATGGGATGTAATGGAATCCCTGCAGGTGGGCGGAGTCAATACTACCAGTTCGGCGAGCCGGATAGAATCGGGGAAGATTTCACAGCTGCATTAAATAAAGCAGATTTGCAACAAGACAACCATGCACCATGTCCGCACTGTCTCTGGGGTACTTCATTAATGTAGAAATCTGCAAATAGCCAGATGACATTATCACCTTAAGCTTATTTGCTCTGAGAAACATTGTTCATTAGTTAATTTTAGAAGTCTTATCTAATTTAAGCAGGAGTTACTGTGTAGAAAACAGTTTGTTGCAGCATTTCTCTGTCCAATAAGTGGAGTTGGGTGAAGGGGCACCCAAAGATTTTGCTTCTAGAGGTCACAAGGAAGAGCTCGCCTATTTCATTTTTTCTTTTCCTGTTTTGGAAGGTCAGCACAAGTATGAAGAGATGTTGGGGAGGTGATTAATAGATTAACGAGTATGCTTAAATTTATTGTGTTAATTAATTGAAAAGGACATGGAGTGTCATACATATGAGGAAGATCTGAGCAAAGTCACTCTCAATCAATGGAAAAATGCTGGGAGGCAAAGAAAGAAAGAAAAAGAGAGAGAGAGAGAGGAAGGAAGGAAAGAAGGAAGGAAGGAAGGAAGGAAGGAAGGAAGGAAGGAAGGAAGGAAGGAAGGAAGGAAGGAAGGAAGGAAGGAAGGGAGGGAGGGAGGGAGGAAAGAGAGAAAGAGTGAGAGAGAGGAAGGAAGGAAGGAGAGGGAGGGAGTGAGTAAGAAAGGAAGGAGAGAAAGAGAGAGAGAGAGAGAGAGAGAGAGAGAGAGAGAGAGAAGAAAGAAAGAAAGAAAGAAAGAAAGAAAGAAAGAAAGAAAGAAAGAAAGAAAGAAAGAAAGAAAGAAAGAAAGAAAGAAAGAAAGAAAGAAAGAAAGGCCACGAGGGGAGGGAAAGCACACAAACCTTTTGCCAAACATTTATAAAAGTGAATTTAGTGTTTAGTCAGTGAATAAAGTCACATACCTCTCTGTTTGCCATTGGCAGAAGGAGTCCTCCTGGCCCCAGAAAAGGAAGGGAAGGTCACCTTAATTGCCTGCAGTGTTCCAGTTGGCAAAAAATATTTATATATCATGTATTTATCTCCTACTGGTGGCCTTTTCAGGACTTGTGTGAAGTGTGTTGTTATTAAGGTGTATGACCCACTTGCATCCTTTTCTTCAATAAGTACCCCCACCCCCTACACACCTTCATTTGTTCGTTTGAAACAACCATATTGACTGATCTATGGTCCAAAATGGATACAATTATTTACATTTTTTTATTATAGTCCTGCCTGCCTGCCTGCTCTCCCTCCCTCTCTCCTCTCTCTCTTCTTCTTTCCTTCCTTTCTTCTTTCCTTCCTTCCTTTCTCCCTCCCTCCCTCTCTTCTTCTTTAATTCTTTCCTTCCTTCCGTTCTCCCTCCCTCTCTCCCTGCCTGCCTGCTCTCCCTCCCTCCTTCCTCCCCTCCCCTTCCCTCCCTCCCTCCCTCCCTTTCTTCTTCTTTCCTTCCTTCCTCCCTCACTCTCTCTCCCTGCCTGCTCTCCCTCCGTCCCCTCCCCTCCCTCCCTCCCTCCCTCCCTCCCTCCCTCCTTTCTTTCTTTCTTTCTTTCTTTCTTTCTTTCTTTCTTTCTTTCTTTCTTTCTTTCTTTCTTTCTTTCCTTCCTTCCTTCCTTCCTTCCTTCCTCCCTGCCTGCCTGCCTGCCTGCCTGCCTGCCTGCCTGCCTGCCTGCCTGCCTGCCTGCTCTCCCTCCCTCCCTTCCAATTCAAGCCATTCTTGATTCCTGGTGACTGGATCAGTCCCTGCAGTTTCCTAAGCAACATTTTGAGAAGTTATTTGCCACTGCCTTCTTCCTTAATCCGAGAGAGATACTGGTCTCAAATCAATCATGGCCTTCCAATTTCTACTGGTGGTGCATTGACTGCAATCACAACTTGGTCTTCCTTGCATATTACTTGCCCAATGCACCCAAGCATTTGTGTCCAAACAGATTTGTGCCCAAATAGATCCAAGCATTTGTGTCCAAACAGGATGAGTCAAATGAATGCTTCAATACAATTTGATGAATTGAAGCATTCTTCTTTTATACAATCAACTTGGCTATCAGCTAATTTTTTTTTAATTTTTTTTAATTTTTTTTTTTTTTTGCAATTTACTGTTTACAATTTCAAAATATGGCTCTTTCAACTTGTAGAGTGGATTTTCCCATCCTCCTCTGCAATCAAAATTTTTAATACAGAATACAAAACACCTTGTTTTTTCTGAATTCACAGGAGAGTATCAGGGAGCCTGGATAGCTCAGCAGACTAAAGCCTGTTATTAACATTCAGCTGTCTGCAATTATTCTAAGATCGAATCTCACCAGGCTCAAAGTTGACTCAGCCTTCCATCCTTTCTAAGGTTTGTGGGGGCAATAAGCTGACTTTGTATAAAATATACAAAAGTATGAAGGCTATTGCTTGGTGCATTGTAAGCTGTCCTGAGTCTCTGGAAAAGGGCGGCATATAAATCTAATTTTTTTAAAAAAGATACCGAAGTTTTGCAGTTATTATGTTATTCAGGAACAATAAATTGTAATACAGCACTTGAGTTTAACAGAAAAAAAAATTGGAATGGCCCAATATTATATCAAGATGTCTTCCTAGCAATCAAGTTTATAAAGCATTAGAGCTTTTGCAATTATTCCAAAATGAATGACAGTTGAAGAATACTATTTTAGATGTTCAGGTCACAGAAATAAATCCCCTTTCCAAAATGTTTCAGTTACTGATAGCTTAGAATCAACCAGCTTGTTGTTTAACCACATCAAATAAGAGACATCAAAAATTATGACGTTATCACATCGCCAAAGTTATAATTAACTTTGGCATTTAGTTATCCATTGGCATTCGGCTTCTTTTCTTGACACATGATATCAGTTATAGTGTAACTATCAATATGGCATCTTTCGTACTGATGGAATTTATATTCCAACCTCCGTCTTCAGTTTCAGAGTGTTATATCAGTCTTTAAGGTTAATACACTAAAAAGTAACTGCTGGTAGCTCAGGTTGAGAAAAAATAGAAGCCCGAGGGCAGTCAGAAGCCATGAAAAACTACACAGGAGATAAATGAAGGTTCTTACTTCTAAACAAAACTATTGTATAAATGTACTTTTTGAAGGAGGAGGAGGAGGAGGAGGAGGAGGAGGAGGAGGAGGAGGAGGAGGAGGAGGAGGAGGAGGAGGAGGAGGAGGAGGAGGAGGAGGAGGAGGAGGAGGAGGAAAAGAAGGATTATTGAACGTTTTGTAGAACATTTTCTCTGAGCATTTGATGGTTCTCAATGTTAGAACCAGGTTTCATAACATGAGCTGCCTATTTTAACTCTAAGCTAGTGTGTGTGTTTGTTTGTTTGTGTGTGTGTGTGTGTGTTTGTGTGAATGGAAAGTTGGTTTCCTGTAGCATGAAAATATTTTACTTAATCTGCAAGTTTTTCTTGTGTGTTTTTTTAAGTCCAGATTAAGCTACATTCATAGCAATTCTTCTCGAAAACTATTTCACTACACAATATCCAGAGCTGAATCAGAACGAATCAGGAAAGTGAAAGCAGATGAAGAGATTTAAACCCCACATGTTTTCTTTGTTATTTAGTGATGCTGTTTTTATTATGGTTGTTATTATCTGTTCGCAACAATGGGATATCACAGCTGCCAGTTCTTCAGCTGATGTTGGCCACCCTTCACCCACAACAAGTTCTTCCCAAGAACCTCAGAGATCATAATATATCAGCATAGGATAGTGGCGTAGCCAATAACCACCATGCCCAATTTATGCCATAATATTTCCTCATTGGCACAGTGGTTAGAGTGCAGAATGGAAGGCTACTACTGCTGGCTGCTGGCTGCCTGCAATTTGGCAATTCAAATCCCACCAGGTTCAAGGTTGACTCAGCCTTCCATCCTGGTGGGTAAAATGAGGACCCAGATGGTTGGGGGCAAGAGGCTGACTCTCTAAACTGTTTAGTGAGGGCTGTAAAGCATTGTAAAGTGGTATATAAGTCTAGTGTCAGAGTTCCTAATAATAGCCCATATGAAATCAAAACTCCAAGGCAGGGGTCCTCAAAGTATAGTATAGATTTATAGTATAGTAAAGTATAGATTTATTAGGCATGTCATATTGGCACAGCTGGTGAAAAGCCGAATCTGAAGTCTGCCGAGTTTTCCCCAACCAGTTCAAAATCCAAAGTTCTTCCCCAATTGAGACATGCCCCAATCAGGTCTCTCTCTCCCCATCCCGGATGCCTCCCATCCATGCTCCTTCAAGTGCTGGTGAGAGTGTCCTTGCTTCCCAGAAGAAAGAATGTTATTTTGACTACATATCCCACTCAGCTCTCTCTACTCTCCCCTCCCTTTCCCATAGCTCCAGCCAGCCTCACTGTGGCAACCCTGAAGATGCTCAAAGATGGCTCCAGGATTGACACTAAGTGCTATTGCTATTGCTGTGTTAGTTTTCAGATCATGGTACTTTTGTGGCCTTTTCCAATTCTTGTTCTTCTATTCTACTATCTCCTGAAATTTTGAACATATATAACTCAAAGCTGATGGATATGAGAATACGGCTAGTGATTAATTACTCGGGTAAAATTTGTATGCATGAATTTCAGTCTCCTTTCTGTGTCTTGTTATGAAGAAAGCAATACACACTAAGCCATCTGGGCCAATAATGTAAACACGGAAGTTGATTCTTTATTACAAAGTTGTCTAAGCCCTCCTGAGATACCTCGTCTGAATTTGCAATTCAAGCATCCTCCAAAGCATGCAGTGATCAGTTCTCATTCTATCTGGCAGTAAAATGGATCTTATTTGTATCATTAGACCCATTCATTACAATAACAATGTTGTTGGAAATATATTTTTGGGTCATGCTTGCTTAGAAGTCTGCAATATACCACTTTCTTTCAAGAGCCTTCTCTACTTTAGAATGGAATATAATTCTTTATTGGCTAAGTGTGATTAGACACACAAGGAATTTGTCTTTGGTACATAGGCTCTCTGTGTACATAAAAAGAAAAGATATTGGCATAACCCCCCCCCCCAAATTAACTTTTTAATTGTCTATGGGTTTTAAATTTTAAATTGTTTATGGGTTTTTAAATTTTATGGACCAAAAATTGTTTAATTCTTTTACAAATTTTAAATTTTGTATTGAAGTGTTTTTTATTCCTGGCTGTGCACTGCCCTGAGTCCACTAGGAGAAGGGCGGTATACAAATTTAATACACTAAACTAAACTAAACTAAACTTTCATCAAGAATCATAAGGTACAACATTTGATGATAGTCATAGGGAACAAATAAGCAATCAAATCATATTAGGAAACAGTCAATATAAATCGTAAGGATACAAGCAACAAAATTACAGTCATACAGTCATACATGGGAGGATATGGGTGATAGGAACAATGAGAAGAATAATAGTAATACTAATGCAGCCTTAGTGAATAGTTTGACAGTGTTGAGGGAATTATTTATTTAGCAGTGTGATGATGTTTGGGAAAAAACTGTCCTTGTCTCTAGTTCTTCTGGTGTGCAGGGCTCTATAGCATCGTTTTGAGGGTAGGAATTGAAATCATTTATGTCCAGGATGTGAGGGGTCTGTAGATATTTTCACAGCCCTCTTTTTGACTTATGCAGTATACAGGTCCTCAATGGAAGGCAGGTTGGTAGCCATTGTTTTTTCTGCAGTTCTAATTATCCTCTGAAGTCTGTGCCTGTCTTGTTGGGTTGCAGAACCAAACCAGACAGTTATAGAGGTGCAGATGACAGACTCAATAATTTTTGGGATAACCATTACCTGGATGACTGAGAACCTCCAGAGACAGCTTTTCTCTTGGGCTCTTTAAAGGACTTGTGGGCTAGCAATGTACAGCTTTCTCATTCTTTATCTGCTGCAGAATGTCTAGAAGGTTCTCAGAATATTTACCCAACTCCTTACTTGTGAGATTGTAGTAGGTTCAGCTATGATTTAATAACATACAAGCTCTTATTTAAAAAAAGATGGTTTTGCTTATGTTCTTGAGCAAAATAGCAAAAGTCTTGTTCTGAACAAAGAGACCAAAGCCATTTGTTAATTTTTCTCCCCCAAAATGATTGTTCAAACTACTCTGGTAATTTTTTTTTTTTTTGCAAGATTACAGCAGCATGAATAGTTTATGCCCAGAATTGGAAAAATAACAATATACCATCAGAAGATAACGTGATTAGAAAAATCATGGAGTGTGCGGAAATGGATACGCTTACGAAGGAGATACAAGAAAAAGAGGAAACAGAATACTACCTAGCCTGGGAGAGGTAGTATAAATGGTTGGAGGAAAAGGGAAAAAAAGGACAAGAGAAGACTAAATAATGGTTGAATTAGGAGGAGAAATATAGGAACAAATGAGAAGAAACAAAAATTGTGGAAAAGAAATTGGGTATATATATAGGTCTTTGGTTATTCGGGTCTTCTCCCGCGTAGAATTGGAAGTATCTTGGCGACGTTTCGATGAAGTCTCATTCGTCATCTTCAGGCTGGTGTTCTCGGCTTCGTGCTCCCAGGAACTGGGAGCACGAAGTTCCTGGGAGCACAAAGCCGAGAACACCAGCCTGAAGATGACGAATGAGACTTCATCGAAACGTCGCCAAGATACTTCCAATTCTACGCGGGAGAAGACCCGAATAACCAAAGACTTACATACAAACACCCGCGAAAACCTCAGAAAATACACACACACACACACACACACACACACACACACACACACAAACACACACATATATATATATATATATATATATATATATATATATATATATATATAATATATTAGAAATATATGTATAAAAGATATACTAAGATAAGAGAGAGAAAATATACATTTTCTCTCTCTTATACATATGTTACACTTATACATAGATTACGGTAATACATACTTATATATAAGTATGGATTACCGACGCGAAACTTGAAAAGAAGAAAGTGTTAATATCTTTTGGGTTTTTTTAAAGAAAAACTGTTTAATAATTTTTTTTAAAGTATTATCTAACAGAAGTTATTCAGAAAGTTCCCGTTCTCTAGGGTAGTTCACAGTTATTGGAACAGTCATTGTCCAAACTTTTCCTCCTCCTCCTTTAATTCCAATGCCAGTTAGTAACTTTCTCATCCCTGAATTAACCTCTAATTAATTTAATTTTCCCAAGCTGTCTTAACAAAGTTTGAGAATCTAAAGAAGAACAGATAACAAAGAAGAGCGACTGCCCTTAATACTTCAGAGAGTGAGAATTCAAACCATAATTATGTCACCTCTTCTTCCAAACAAATGGTATTCTTTCTACATGATAGTTAAATAAAAAAACAAAACAAAACAACAACACTGCATGGGAGAAACCTTGTAGACACCACTGCCAACACAAAGCTATTCTGCAACCTGTTTAGCAATGACAGTTGTGATATAACTGAATTTTAGCCTCTCTCTTTTTGTGTGTGATTTGGTCTAGGGGAGGAGAAAAAAAGGAAATTACAAAAGTAATTTTTCAAGCAGAAGAACTTTATAAAAATATTCAGGAGGGACTGGTATCCAACAATCCATGAGTTTTGCAGATCTTTAAAGGGATCCTAATATTCCTCAGACATCTTTTTTGAATGGTTCCTTTAAAAGATTTCTCTAATTACAGGATCCAATCTAGGTCGGTCACCAGGACCAAAGTTTTAATCTTCTGAGCTTTCAGACTCATGCTGGACCCAATCCTCAGAGAACTTCTCTGGTGAGAAGTTATGTTCCAAACAACACATTCATTATACCTTACAACTACCTGTATAAGAAAACCATGGGCCCAGAAATGGTATTCAGCCGGTTCGTACCAGTTCATGAGAACTGGTAGCGGAGATCGCGGGTGGGCCTGCCCACCACACCGGCCCTATGGAATCCTATTAAGGCATGGTTTTGAAGCTGGGTGCATGCATGGATGTTGTGACCTAGGCCCATGTGGTTAATATTAAATGCAAAACAGTTCCCTCCCCCCCAAAAAAACCTTCAACAACAGATTTTATTAAAACAGCTGAGAATTAACTCATTCTCAGCGTATTCCAAATGAAATGAAAGCAAAGTCCTTAAAACACCAGTCTTTAGTTTATCTCTGACCTTGGGATAATTAGGCAACCTGCCAAAGGCTTTTCTTGGCAACAGTTCAGGAACAGAAGAAATAACTACAGCCAAACAAGAAGCATTTCTCTCAACGGTTGTTTTCTGGCAAAGAGGCCAAGAGCCGTTGCTGGTCTTTTAAGCCTTTTGGGAGGGGCCAGTCATCTCTTGGCCCTACTCCTGAGTCATCCTCTTTGCTTTAGCTGTTCCTTCCTTATGGCAGTTCTTCTCATACGTGCACTAGGATCAGGCTCCTCCTGTTCCTCTGCCTCTCTACTGTCAGCCTCTGGAGGCTCCGGACTCTGCACCTCATTCCCCAATGGCTCTGATCCCATCTCTGCCTCTGATGCAGAGCCCTCATCCAGGGCTTCCCCAGCCTCCAGGGCTGGTCCATGTTCTTCCTCAGCCTCATCGCTGTCCAACTCCACTGCCAGCTCCACAGGCTGCTGGCGGACCACAACAACAGAAGATGCCTATGCGAGCAAAGCGCGGAAGGCCAGGTGCATGCACAGAAGATCCACGCACAAAGCAAGTGTTCACACACACACGGCAAACCAGCAGCAACAAAATGTGAAACCCACCACTGCATGAGCCCTATTCATAATCATAAGAGACCCTAGCATCATATCCCTGGGGATGTGAGAATTATTTGTTTAGCAGAGTGATGACATTTGGGGAAAAACTGTTCTTGTGTCTAGATGTTCTGGTGTGCAGTGCTCTATAGTGTCGTTCTGAGGATAGGAGTTGAAACAGTTGATGTCCAGGATGTGAGGGATGCAATGTATACATCCATATCTATCTATCTATCTATCTCTCTCTCTCTCTCTCTCTCTCTATCTATCTATCTATCGTCTACTCTCTATCTAACTACCAATCTACCTACCTATCATCTCTCTCATCCTATTTGTCTGTCTGTCTGTCTGTCCGTCTGTCTGTCTTTCTTTCTTTACCGATAATACTTTTAATATTTACAGGCAATCTGAGTTTATCCTATGATGTTTATTATACATAAACTGAACCAACAAATAGCATGCACATTTTCCCTGCAGCATAGATCCTTTGACATTATCTAAATTAGCAATGTCCCAAACTCTCTTCCCTTGAATGAATTATCTTGGCATAATGTATTAAAAAAAGTTCCAGTTTGTTTTTTCGTTTCACAGATCTACTGACTCTCATGATTTATAGTATTGTCTGTTCAGATCAGCAAAATAAAATCATATTTGTTTTACTCCTTTTTCTTCATTCCCTCCCTTGAATTCCTATAAGTCTATTGTCTGTATGATTTTGTAACGTAACAAGGAATAATGGACTAAAGATGAAAGCAGATATATCTCCTTTGAAGAATCTGTTGCTATATTTATTTAAATCATCACCCGCCTTTATTATTTTAATAAATAATTCAAGATGGCCGAACATACCTAAAATTGGTTCCTTCTAGTACTTTCCCCACAACAACAAGCTTGTTATGAGGCTTGGATTAAAAGACAGTGACTGACCCAAATCACCCAGCCAGTTTTCAAATCTAAGGCAGAACTAGAACTCATCATCTCCTGGTGATTCACTTAAAGCAGGGGTCAGCAACGTGTGGCTCTGCAGCCGCATGTGGCTCTTTCACCCTTGTGCTGCGGCTTCCTGTCACTCAAAATATGCATCACAACTGCCAATGTGCGATACCCACTGACATACAATTTATTACGCTTTTCAACCCCCAGTAGGCCAACCATGGATAAATCCAAGAAAAGAAAAGTTTCAGAAGAAAACAGAACATTTAATTCAACTACATATGCTAGTCTTGTTGCCGCTCAAGAAATAATAGTCAGGCATGGGGAAGGGTTTTGTGGCCCCTGATGTTTTCTTTTGTGTGGAAAATGGGTCCAAATGGCTCTTTGAGTGTTTAAAGTTGCAGACCCCTGACTCAATTGGCTTTCATGCCTAAAGCAGGACTAGAACCAGAGAAATTTTGAGCAATTCAGAGAAACGGTAGCGGAAATTTGGAGTCGTTCAGAGAACAGGCAAATACCACATCTGGCTGGCCCCAGAGTGGGGAGGGAATGGGGATTTTGCAGTATCCTTCCCTTGCCACGCCTACCAAACCACACCACACCCTCCAAGCCATGCCCACAGAACTGATAGTAAAAAAAAAAAATGGATTTCACCACTGCACTAAACCAATCTGGCTCTCAGAAGCTTTCATATATACTTTCTCTTCTTCAGTTCACAATATCCTTAAATACAACTCTTCATTTTTAGTTTAGGCATCAGACACATGGCTAACTTGGGACCAAAACGATGATAAAAGTTGTACGAATTTCTTATTAGGCATTTGTTGAACTAAATTAAAAAAAAAACCCACCAAGGACTAGAGTAAACAAGCAAGATAAATAAAACCACTAATCTTTTATGGAATAACGAATCTGCTTTTGGACAGAGAATAATGATGGTCAATGAATCTAATTAACTATGCTAACCTTTTAGGTAGGTTTTTTTTTTAATTATAAAAGTTGAAGCAAGATATTATAAGCAAATTATTTGTTGGGTTGGTTAACATTCAAGAATATTGACCTGAAGGTGCTTTTTCAAGAGGCAACTGGATTTTCTTGTTTTTCTTTGAAGACATTTTGCTTCTTATCCAAGAAGCTCATCCAAGAAAAACCAGAAAGTCTAGTTCCATCTTGAAAAAGCATCTTTGGGACAAGTATGACCCAGATGACTGAGAATCTCCAAAGACCAGGGGTGTCAAACTCATTTTCACTGAGGGCCACATCAGGGTTGTGTTTGACCTCAGGGGGTCTGGTGAATATGGCCAGGGTGGGCGTGGTCAGCTTAACATCACCACCCTTGTCCACCTGAGGAGCCTACCTGTCCCTTCAGGCCACGGGAGGACTCTGGATGGCAGCACAGGCTGTCCAGAGCCCTAGGCAGCAGAGGGCAAGCACCCAACCTGGCCCTCAAGCTCCCAGGGCACTGGGACATCATAGTCCTGAGCTCTGGTTTTAGCTGTGAAGGCCTCATGCAACAGTCTACCAGCAAAAATGGAGCTTGGGAAGACAGTGCATGAGAGCGAGCTCTGTTTTCACTGGCAGACCACTGCAGGAGGCCATCACAATCAAAAACAGAAGCTCCATTTTCTCTGGCAGAGTGCTGCAGGAGGCCCTACCAAGATCCATTTTTGCTGGCAGAGGCACTGCGGGCCTGTCCTTTGATGTTTCAAGGGTGGCTCCACTAGCCAGATCTAAGCACCCCGAGGGCCAGATCTGCCCCCCCGGGCCTTGACACCCCTGCCATAGACATTTAACTGTTCAAAAATATGATATTATATAACATCCCAGCAAGAGTAAATGAGCAAAGGAGGAACCACATACCCACTGAGGGAGGATTCAAATATTTCCCATTGTGTTAATTCAAATAGAATTCAAATGTTCCCCATTTTCATAACCCCTAAAAAACCTGGTAAAGACGCGTTCTTCAGTTTTTAGTGTGCTGTGCTTTCCTTTGTGACTACAACTGCAACCTAAAATTGATTTTTAAAGCCTATTTTACACCCATAATTTCTCGTTTCTCTTATGATCTTCCCAGACATGTCCCTGGATTGAAAAAAATACAATTTTCATTCAATAGCACTGCATGTTGTCACCTAGGCTTACTGAGATATTACAAGGCACAATTAATCCCAAACAAACCTATTTTATTGTAACAGCTGAGAATTATGTTCATTCCCAACTGAATCCCAGTTAGTTGCAAAACAAGTCCTTTGGAAGAAGTCCTTTGGGATAATCACCAACCTTTATCTTCTTTGACACCCTGCCAAAGGCCTTACTTGGCAAAGCCCCATGGAGTTCAGAAACAAACAAGACTGGAAACAGAGTTAGCAACGTTGCTTTCCTGCAAAAGGCCCCAAGTGCCTTTGTTTCTCTTTTAAGCCTTATGGAAAAGGCCAATCATCTCCTGGCCTTACTCCTGAGTCATCCCTTTTGCTTCTTAACTTAACTTAACTTAACTTAACTTAACTTAACTTAACTTAACTTAACTTAACTTAACTTAACTTAACTTAACTTAACTTAACTTAACTTAACTTAACTTAACTTAACTTAACTTAACTTGTTCAACTTGTATGCACCTCTCTCCGAAGACTCAAGGCAGTTTTAGTTGCCCTTCTGGCAGCTCTGTGCATGCATGCACTCCTGTTCCTCTGCCTCTCTGTTGTCTGACTCTGGGGGCTCCAGAGTCCGCGCATCACTCCCACATGGCCGCATCTCTGCCTCCGATGCAGAGCCCTCATCCGGGCCTTCCCCAGACTCCAGGACTGACCCATGTTCCTCCCTAGCCTCCTCACTGTCTGACTCTTCTGTCAGCTCCATAGGCCACTGACGGACCACAAGACTGCAATCCTGAACTCCTCACTTGTTTTCCGACAAAGGCCTACACAATCCTTACCTTTCCTTCTACAATCCATGGCAGTAATAAGAGCATAAAAAAAAAAAAAAACCAACTACACCCCCCCTCTCTCAAATCCACTGATTTTTAAAGTTACTACTCAAATCCACTCTGGTTATATTAACACAATTTTTTTCCCCCATTAAATCGTGAGCCAGTTCAGTGATGGCGAAAATACAGTCATTCTTTCTCTTTTAGAAAACAGCTGAGTGCAATGCCAAAAACATTTTCTACTATCGCTCTCCTCATATTATTCAGAGGCTACTGTTGTAGAACAGGAAGGAAATGGATATTTTTTTTTTCCAATCTCTAGTTGCCTGGAGACTGGATCCCTAAAGTACAAGATGCCTCTCCTATTCAAATTGAAACTCTAGGTGCATTGCTCATCTGTCATTTCTAGTTCATACATTTGTTGTGTGAATAACATTTCTCTTTTACAGATGCTATTCTTTCCAGGCTGATAAGCTGAATGCCGTGCGGCTGCTTGAAATATCAAAGAGTGGTTAAGTAACCCAGTTTATCATGCCAAAGTCAATGCTGCATAGAAGTCACAAATTCACAGAGTTTTTTTTCTTCTTTAATTCAATACCCAGTAGAAAAATAAAAAAAAGACTGCTGTTATAAAACAGAAAGACAAATACTGTAAAGCTGCTAAAGTAGAAAATACATAATGTGCCAGATGCTTTATTTCTGAATTCTTTAAACAAAAAGCCAGGTTTAGATTTTCTTGAATCCTAAATTTGCCATGATGTTTTCTCCTATGCATAACTCAAGTGATAGATATAGATATACTGTATATATCCATATCTCTCTGTGTGTGTGTATCTATGTGTGTATGTATGTATGTGTGTATATCTATATGTCTGTGTGTGTGTATGCATGTAGATGTTAGAAAAACATACAAGTTTTTCTATCATCTATTTATATTTATCTATCATCTATCCATCTATCTGTCTATCTATCATATCCATCTATGGTATTATCTATCCATTTATCTATCATCTATCATCTATCAATCATCTCTCTCTCTCTCTCTCTCTCTCTCTCTCTCATCTATCTATCATCTATCTATGATATTATTTATCTATTTATCTATCATCTATCATCTATTTATATCTATCTATCTATCTATCTATCTATCTATCTATCTATCTATCTATCTATCTATCTATCTATATCTATCTATCTCTTATCTATGTATGGTATTATCTATCCATTTATCTATCATCTATACACCTCTCCTGCGTGAGCTACATTGGCTTCCAGTGGTCTTCCGGGTGAGCTTCAAGGTGTTGGTTACCACCTTTAAAGTGCTCCCTGGCACAGGGCCTGGGTATTTGTGGGACCACCTTCTGCCGCCGATAGCCTCCCACCAGCCAATACGCTCCCACAGAGAGGGGCTCCTCAGGGTGCCGTCAGCCAGGCAATGTTGGCTGGCGACCCCCAGGGGGAGGGCCTTCTCTGTGGCAGCACCTGCCCTCTGGAACGACCTCCCCCCGGAGATACTGAGAATACCAGAACTCCGGGCTTTTTTCCACGCCCTAAAAAGTCTTTTGTTTCATCAAGCTGGGTTGGCGTAAACCCCCCCACCCCCACCCTTGGATATTTTAAATTGTAATGTAGATTGTTTTAAATTTTGGGCCAAATTTATATAATTCTTTTAATAATTTTAAAATTTGTATTGGAATGTTTTTTATTCTTGGCTGTGCACTGCCCTGAGTCTAGTAGGGGAAGGGCGGTATACAAATTTAAATAAAATAAATAAATAAATAAATAAATTTATATCTATATCTATCTATCTGTCTGTCTGTCTGTCTGTCTGTCTGTCTATATTTTATCTATGTATGGTATTATCTATCCACTTATCTATCATCTATCATCTATTTATATCTATCTATCTATCTATCTATCTATCTATCTATCTATCTATCTATCTATCTATCTATCTATCTATCTCTATCTATCTATCTATCTATCTATCTATCTATCTATCATCTATCATCTATCTATCTATCTATCTAATCTTTTCTATGTATGGTATTATCTATCCATTTATCTATCATCTATCATCTATTTATATCTATCTATCTTCTATCTATCTATCTATCTATCTATCTATCTATCTATCTATCTATCTATCTATCTATCTATCTATCTATCATCTATCTATCTATCTAATCTTTTCTATGTATGGTATTATCTATCCATTTATCTATCATCTATCATCTATTTATATCTATCTATCTGTCTGTCTGTCTGTCTGTCTAACTGTCTATCTATCATCTCTCTGTCTATCTCCATATCTATCAAAACAGATATGTTTATGTGCGTATGTTTGTGTGCATATGTATGCATGTGTATATATACATACAAACAGATACAAATGCACATACACACCCAAAACTCAACCCTATCGTGCTGGTTCACATATATGAGAGATTGTATGAGAAATTGCATATATCAGAGAAAGTTGCATAGAAACATGTTGGCTAGCATAGAAAAAAAGGATGTTTTTTTAAGGGGGGCAGAACGTATTACATTTTCAAAGCATATTATAATTACTTCAGTTTTACTGGTTGGTAGCCTCAGAGAGATGATTTTTCCAATTTCAACTGATCTTACTGATAAAGATAGTTTTTTATTTTTTTTTTAAATGATTCCATGATTCTACCAATGGACTATGATAGATCATGATTTGAAAAAGGGCTAAAAAGAATAAATCTTCCACTTTCCTTATCTTGAGCTTTTCTCTGATTGATGAGTTAGGGTTATTCTAAATTTTCCTGAAAAAGGATATGGGTATACCCATTCTATGAGTGGCGTGATGACTCAACAGTTAAGATGATGGGCTTGTCAGCTGGAAAGCCAGCAGCCCAAGTTCGAGACCCGAGCTCCATGGGATGGGGTGAGCTCCCATCCTGGGCTCAGCTCCTGCTAACTGAACACTTCAAAAGCATGCAAATGCGAGTAGATAAATAGGTACCACTTCAATGGAAATGTAACAGTGCTCTGGGACATCATGCTGGCCACCTGACCTCACTGGCTCAATGTCCTTGAAATGATCAGCAAACAACGATAGCTAGCAACAACTAGCAGAGTAAAATCCGCAGGAAATCCTTTACCTTTTACACCCATTCTATGATCTCAACTGCCTCTTTAATATCTATAATCAAAGGAAAAGGGACACGGTCGAGAGCAAATGGCACTTGAGAATAAATGAGCTCCTGATTTAGAAAGCCTTGAATAACATTTATTAAGCTGTTTCTTGCTTGCAATTCTCTGTCCTTTTATTTGTAATCCAACCCTCCATTATCTCGTTGTCTTGCGTTTGAATATTCGGTGTTAGCTTCTTGTATACGCACGGCTCAAGTAAGTTAGTCATCATAGGTGTCCAAATTTATTAGCAGTGATCGGTTATGATTGTAAAATTATAGAAGACATCTCTGCCAAAAAAAAATGAAATTACCATCATCATCATCATTATTATTATTATTATTAGCTCATGTTAGTTTCATTGTGATTGAAGCAAGCTCAGCTATCCCTGAAGAATATATAGATACAGAATTGTGAAATAATCAATAAGCTTTATAATTAGGACTTTAAAAAATGGTTAACATATTTCCAACTGTGCTAATAAGTTAGCACGCAAACAGAATCTCATTAGAGGGCCTCTTTTCAGTATGCAAGATGTTTATATTTAAAGGACGATAACAAGTATTGCAGAATCTCAGTTTCCACTAAGAAGGAAATACACAACAGTGGTTGCCTGGAACTCAATTACATTTCTGTGTATTCCTTTTTGGCAGGATGGTAATGAAAGATGAAGGAGGGAGGGAGAGAAGGAGGGAAAGGATTCCTTTCCATTATCAAAGTAATTAGTTCCATAAATTTCTTTATGTTTTCTGTGAAGAAATAGGGTAATTACACTGTGAAATTTCATTTTCCAAAGGGAGCTCTTTAAATTTACAGGCTCATGCTGCATTTGTTTCGGCCCTGGGTTTCTGCAATCTCTGCCCGTATTTCAGGACATGGTGTGTGTGTTTGTGAGTGTGTGTGTGTGTGTCTTTGCACGCAAATGTACGTGATGGGGATTATTTCAAGTATTATTGACTTCTCCGCAGAAAGCCAAACCTAGACACATTAAATCTATTTGATCGTGTCGTTGGACAAGACTATCAATGTGGTTTGCCCTGAAGTAATGTCTGAATAGTATTTTGAGAAAAAGATGTACTAGCATAGAATAATCAGAAGAGGTAAAATATACTCTGGAATCTATATTTCTCTGGCCGTGTTGCCGGAGGTACCGTTAGGTGTGTCTTTGGTTACCTCTCCAATTTTATCCTTTATAAATCTTGCCAGTGATTGAATTGGATAAATAGCAATAGCACTTAGATTTATATAGTGCTTCATAGTGCTTTTACAGCCCTCTCTAAGCAGTTTACAGAGTCAGCATATTGGCCCCAATAATCTGGGTCCTCATTTTACTGACCTCAGAAGGCTGGAAGGCTGAGTCAACCTGGAGCCAGTGAGATTCAAACTGGCAAACTGCAGCTAGCTGTCACTGCAACACTGCAACTCTAACCACTGCAACACTTTGGCTCTTAAATCTCCAAAGAATGTCCAGAATATGTCCAGAATAAACAGTACTTTAGAGCCTTGGCTCTCTACAGCTCTGAGAAAATCTGCATTTCTACCTATCCCCAATCCATAATATATAGATAGATAGATTTCGAAATAAACAAAATTATTCTAAAATGCCAAGAAGCTTCTTTGGTGACCTTCTCTGTGGGAGAGACTCAAATTGATGTTAGTGCTTTAGTTTTTGATCTTCCACCTCTGGGAAAAATTGAGAGGTTTATAATATGGAGGCCAAGGTCTTGCACAAAACCGTACGCAATAAATATTAATAGTACTTTATCTGGTTTTGCACGGAATTTTCCAATAAGCGCTTGTCGGGTTACTTCAATATATAAGCACGTACATAAAACTCTCCCAGATGAGGTCCAAAGTATGAAAAGCTAGGCTGACAATTCAGGGTTATGTTTTTTAATTGTGTTTTCAAGTTAAGAATTTGAAATGTGGAAGGGAGGGAGGGAGGGAGGGAGGCGGAAGGAGGGAAAAGAGGAAGGGAAGAAGGGAGGGAGGAAGGAAGGAGAGAGGGAGGGACAGAAGGAAGGAAGGAAGGAAAGAAGGAGGAGGGAGGAAGGAAGGAGGGAAAGAAGGGAGGGTGGGAGGAAGAAAGGAAGGAGGGAGGAGGGAGGGAAGGAAGGAAGGAGGGTTTCATCATAGCAAGCCCTAGTAAAAATAAGTTAATATCAGCTACCCCACCCGCCAGTTTGGAAATTTCCTGCAAAATAAGGGGGGGGATAGGCTTCTGAAAAACAGGATCTGAGCAATTGTATTGCTCATTTTCAACTTTAGAAAATCGTCTCACCTTTTTCATAATAGTACCGAATTTTCCTGAAAAAAATCTTCAAAATTTCTCATCTTCTAAATCCTTGTAACGAGCAACCATCATCTTACTTTTTATTTATTTGTTTATTTGCTTGTTCATCAGTCCTCACAATAATAATAATAATAATAATAATAATAATAATAATAATAATAATAATAATAATAAGAAGAAGAAGAAGAAGAAGAAGAAGAAGAAGAAGAAGAAGAAGAAGAAACCTTATCATTAATAAAAATAATTACAAGAACATTTTTTCCCCAAACGCCATCACTCTGCTAAACAAATAATTGCCTCAACACTGTCAAACTATTCACTATGTCTGCATTACTATTAATCTTCTCATCGTTCTTATCACCCATCTCCTCCAACGTATGACTGTATGACCTTGTTGCTGGTATCCTTAAGATTTATATTGACAGTTTCCCTATGACTATCATTAAGTGTTGTACTTTATGATTCTTTTTTTTATGTACACTGAGAGCGTGTGCACCAAGACAAATTCCTTGTGTGTCCAATCACAGTTGGCCAATAAATAATTATTCTATTCTATTCTATTCTATTCTATTCTATTCTATTCTATTCTATTCTATTCTATTCTATTCTATTCTATTCTATTCTATTCTATTCTATTCTATTCTATTCTATTCTATTCTATTCTATTCTTACCATCATCATCATCATTTTAGCCATACATAAATACACACACACACACCAGTAGTGGGTTTCTCCCAGTTCGGCCCGGTTCAGCCAAGCCGGTAGCGGTGACAATATGATGTCACCGAACTGGTTCTGCCCCCGTGCCCTGTCCCGCCCTGCCCCACCCCCTTTTTTCTTACCTTTTATTTGGCCCCACCCTCAATCTATTGCTGCCTCCTGAGTCCCAGCTGATGGCTAGAGGGAAAAAAAAACCTGTTTAAACTCTTGCGGCAGGCTTCAAAGGGCAGCCCTACAGCTGATCAGTAAAAGAAAACAAATGGGTAGACCGGTGCCTGCAAAAATACATGGATAGACCCAGTGGTGGGATTCTACTTCGGTAGAACCGGTTGTTAAGTAGTTAAGTAGTTAAGCAGTTCGGATAACCGGTTGTTAAAAGAGCCACAGATAGCTCAACAGGTAGATAGCCTGTTATTTTTTTTATTTTTTTTATTGAAAAGTTTTATAAAAGTACAATTAACACCCAGCTGTCTGCAATTGTGCAAGTTCAAGGCCCAAGGTTGACTCAGCCTTCCATCCTTTCTAAGGTAGGTAAATTGAGGACTCAGTTTGTGGGGGTAATAAGCTGACTTTGTATAAAATATACAAAAGTATGAAGGCTACTGCTTAACGCATTGTAAGCCACCCTGAGTCTCCGGAGAAGGGCGGCATATAAATCTAATTTTTTTTAAAAAAATCTCCTTTTGTTTTTTTCCACTTTACGGGGTTAATCCTGTAAGGATTAATTGCAACATTTAGTGTTGTTTCCTAGCCTAATCTTTATTACAAAAACTGCCTGTTTGGCAGTATGTTTAGACTTACTGTCACTTCCAATTCCGGAGGCTATTTTTTTGCTTGGCTTTCTTAAAGGGCAAAGGTTGTTTTAAGCTTTTTACATTGCTGTTGGGAGGAAATACTCCCCTGTTGGACTTCTTCAAGCCAGGGTGCAGTCATCAGCACTTTGAAGAAATAATTGAATCCTTTTGTGCATATGGACTACTCAGAGGGCTGAAAAAGTTATTTTGACCAGTCCTTGAACTTACGACTGTCCTCACATTTTAGTTTTTCCCCCCATCTTGTCACCATGGTGAAGAGAAGCAGTTGTGAAATGAGTGACATGGTTGTTAAGAATGCTGCACGGGCATAAATGTGAGGATGGTCATAAGTGTGAGGACTGGTCAAAAGTGCGAGGACCTGTCAGAAATGACTTTTTTCAGCCTTCTGAGTAGTCCCTATACACATAGCCATGGCCACCCGGTCACATGACCATCTAGCCACGCCCACCCAGTCACATGACCTCTAAGCCACTCCCACAAAATAAGCCACGCCCACAGAAACGGTAGTAAAAAAATTTAGAACCCACCCCAGATACACACATGGATGTATACATTGTGTCATCATCATCATCATCATCATCATCATCATTTTAGCCATTGTCTAGCCATTGCAGGATGAAGGCTTCTTCCTCATGTTTCCAACTAATATGATTCTGAGCTTTCTTTTGCCAATTGAGCCCGCCATACTTGCTGATGTTGTCCATCCATCTTCTCTCTTTTGTGGATTCTTTTCATCAAGCGGGATCCATTCTATGACTGCCTTGGTCCATCTTCCATCAGTTCTTCTTGCCATGTGACCAGCCCATTTCCATCTCAATTCTTTTGACTCTCTTGATGATATTGTACGCTTTCGTTTGTCTTCTAATCCATATGCAGGTCTTCCTGTCTTGCCTTGTGATGCTGAGCATGTATTTTTCCATGGTTCTTTGTGCCACTTGTAGCTTTTGTATTGCTTGTGAAGTTAGTGTCCATGTTTCACCAGCGTATGTTAGAGCAGGTAGCAACCTTGATCAAAAACTTTGCTCTTCAGGCACAGGGGCAGGTTGTTCTTGAAAATTATGCTTAGCTTGCCAAATATTTTATACATCACTTTGTCAAAGAACACAATATGATTTGTCTGGTGTGATCTGTTTTTGACAAATCCATGTTGGCTTTTCGTTATTACTTTTTTTGCTTCTAGGTGTTGGTTGATTCGTTGCTTGATTATCTTTTCCAGAATCTTCCCTGGTATTGAGGTCAGGCTGATAGGTCTGTCGTTTCCTGAATCTGTTTTTTTCCCTCCTTTTTTGAAGTTGGGAACTACATCAGCTCTTTTCCAGTCCTCTGGCAGTTCCCCGGTGCTCCAGGAACTTTGAAAGATATAGTTCAGTGGTTCTGAGACCACATCTGCCAATTCCTTCAGAATCTTGGGGTGTAATCCATCTGGCCTGGTGATTTAAACTTTTCTAGGGTAGACAGCATCATCACCCTGGCAACAAAAGTGCATAGTCAAGGCTATGATTTTCCCAGTTGCAATGTCTGGCTGTGAAAGTTGGACCATAAGAAAGGCTGAGTGCCAAAGAATGGAGGCCTTTGAACTCTGGTGCTGGAGAAGACTCCTGCGAGTCCCTTGGACTGCAAGGCGATCCAACCGGTCAGTCCTAGAGGAGATCAACCCTGACTGCTCTCTAGAAGGCCAGATCCTGAAGATGAAACTCAAAATACTTTGGCCACCTAATGAGAAGGAAGGACTCCCTGGAGAAGAGCTTAATGCTGGGAAAGATGGAGGGCAAAAGAAGAAAGGGACGACAGAGAGTGAGGTGGCTGGATGGAGTCACTGAAGCAGTCGGTGTGAGTTTAAATGGACTCCAGAGGATGGTAGAGGAAAGGGAGGCCTGGAGCAACATTGTCCATGGGGTCATGATGGGTCAGACATGACTTTGCAACTAACAACACCAAAGAATAGACAGGTGCTCACTTACCATTTTCTTCCCTATTTTGACTTGTGTTCCTAATCTGTTTTTGTGGTGCTGTTTTTGATAGATTGGACTGTTTTTTCCCTTGGTGTAAAGGCAGATGCAAAAAAATAAAATAAAAAATGAGTTAAATAGTTCTGTTTTCTCCCTATTGCTTGTCACCTTCTTGCCACTTTCTCCCACTAATGGACCAACTGTTTTCTTGATTTTTTGTTATATATTTTTAATATTATGTATAATAATATACAGTGTGCATATAATGTATATATTATTATCAAATTATCTGAAAGCATTATTACCAAAGGGTTTTTTTAATCACACATTTTTCTCTTTTTAGAATATGCCTGATATAGAGGAGGACTTTTGAATTCTTTTGGGATACAGCTACCAAATTTGTCAATATATTTAAGGGGAATTGACAGAGACATGTGATAGCAGAATCAGGGAAAGAGGTGAGGAATTACAACATACAATATTAGATTTCAAGCCATTTGGGATATATAGCTATAACAAGATGTTGAGGATGCACAATTATTTTGTGAAGCTGTTTGGATGTATACAGTTGAATCTTAAACAGCTTACTGATAACTAAACTATGTTGTAGAGTTTCTTGTTTCCAACCAATTAAACTGGGCTGTGATCTTAAATTATAAACACAGAGGGGGAAATCAAAAGATACCAAGCTCAGAAATAAATCTATATCTCAAATAGTATAGCTAACATCTTTTTTAATCTGCAAAATGAACATGATTTTTTCCCCAAAAACCATATTTTTCAGACTATAATACACACCGGAGTATAAGACTTAGCTTATAAGAAATAAGAAAATAAGAAAAAAAGCTGATTGGTAGATCAGCCTCCTGGAATACCCCCAATCAGCTGCTCCTAGAGGTGAATTTAAGCAACAGGTTTGTCAGTTGTGAGCTCTGCACCTTGCTTTTTCAACTTTTTCAACTTCTGTTTCAGAAGCTTTTTTTCTGAAGCTTCTTTTTAGAGGCTTTTTTTCCTGAAGCTTCATTTTAGAGGCTTTTTTCCTGAAGGTTTGTTTCAGAGGCTTTTTTTCAGCCTCTGAAACCTCCATTTGAGAGGCTGGGCAGGGCTACATTCAGAGTATAAGACACACCCAGATTTTCACCCTCTTTTTTGGGAGAAAAAGGTGTGTCTTACACTCCGAAAAATATGGTAGATGTTTCTTTTATCATTGTTTAAAACTGATCAGGATTATCCTGAAAAGAGATTATGAAAAGGCAACTTGTGGATCTGTTGAATGTCTTTGATAGCAAAGGATGGCCAACTCACATTCTGTCAGAGTAATGAAGATTTAAAGATGACCAGCCGCTGTAAGGCTGTGGACCGGGATAATTGACTGAGGATGAGTCAGCAGGGCTATTTCCCCTTTAAGACTGAGGATGAGTCAGCAGGGTTATTGCCCCTTTAAGAAGCTGTCTATATAAGGGAGGCCATGAGAGGGCGTATCTGTCTCTCTTTGTGTATCACTCTCCTCGTGTTCTATCTGCATTATAGTTCTCTGTGTAGTGTTGAAGATTGCTTGCCCAGTATGTGTCTACCACGTGTATGTCGGTATATAGAAGTCTTGTATATAAACCACAGTTTGTAATAACAAAACCTCTGTGTCCTGTGTTTTGCTCCTGGGTTGTCTCAAAATAGTAGTCACTCTGTAAACATTCTGACACATTCAACTTTGGAATAGGTTTCATTGATCAATTAATAGATTGACTTACTAAATAATCTTCTTTGATAACTCAATCATACCTTGCTCTGGGTTGCTCACATATCTTCCACAATTAATAAGATCAAAACATTTTTAAAAAATAACAATAACAGCCGTATATAATTCTGGTGTTCTCTCATCAATGCTCCTAGGAAGACACACTCAGTACAATGAAGCACCATGACAGGATGCAGGTTGAATGTCTGTGTAGACTAATTATTATTTATCTTCATAGTTACTTTCTGTGAAAGTATAAGGAGTTTATACAACATTAGTTCTTAAAACAGATCTCCTTCTGTACCTAAGAACTGATTGTGCCTAACAGGAATCTGTCAAAACACTTGATAAAGTTATTGACAAAAATAAATTAGGAACATTGAGTTGACTCATGTATCCATATCCATCGAAGAACAGTTTTAGATAGTCAACTCAAGAATATTATTGGGTTGATTATGAAAAGTATACTTGAGAGAACATGGGGCCCTTCCACGTAGTGCTTTGGTACCAGTCCTGAGGCCACATTCCTATGATCATAAGCCATCCTTGTTTTTCTCTGTGGCAAATAAATAAATAAAAAAGTTGTAACTTTAACAGTACAACCCCCAGAGTTTTGGGAGCGCAGAACAAAAGATGGCTCAGTGGAATCTGAGATGGGCCATAGACTAAAATGGCCGTATGCGTTGAAACATGGCCTTTGCCATTCCAGATCAATTGTTAAAGTTAGTGATAATGCAAACCTGGAATTGATCAATACAGCTTGTACTGCAGATCCTGGCTTAGAAATACCGAGCATTTTTGAGCTACGGTCTAGAAAATAGGAACATAAATTAAAATAGAGTTCCTGGCTCTGTAGCCTGTCTGCTCCTCAGCCAAAGGATGTTCTGTGTCAACCCAATCAGGAAGTTAATTGCATAATGTTTTGCAGAAAGCTTAATACTTGATAATTAGCGTGTACATCTTGATTGCCTTTTTAATACACACACACACACACACACACACACACACACACACACACACACACAATAACAGCCAGTCTTTCTTGGGATTCATCAAGGTACAATCTATAAAAGTACACACCAGCATAAAGGCTAGCGTAGGAGTCCACCACTGCAGATGGGCATTGCTAACTTTGGCAGTAAGAAAGCCATTATCTGAAGTGTTGCTGGGCTTCAGCTGCTTAATTAGATCTGCTACTTCTGGCCCTGTAGAAGAAGCTCAGAGCAGAAGTAATCTGCCATCAAGTTTCAGATCAAACTCGGAACTCTTTCCATATATCCAGGGCCCTAAAATGACTAGAGGGACCTAGACATCTGCCAATTGGATGAGAAGCTGAAACGAGGCTGGCTCCTTAGCTTGAAGTGTCTTATCTAATGGACTCGCTTTCTGTATTTAGAACTCTATAGGTTTCTGGCAATAAGGAATATTCTGGCAATAAGGAATCTTGAACAGAATGTAAGTGTAAGTAGCAGCTATTAAAACTGTTTGTCCTTTTTCTAAATAGCAATAGCACTTAGATTTATATACTGCTTTACAGTGCTTTACAGCCCTCTCGAAGTGGTTTACAGAGTCAGCCTCTTGCCCCCAACGATTTGGGTCCTCATTTTATCCACCTCAGAAGGATGGAAGGCTGAGTCAACCTTGAGCCTGGTGAGATTTGAACTGCCAAATTGCAGGCAGCCAGCAGTCAGCAGAAGTAGCCTGCAGTCCTGCACTCTAACCATTGTGCCACCATAAATCACTTTTTGAGTGCTATTTCAACTTCAAACAATCATCAAAAGAACTGTTGTAACTTAAGGAGTACCTGCATTTAACACATATCCTGAAAGTAATAAAAAAAAAGAGTTATTTTCCAATTCTTGTCTAAAGATGCTGCCATCACTCAAGAGACCGAACGACATCTATTTTAGCACTTCTATTGACGTTATTCTGAGAATTAATTTGTGCTCGATATAATTATGGCATTTAAGTATTAAGAGACTCAGGTCACCAAGTTTCTTGTACTAACAAGTTCTACAGTAAAAATAATTCCTCGAATTTATGAATTGTTATAGAGAACTAATTAAAAGTTATTGATTCTTTTTAGAAGAATGACCTTTCTCTTGCAAAACACGGTGGGGGTGCAGAGAAAGGAGAAGAGAGACAAAAAGAAACTTTCTGGAAACTATTTAAGCTTTGGTTTCTAGACCACTTTCCAAGAGTAGTTGAACATGATGTCCTTTGAAGTTAGTAAGGGTTAATCTAGAATAAATTGTAACAATTGCCCTGAGTTTAGTTTTCTTAGAGTTTCTTTTCTTCCTTAGAGTTTGTTCTCTAAGGAGAAAACTAATCTAACAAGAAGAGAAAGAAAGAGAAGAACTTAAAAACAATCTTTAAATCATCTATTCAGGGGTTTCCCAAAGGAAGGCACAACATTTACAGAACTATTTTAATAGAAATTGTTGCACAAATAGAGTTGCAAATCTTAAAAGACATCTGAATTTATCCTCTATTTACTTGCTTCTGCTTTTTGGTGTTTTTTTGGGGGGGGGGGAGAGAACGTGGGAAAATATCACTGCATTAAAGAGAGAAGAAAGGAAGAAAGACAATTATTTTCTCTAAAAAAGCAAACCATGGTTTATTAATATTTTGTTTCTGTAGCAAATAGGCCAACAACCCCCCACCCCCGACACCAACCTCTCTTTAATGCTGCCCAGCAAGATGGAGTAAAGAAATAGAAATAAAATTATTGGCCAAGTGTGATTGGACACAGAAGGAATTTGTCTTGGTGTATATTCTCTCAGTGTACATAAAAGAAAAGATACACTCATCAAGAATCATAAGGTACAACACTTAATGATAGTCATACGGAACAAATAAGCAATCAAATCATATTAGGAAACAGTCAATGTAAATCATAAGGATACCAGCAACAAGGTTACAGTCATACAGTCATAAGTGGGAGGAGATGGGGGGTGGGAACGATGAGAAGATTAATAGTAATGCAGACTTAGTAACTAGTTTGACAGTGTTGAGGGAATTATTTGTTTAGCAGAGTGATGGCATTCAGGAAAAAACTGTCCTTGTGCCTAGTTGTTCTGGTGTGCAGTGCTCTATAGCATCGTTTTGAGGATAGGAGTTGAAACAGTTTATGTCCAGGATGTGAGGGGTCTGTAATTATTTTCACAGCCCTCTTTTTGACGCATGCAGTATACAGCTCCTCAATGGAAGGCAGATTGGTAGCCATTGTTTTTTCTGCAGTTCTAATTATCCTCTGAAGTCTGTGTCTGTCTTGTTGGGTTGCAGAACCAAACCAGACAGTTATAGAGGTGCAGATGACAGACTCAATACTTCCTCTAAAGAATTGTATCATCAGCTCCTTGGGCAGTTTGTGCTTTCTGAGTTGGCACAGAAGGAACATTCTTCGTTGTGTTTCTTTAATGATGTTTTTAATGTTAGATGTCCATTTCAGGTCCTGAGATATGGTAGAACCTAGAAATTCGAAGGTCTCTACTGTTGATACTGGGTTGTCTAGTATTGTAAGAGGTGGTAGTATGGGAGGGTTTCTCCTAAAGTCCACCACCATTTCTACAGTTTTGAGTGTGTTCAGTTCCAGATTGTTCTGGTCGCACCACAAAGCTGGTTGTTGAACCTCCCATCTGTATGCGGATTCATCATTGTCTCGAATGAGGCCGATCACTGTTGTGATCCTGAAAGGATGCTGAAATAATAAAATATCTCCAGTATGTAGTTCGGGGATGAAGTGTCAAGTCCTTGGTGTTCTCTGAACTTGGTTGTTTTCTTGCAGACATCATTTTACCCCACTAAGGAACATCATCAGTTTCTGCCAGCCAGAAACCCTAGTTGGGTAATGAAATGTCTTGGAGAGCACCAAGGACTTCACAATAAAATGTCTGCCAGATTTCCTAATCCCTGCTACCTTTCACAAAAGCATCCTTTGGATAGTTTCTACCATCCCCAATTCTAAGATCCTAACATCCCTGAAATTTCTCAGCACTGATTATGTTCTTGAAAAATGCCTAAACTTGGATAGGAAGCTGCTGTTCTTTCATCTCTTTGCATGAAAAAAATAATAATACCATATTAATTTCCACTTAGCTCTGTTTTCAGAACTCAGAATGGTTCCCTGTGAATCCTCATGGAGGTTTAAAAGACTTTCTTTTAAGGTTTAGGGACGTACAGTTGCCTTGATAGATTTCTCGTATTAGGGAATAGTTCTTAAAGGATCAAAAATCACAGGCATTAGGTTTTTTTTAGTGGAGTGTGGCTTTGTGGATACTCTTTCTGTTGCCATGGATACATCAAACAAGACAGATAAGACTTTTTTATTAAGAGATGTAGCCTTTCCAAGAAGCAAGAAAGTCACCGGAGAATCCCAAAATCATTGCTTTAATTAAGATGGCAATACAATGCACTTTGAAAGAATATTTTAAAAGCAAACTCTTGTTGGGAACCCAGGAATCATTAAATTCTTGATCTGCCTGCTCCACCATATCAAATTTCCACTTTTTTTTTTTTTAAAGAGAAGGGATTAAATTATTTTAAAATTGAACTTTATCTGAATTGATACCTGGCCGTTTTACAACAGTGTACATTTTCCTTGGGTTGAGAAAGCCTGAAGGAAAAGGCTGGCAGATGTAATGTAAAAGTAAAACGGAAATGTTGTTTCATCTTTCGAAAAGTAATACATGGGAAGGAGAAATCCATAGCCATCAGACCTTCTTATGACAAATTCCCCGGCTACAGATCCTCCTTTTTGTCTAAGATCAAACTTGGATAATGAGAAAATGTCCTTGAATTTGGAAGCAAAAAAAAAACCCACAAACAAAGCCAGGAATATTTTCCACAGACTCTTTGAGAATATCATTTATTTAATATCATTTATGTAATACATGGGCAATATGAAAAGGAAATAAAATATTTAATCATACATATAATAACAGCAGCACAAATAATTTTTGCACAAAATTGGAAGAGTAGTGACACACCAACCGAAGATAGAGTAATTAATAAGATTATGGAATGTGCAGAAATGGATAGACTAATAAATGAATTACAAGATAAAGAGAAACATGATTACTATCTAGTATGGGAAAAGTGGTATACCTGGTTGAAAAGTAGAAAAAGGAAAAAAAGAATAGGGAGTAATTGGAGTTACAGAAACAGGAACATAAATCACTAACATAAATTAATCATGAATCATAAAGATAGATATATGAGTAAGATCAAACAAGGAAGAGTCAAAATACAAATAAGAACATAAATTACTGTTGTTTATTTGACAAAATGTATATTTGAAATTTTTGTTTACAGGTTTTGTTCTGTATGTTTTGTTGTCACTAGTTCTGTTTTGTTTGCACTCTTAAACAAATAAAAATTTATTTAATAAAAAAAAAAGAATATCATTTATCTTACTGAGGTAACCCCTCTCATCAGTAGTGGGTTTCACTTACCTTTGCTATCAGCTTGCTCACTCATGCATGTGTGCAGAGCATATTTGATGACATCCAGGCGGATAGACGGAGCCTTCCACCACCGCTACTACAGGTTTGCCTGAACCAGTGCAAACCGGTAGCAACCCACCACTGCCTCTCATCCAGTGGTGGGATTCAGCCAGTTCGCACCACTTCGGGAGAACCAGTTGTTAACTTTCTGAGCAGTTTGGTGAATTGGTTTTTGGAAGAAATCATTAGGGCAGAGAACCGGTTGTTAAATTATTTGAAACCTACCACTGCTCTCATCCCTCCCTTCAGTAAGGCCAAAGAATTTGAAAGAATACAATAAATTTTGTACATGAAAATGGTGACAGTTCACAAAGATTGACAGGTGCAAATAGTGTCATGTACACTGTTATCTATATGTATATATGTAAATAAATCAATATTAGAATTATATGTATAAAGGATAACTTGAAATAAGGGAGAAAAAATGGATATGTAATAAATGTTTACAGATGCGAAATTGTTGAGAAGAAGAAAATTGTAAAATATCCTTTTTTGTTTTTTTTAAAAACAAAACAAAACTTTTTAATAAAAATTATTTAAAAAGAAAAAAAAGAAATATATGCTATTTCCATAGCGAGAAAGATAAAGCAGGAATGGTTAAATTGACTACTTTATTTAAAGAGAAAAATATGTTCTTATTTGGATCTCACTTGTGGAATTTGTTCTTGTGAAGAAAAAAAATATGAAACTCTGATTTTGGCTTTGTTGATTAGAAAGATTTGGTGTTATAGAAATGGCTAGTTATATATTAATATGTAAAAGCAAACAGTTGAGGTTGAAGTGTATTTATCTTGTACTATGCTTGGAAGAGTTGGACATCAATACCTCCTTTTCTTTCTTTTTCTCTTCTCCCTTGTATTTCACACCTCCTTTTCCCATTCCCTTTCCTTCTCTTAATTTCCTTTTTTTTTTCTATATTTTATACAATTAAAAAAAATGGACACAAGAAAAAGAATATCATTTACCTCAGAGGCATAAAGCAAAATATCCTGAATCACAATAAACTTGTATTTTATTTTAATTGTATTTATATACAGTATACAATAACCCCAAAGATTGATCAAGAAATTCTTGTTTATAATATTATTTTATTTAGATGACCACGCTGTTCCATTGAATATTAACAGTCCATTTCTCTGGCAAAGAGAGCCCTCTACTTATTTTACTCTAAGGTGGCTTCATGAAATGAAATCTTAATAAAATTTCCAGTATTACACTTCCCCAAAGAAATAATGAAAAGAGCAGATGTAGTCAAATGTCAACATTCATACCGCTGAGGTAAATACTGTCGGAACAATTCACCAAGTGAATTCAGGAAATTCATTTTCTGCATCCTTATGAGCTTCTAAATGGCTTTAAAGTAAAGCCATTTACAATACAGACTGTCTTCTCTCCTCTTTTTCTCTCTTTTATTTCACGGAGCCTTTCATAGGGTTCTGCGGAAAGGCATAAATATCCTTCAAGCATGTGATTTTGAATGAGAGGGTGTTTATGTTAAAGACTATTCAAATTGCACTTGGTAGTTTCTTCAATCGCTAGGACTTTGCTGTAGTCATTGATTGGAGTTGCCTAGTAGAATAGAATAGAATTCTTTATTGGCCAAGTGTGGTTGGACACACAAGGAATTTGTCTTGGTGCATACACTTTCAGGGTACATAAAAGAAAAGATACATTCATCAAGAATCATAAGATACAACACTTAATGATAGTCATAGGGAAACAGTCAATATAAACCGTAAGGATACCAGCAACAAGGTTACAGTCATACAGTCATAAGTGGGAGGAGATGGGGATAGGAACGATAAGAAGATTAATAGTAATGCAGACTTAGTGAATAGTTTGACAGTGTTGAGGGAATTATTTGTTTAGCAGAGTGATGGCGTTCGGGGAAAAAACTGTCCTTGTGTCTAGTTGTTCTGGTGTGCAGTGCTCTACAGCGTCGTTTTGAGGGTAGGAGTTGAAACAGTTTATGACCAGGATGCGAGGGATCTGTAAATATTTTCATAGCTCTCTTTTTGACTCGGGCAGTATACAGGTCCTCATAGTAGAACCTACCATCTTGACTTTTTGACACACAGACACAGACAATTGAGAGGCACCTCAGCCTCTCAATTCTACCTAGAGTAGATTCTTTTTTCCACAAACAAATAAACAAAACAAACATGCTGACCGAAAGATGCTTTTTCAAGAGACAACTGGACTTTCTCATTTTTTTTTTCCTCTGAAGATGTTTTGCTTCTCGTCCAAGAAGCTTCTTCAGCCCTGAATAGCAGAAATTTTGAGTAGTTCAGAGAACCGGTAAATACCACCTCTGACTGGCCATGCCCCCATCTATTCTCTGCCTCCCTAGTCCCATCTGATCAGGAGGGAATGGGGATTTTGCTGGAGTGGGGTGGGAATGGAGATTTTATAGTATCCTTCCCCTGCCACGCCCACCAAGCCACGCCCACAGAACCAGTATTAAAAAATTTGAATCCCACCATTGATGAGTTTGTTAAACATTTAGCTATGCCCTTTGGAATGGACATCTTTCGAATGGTGCAGGAGTATGAATGGATTTCCAGAAAAATTGCAGACTACAGGAATCATTTGTGCTTCAATTAGAGATGTGGACTATACAAAATCATTCTCAACAGTCTGTACCTGTCTTCAGCAATGAAGGGACACAGGGCAGAAAACGTCCTTCAGCCAAGTAAGGCTCCACATATATTTGCACTACTCAGGTGACCCTGAAGACACAGATAAACCTCCAAGGGGCCTCAATGACTCTTTAAAAGAATGCAAATGACCAGCTTTCTGCAAGGAACATAAATCCTTCCATTCTCCACCATCCAGTTAGAACTGAAGAAGCTTCTTGGATGAGAAGTGAAATGTCTTCAAAAGAAAGAAAAACAAGAATGTCCGGTTGCCGCCTGAAAAAAAAGCAACCAGGACCTGGATGAGTGAGAAACTCCATAGATTTTTAAACATGCTGAAGTGGTCTGTGTTAAGAATTTGCAGAAATCCAACCAGCACACAAGTAAATAATTCAGCAGGATTCAATGATATAAAGAATGATGCATGTATGCAATGCCCATGTAGGTGAAGCTAGAATCAGAACTCAGATGACAGAATACAAAATCACAGAAGTTATATTCACAGAAGCAATAATCATAGAAGAAATGTGTGTGTGTGTGTGTGTGTGTGTGTGTGTGTGTGTGTGTGTGTGTGTAAAGAAAGAAACAGACATTCTGCGAACTCCGGAACTAAAATAATTAAAATTTTAGTCAATTTGGCCAATCAGTTAGTCAATGACATATAAAGGCAGAGATCTCTGTAATGGTAGTTTAATACTCTGACAATGTCAGCAGACGGCTTATGAAAGCTTAGTAGAATATTTTTTATTTTATTTTAGTTCCGGAGTTCGCATAATGTCTATTTCTTTCTCTACAAGTATACCCAGAACTCATATTTTTAGAATAGTTTGTTTATATCTATATCTATATCTATCTATATCTATATCTATATCTATATCTATATCTATATCTATATCTATATCTATATCTATATCTATATCTATATCTATATCTATATCTATATCATCTATAAACTCTCTCTATCTATCTATCTACATCTATAATCTATAATCTCTCTCTCTCTCTCTCTCTCTCTCTCTATATATATATATATATATACATATACATATACATATACATATACATATACATATACATATACATATACATATACATATACATATACATATACATATACATATACATATACATACATACATACATACATACATACATACATATATATATATATACACACACACCCCTATATATCTATATATCTATCTATTATTTTATTTTCGTAGATCTTTATGTGTGTCATTCTTTATGCCAGGATTTTCCTACGTAAATCAAGATGTTTCATAGCCTAATTTTCAGTGAAATCTCAATCCACCAGCTTTTAGGCCTTCTTAAACATTAAAGCAGCCATTTTGCTGTCTGTTTGAATGTCTGAGGGACACTGGGATAGATTTATTTCTGGCTTTTTTGCCTTCCTCAGCCAGTCACACACCCTTTTCTTGACTCCGCCCTGTAACAGTCAAATATTTATTATTTTATTTTCGTAGGTCTTTATGTGTGTCATTCTTTATGCCAGGATTTTCCTACATAAATCAAGATCTCTATCTATCTATCTATCTATCTATCTATCTATCTATCTATCTATCTATCTATCTATCTATCTATCTATCTATCTATCTCAGTCAAGCTAAGCCACGCCCAGGCTCCAAGCTGTCTGAGTCACCAAACAATTTCCATTGGCTGACCTGTTACCATGTCTATTCCAATTCATCAGCTCTCATACACTGATAGTCTGCTTATGCCAAAGAATCAAAAGGTCTCTTTTGAGAAATGAAACTTGCCTGGAAACTTGGCAACATTGTTAATACTTCATTAGAAGAGCGTGCTGAAATTTCTCACTATTTCTCACGGAGTACTTTGACTCCCTCCCGTCCCCCCCCCCCCCCCCCCACACACACAAGCAATGATATGGAAATTGAAGCCAGTCAAAACTGGTGAGTTCCTTTCAAAATAAATAGAGGGATCCCAGCTTTGATCCGTTAGCTTCCTATTGTAATTAGAAAGGATTGGAGGGTGAGGAACCAACAATAGGAAAAGCAATAGGAGAAATATCTATATCTATATCATCTACTGTATCTATCTATCTCTATACAACACAGTGGTGGATTTCATTTTTTTTTTTACTACCGGTTCTGTGGGCGTGGCTTGGTGGGCATGGCAGGGGAAGGATATTGTAAAATCCCCATTCCCACCCCACTCCAGGGGAAGATTACTGCAAAATCCCCATTTCCTCCCAATCAGCTAGGACTTGGGAGGCAGAGAATAGATGGGGGCGGGGCTAGTCAGAATTTTTACTACTGGTTCTCCGAACTGGTCAGAACCTGCTAAAACTCACCTCTGGTGTGTGTGTGTGTGGATAGATAGATAGATAGATAGATAGATAGATAGATAGATAGATAGATAGATAGATAGATAGATAGATAGATAGATAGATACACACACACACATACATTACAACATTAGCATTATCATATCAGATTTATATCCAGTAATATGGTGGGAGTGGAATTGAAATGCCTTTAAATTGACATCCCATATTTCTGTATAACCATTAAAATACCTCTAACATCTAGAAAGTGAGGGGGAAAATGAATAATTAGATCTTATAAGTTTTTCTAGTAAATTTATCTCACTCTTAACCATTATTAATGTGAGCAGTTGGTCTCTCTCTCTCCCCCCCCCTCCCTCCCTCCCTCCACCCCCCTCTCTCTGCAACTTCTGTGTTATATCTAAAGCTACTAAGAGGAATAAACTCAAGCCATGTACTAAACAAAAGCTGTATTTATGCCTTGGTCTTGGGACATGTGTGCATAATTTTCCAATTTACTGTACTTGAAATGCATTTAATTTATAAGATATATTACTCAAGTCAACGTCTGCGGAATAATTTCCTGTAGCTTTTAAATAATTCTAAAGAAAAGAAAAGGGAAGGGATTTTTTCCTAATGAATAAATAAAACATCCCTTCCCTCCCCCATCTCTTATTCTTTTACATTTGAATTAGAATAAAATAAAAAAAAATGCTAGCTAAAGCAACCCTTTCCCCAAATGTTGAAGTTTCTCCAATAAAATTTGTAAATCACACCAACAGGATGAGCAGTGGATGGATTCAAAAGTAAACAATTTATAGGAAGCCATTTGCTTGGAAGATTCAAGCCAAGGCACCGTGCCTTAATCCACCTCTTTTCATTAGAGACAAAGTAACATAATCATGATAATTCACATACAATTTGTATTGGCGGGGTGGAATCGGGTCACAGTTGGCAAATACGTTGGGCTGTTTCCCTTACTCTGCTATGATCAGTTCTTGACATGACTGTCAGAATGGGGTTGTTTAGAACTGAAAATTAGAGAGAGAGGAGAGGAAGAAGAGAGGGGAAGGAGGAGAGGGGAAGAGAGGAGAGGGGAAGAAAGGGAAGAGAAGAGAGTAGGGAGAGGGGAGGGGAGGGGAAGGGAAGGGAAGGGAAGGGAAGGGAAGGGAAGGGAAGGGAGGAGAGGAGAGGAGAGGAGAGGAGAGGAGAGGAGAGGAGAGGAGAGGAGAGGAGAGGAGAGGAGAGGAGAGGAGAGGAGAGGAGAGGAGAGGAGAAGGAAGGAGATGAATGGGAGGGTGGGAGGAAGGAAGGGAAGGGAGGAGAGGAGGTGAGAAGGAAGGAGATGAATGGGAGGGTGGGAGGAAGGAAGGAAGGAGATGAGGGGAGGGGAGGAAGGGAAGGGAAGGAAAAGAAAGGGAAGAGAGGAGAGGAGAGGAGAGGAGAGGAGAGGAGAGGAGAGGGGAGGGGAGGGGAGGGAGGGAGGAGAGAAGAGGAGGAAAGGAGGAGAGGAAAGGAGAGGAGAGGAAAGGGGAAGGGAGGGGAGGGGAGGAGAGGAGAAGGAAGGAGATGAATGGGAGGGAGGGAGGAAGGAGATGAGGGGATGGGAGGAAGGGAAGGAAAAGAAAGGAAAGGGAGGGGAGGGGAGGAGAGGAGAAGGAAGGAGATGAATGGGAGGGAGGGAGGAAGGAGATGAGGGGATGGGAGGAAGGGAAGGAAAAGAAAGGGAAGGGAGGGGAGGGAGAGAGGAGAGGAGAGAAGGAGAGGAGAGGAGAGGAGAGGAGAGGAAAGGAAAGGAGAGGAAAGGAAAGGAGAGGAGAGGAGAGGAGAGGAGAGGAGAGGAGAGGAGAGGAGAGGAGAGGAGAGGAGAGGAGAGGAGAGGAGAGGGGAGGGGAGGTGAGGGGAGGGGAGGTGAGGTGAGGTAAGGAGAGAAGAGGAGAGAAGAGGAGAGGAGATAGGAGGAGAGGGAGAGGAGGAATAGATATGGGATTAAAGTGATCCGATATCCATCTTCATAAATAGGATAGGAGTAATTAGACTTTGGGAGAAGCAAAACCGACTATTCTGCTAGCAAACGACTTTGAATGCATTTCATAACAGAAAGATTTAAAAGCAAACTGAAACGGAGGGCAAGTTGAAATAACAGGTGCATCCATCCTTGCTTGAATAAGTGGTAGGCATATTGGATGCTTTTAACAATTGCTTGCTTAATGTTGATGGAAATTTGTTATTCTTTTAATTCAATATTGCTACTTGACTAATAGATAGGAAAAGGCTCCCAAGGAAAAAAAAAAAACATCTATTTATGGGCACATCCAATGTATTATTTTATTGGCAACAGCATAAAAGCTCTTTGTCAATGCCTCTGGTCCAGGATTTTCAGCCGTTTTTGCTTTTCGATCTAGCTAGCATGATTCGTAACATTTTTTCAAAGGAAAAAAAAACCAAACAGTTCAGTTAAGCAATGCTACTTGTTGTGATTATCGGTTCGGTTTACCTACTAACTATAAGCTGTGCACTTCTGTAAAATAAATCACTGTTAATAAATCTATAATTCAGGAGTGGGGAAGAATAGCTAAGAAACCAAGCTTGACTAAAAACTAGGGTGTTCTTAACCAATATGAGATCCGAAGCTTATACTTTCAGATTCATAATGAGCCTGGATAGCTCAACAGGCTAATAAGCAGACTAAAAGCATTGTGATTAACATTCAGCTGTCTGCAATTACTGTAAGTTCGAATCTGACCAGGCTCAAGGTTGACTCAGCCTTCCATCCTTTCTAAGGTAGGTCAATTGAGGAGCCAGTTTGTGGGGGCAATAAGCTGACTTTGTATAAATATATAAAAGTATGAAGGCTATTGCTTAACGCATTGTAAGCCGCCCTGAGTCTTCGGAGAAGGGCGGCATATAAATCTAAATAAATAAATAAATAAATAAGATAAAGATGTGTTTAAAGGGGTGATTTGATTTTTAATAAATTGTTTTGATTTAAAAAAAACTGTTTTCTGTAGAAGTTTGCTTCAAGAAGGGGATGGGGAATGGGGGCAAGGGTGGGTTTCAAAATCGCTACTGGTTTGCTCGTGGGCGCGGAAGCATCTAGGCAGGTCAGCGGAGCCTCCCACCACCGCCGCTACCGGTTCACCGGATCTGGAGTGAATCGGTAGCAACCCACCACTGGATTATGCCGGTCATTGTCTCTGTGTTTTCCCATTCATTTGTGGGTAGCCCTCCCACCCCTCGGAAGAATGAAATATTTGGGGACATTTTTTTTTTAAAAAAAGACAGGATAAAATATTTCCCTTAAAGGAGAAATGGGGGAAAAAAATCTTAAGGGAGGCAGAAAGCAGCCCCAGTTTCCCTGACCCCAAGGCAAAAACTGAGGAAGCCACTTTTTAGAAATGCAGAATAGGTAATCCATTCAGAAAGACTGGGTCAGGCAGAAACTCCAGATAAGCAAGAAACAAAAGGTTGACAAAATTAGCTCAGACAAACACCTAGGATTTGCATTTCCCCTTTTGCCTATAGAGCCAGCCATGACCCCTACATGACCCCATAGGAATCCGGAAGGTATAAAAACCCACCCACTCTCAACTCCATTTTGTCGGCTGTTCCAGAATCACATGATTGGCGGTTCTGCTTCATCAATAAACGGACCTTCTTTCCAGTCAGCCTCCAGCCTCCATTTTATTTCCAGCGCCTTTCTCCCAGCTTGGAACTGAACTTGGAGTTTTCCTTCCAACACATTGTATACACAGCACAGATTGGTGACTGTTCATGTGTAATGTGAATAAGTACAGGGAATGTTTCTGTGAGGCCCTTTCAAAATGTATATATATATATATAAACCCCAACCACTCTTTGTTTTGATAAAAATAGTCTATAGTCTATTTAAGTGATTGTCTACTAGGACTCCAAGATCCCTCTCACAGTTACTACTATTGAGTGAGGTACTGCCTATACTGTACCTGTGCATTTTGTTTTTCTTGCCTAAATGTAGAACCTTACTTTTTTCACCACTAAATTTCATTTTGTTAGTTAGCGTCCAATGTTCAAGTCGGACAAGTTCCTTATGTATCTTGAGCCTATCTTCCGGAGTGTTGGCTATTCCTGCCGGCTTGGTGTTATCTGCAAATTTGATGAGTTCCCCATCTATCCCCTCATCTAAGTCATTGATGAAGATGTTGAAGAGTACTGGGCCTAAAACAGAGCTTTGAGGTACCCCACTGCAAAGTTCCCTCCATGTAGATGCAGTTCCATTGAGGACTACACGTTGAGTGCAGTTCAGAGGTGAGTTTCAGAAGGTTCTGGTCCACCAGCACCTGATGGTGGAGCAGTGGACTAAAGCGCTGTTAAATAGCACTTAGCTGCCAGCTGCCTGCAATTACTGCAAGTTCGAATCTCACCAGGCTCAAGGTTGACTCAGCCTTCCATCCTTCCAAGGTAGGTAAAATGAGGACCTGGATTGTGGGGGCAATAAGCTGACTTTGTATAAAAAAGAACACGGCTTGGGGGGGAGGCCGAAAGCCCTACTAAGCAGATATATACAAAAGGCTATTGCTTAACGCATCGTAAGCCACCCTGAGTCTCCGGAGAAGAGCAGCATATAAATCGAACCAATAAAATAAAATAAATAAATAGGTTCTGACCAGTTCTGGAGAACCGGTAGTGGAAATTTTGAGTAGTTCACAGAACCGGTAGTAAAATTTTCTGACTGGCCCTGCCCCCATCTACTCTCTGCCTCCCAGCTGATGGGGAGGAAATGGGGATTATGCAGTAATCTTCCCCTGGAGTGGGGAGGGAATGGGGATTTTACAGTATCCTTCCCCCAGGAATGGGGAGGGAATGGAGACTTTATAGTATCCTTCCCCTGCCATGCCCACCTAGCCATGTGCACCAATCCATGCCACACCCACCAAGCCACACCCACAGAACCGATAGTAAAAAAATTTAAACCCCCCACTGGTGCGGTTGGTTAGCCTGTTATGAATCCATCTGGTGGTGGTGATGCTATCTAACCCACATTTTTCTATTTTATGAGTTATTAATGTAAGTTGTGTTAGGATGGTAGTTTATGTTCCAAATTATTAGTGAAATAAACCTCTGAATCTTAAAGTTAAGAATGATTGTCTTGTGTTGCTGTCTTTTGTTTCTTTCATTAGATTTTTCCACGACACTAGAAATCAAGTAAAGCAGGGAAGTTATGATATAAATATGCTTTCCTTTTACAAACAGGAGCAAATCCAGGTATCTAACAGCTGTTCATAAGAGAATCCCAATTTTACCGCTGTACAACGATAACAAAAACAAACCCCTGTAAGTGTATTCAGCATGCTCTCCACAAATTTAGGCTGTCCTGGGCTTTGCAAACCCATGAAGCTTGTAAAAAGCTTATTAAAGAAGCAGCTGATTGGAAATTCAGCAGTGTTTTTTTTTTGTTGTTAAATTCCCATCAGCCAGCCTTTAAAAACTTCCCCGTCTGCTTTGTATTTCCTTCCAAGCTGGTGATTTTTCATGCCTCCTCCAAAGCTGTCACATCTATCTAAGATGCTAAACATTTCAAACATTTCAGTATTCCGGTTACAGTCGCGATCAGCAAGCAGGGGATAGGGTATGTGGTGTGCGTTGCCACGGCAACTAGTGTTGCCAAACAACAGGCTTTTGGAACTGCTCTGTTTTAACTTGCGCGGCAGCTGGGAGATAGCAACTGACAAGGAAAAAGGAAGCCATGCATTTTTGCTAGGGTCTTCCGTGATGCTTTTGTGTTTATGGACTACCTCCAATGTCCATATTGCAATAAACCTTCTGTTGCGGTGACTCTGCTCCATCCGAGATGCTCCATACGGATGTTTATGTATTCAGCCCGCGCAGTTTTGTCCATCAACGGCTGCTGTGACTCGCCCTCCCAGTTCATTGGATCCTCACATCGTTTTACAAAAATTTTTGAACACAACAACAACAAGAAAACCCACAACAAAAGCAAACCTAGAAGCAAGAGAAACGGGAAGGGAAAAAGCAAAAGACAAATGCAAGATAAATAGGCAACATTTAAAAAATAATATTAGGCAGAAATAGCAAGAAACTTCTGATTTGCTTTACAGCAAATACAAGGATGGTTACAGAATTATCTCTTATTTTATGCACTTCACAACCAAGGAATCTTTTTTTTCCACTATCTTTTTTTTTTTTTTGCTTAATCATTAACATCACAAGTCATTAGTTCATTTTTTTCCTGTTTCATATGTGTGTGTGTGTGTGTGTGTGTGTGTGTGTACATATATACACACACACATACACACACACACACATATACATATGTAGGTCTTTGGTTATTCGGGTCTTCTCCCGTGTAAAATTGGAAGTGCCTTGGCAATGTTTCAATGAAGTCTCATTCGTCATCTTCAGGCTGGTGTCTTCGGCCTTGTGCTTCCAGGAGCAATGTGTAATCCTGGTTGTTTCTTCTTTTTAACTCCCAATAGGGGTATGAACTGATTGGGTGGGAGCATGGCTGTGTTCTGATAAGGTCGGGGCTTGTCTGTGCTCAGATTTGTCTCAGTTGCAGGGGGATTTGAACTCGTAGCCTGCATTGCTTTTGTTTGGCTCCACATTCATGGTCGTGCTACATCTTCATGGTGTGTGTCAGTTTGCTTCATGTATGTATTGGAGTGGTTTAAAGTGGTTAATGATGGAGCTGTGGTCTGGCTTCTGGTTTGTGGTCGTGCCTCATCATCAGTGTGAGTTTCAGCTTGCTTTTTGCATGGATGTGCGAAGGTGACATCCTATGTGGTTTTCATGAGTGTGGGTCTGGTGTTATTTTTGTGTTTGGGATTCATTTGTCAATAAGGGCGGGTTTCCAAATGGGTGGTAGGCGGGAGGTATCATCTCTTTTATTCATGCTGTGGGGACGTTTTTCTATCTCAATGGCTTCTCTGATTATTCTGTTGTTAAAGTGTTCAGTTTTGGTGATAGTTCTGGGTTTTTTTTAAATCAATTTCATGTCCTGTGGCTTTAAGGTGTTGGACTAGGGAAGAAGTTGGTTCCTCTTTTCTGACTGAGTTGTTGTGTTCTTCAATGTGTGCACTTATTCTTCTGTTGGTTTGTCCGATGTATGTGGTGGGGCAGGCGGTGCATGGGATTTCATATACTCCTTGATTTTCTAACTCAATTGTGTCTTTGGGGTTCCTCCGGATGGTGGATATTTTCCGGTTTGTGCAGAATGCTGTCTTGATATTGTGTTTGTGGAGGATCTTGCTGATTCTGTCTGTGGTGCCTTTTATGTATGGGAGGAGGGCTTTGCCATTTTCTTGTTCTTTGTCTTGCCATAGATTCACCATCATGGGTATAGGATCTCCTTATTGAGCAGGGGGCTGGACTACAAGACCTCCAAGGTCCCTTGCAGCTCTATTTTATTCTGATTCTGAGTGTAGAATTAGGAACCTCTTTGCTACCTAATTGCCCCAGTTAGTTTTGATAGAATGGGAGGAACTAAGACGATTAAAGGCCTGGAGACAAAAACGCATGAAGAATGGTTGCAGGAATTGGGTATGGCCAGTCTAGAGAAAAGAAGGATTAAGGAGGACATGATAGCAGTATTCCAGGATTTGAGGGGTCACCACAAAGAAGAGAGGGTCAACTTATTTTCCAAAGCACCAGAAGGCCAGACAAGAGACAATGGATGGAAACTAATCAAGGAGAGAAGCAACCTGGAATTAAGGAGAAACTTCCTAACAGTGAGGAGAATTAACCAGTGCTTTCAGAAGTTGTAGGCACTGGAGATTTTTAAGAAAAAGAGAGGACAGCCTGCCTGAAATGGTAAAGGGTCTCCTGCTTGAGCAGGGGGTTGGACTAGAAGGCCTCCAAGGTCCCTTCCAGCTCTATTTCTTCCCACCATAAATTATAGAAAAACAGCAATCTATTCCTCACCCTTGAGGTTCCCATTGAGATCTTCCTTTAGTTTTCATGTGGTGAAGGACCAGAGGAAGTTGGGAGCACATTCCTTGCCATCTCTCTGACATGCTTCCAGAGCAGTGGTGGGATTCAAATTTCTTTACTACCAGTTCTGTGGGCGTGGCTTGGTGAGCGTGGCTTGGTGGGCATGGCAGGGGAAGTTTACTGTAAAATCCCCATTTCTTCCCGATCAGCTGGGACTCGGGAGGCAGAGAATAGATGGGGGCGGGGCCAGTCAGATGTGATATTTACCGGTTCTCCAAACTACTCAAAATTTCTACTACCGGTTCTCCAGAACTGCTCAGAACCTGCTGAATACCATCTCTGTTCCAGAGTCTGGAGAACTGGTCGATGAAAACATGGGCATGTTCTCCAGACACCAAGGAATTCTGTGCCACGTTTGTCAACATTAAGCCTCGTTGCCTGAAAGGACCTCCAAAATCAATCAGGTCCTTTCTAACCAGCTTTCCCTTATAGGTGCACAATGCCAGTTTCCAAACTTTGAAGTGTCGTTTTAAAGTTGACACTTAGAAAAAGCACAGGGACTGTCAAAGAGAAAAGCTTTTTTCTTCTCTCAGAGAAGTGGGGGGGGGAAGAGTCAAAGATGACTGACTGGAACATGTCATTAATTAGTGAAGTGGAAGCTTTGTTTTCTTCCTAAATGGCACATGTAACTGCCATCCGCCGAAATGGGAAGGTAAGTCACATGCGATAGTGCGCCAGCAGTTGAATTCTTTCTTTTCTTGCCCTCTAACATTTCATTTCACTTTGTGTTTGTCTAATTGGCTGCCTTTCAAGTCGCAGAGGATAATTTCTGAAAGGCGGCAACGGAAGGGGCTCCATTATTTTCTATTAATCAGTTTATTATACTAATTAGTCTTCCCTTTTTGTAACATTCGGCAACCATAATGCCTTCAAACAAATATGTCTGCAGCGGCTTGATGAAGAACAAGCTGGATTAATCGCACCGTGGCTCGTGTTCCATTTGCAAGGGGAGAAACCATCAGCGAGGGGTGTCTCTTCTCATTATCCCTGCTTCGGTTGAAGGAAAAAAAAAAGAGGCATTGGTATGACCCACATTTTGCAAAATAGAAGTGTTCCGTCTAATGTTTGGGCAGCAGATTTCAAATCAAAGGTGAGTCTTCACTTCTGCGACTCCCTGATTTCTTCTCCAGGCCCTTCACCCTCCCAGTTTGCTTACTTTCTCAGACTTCCTTCTAAAACTTTCTTTTGGGTCCTCAGTCTAACCCTTTGGATATATTTTGCTGCAGGCCAGCTATTTCCTCAATCTTTCTTTCTTTCTTTCTTTCTTTCTTTCTTTCTTTCTTTCTTTCTTTCTTTCTTTCTTTCTTTCTTTCTTTCTTTCTTTCTTCTTTCTTCTTTCTTTCTTTCTTTCTTTCTTTCTTTCTTTCTTTCTTTCTTTCTTTCTTTCTTTCTTTCTTTCTTTCTTTCTTTCCAATGTCCCTTCCTGTGTATTTATATATATTATTTATTCAATGTCTATAGCTACCTATCTCAGTCACTCTCCCACTTATTTGCTGTGCCCTAACTCTAACTCCATCTCTTCCAGGTTTCAGGAAAAAAGCAGAACAAGTGTGATTCCGCGATGTGTATGATTTTTGAGCAGCGTTCCCCTGATGATGGTTTTATGAACACTGATAGTCAGTGAGAATAGAATTTGTGATGACCTGGGGCACAGCACAGAGATAACACAAACAGCTGGCAGTTCAACCCACCCCTTTATTGCTCCAAATTTCCCCAAATGCTCCCAAGTCCCAGAACAAAGTGATAACAAACCCCCACACATACCTCAAGCATCCTCTGGCTGCAAATAGTCCAGCCCAGTGCTGTGCACACCAAGGCCGCACAGCAATAAATCTAGCAGGTCAAATCAAGGACTTCAGGAAGCAAAACATCCAGGAAATTAGTCCAGAAAGCCAGAAACAATGCAAGTAATCCAGGAAAGTTCAAATGTTGGCACTCAACACTTCAGTAACTCAGCATTTGTTCCCGACAAATGCTTCTCCCACAGCGTCTCCTTAAATTTCATTCCCCAGGTGTTCCTTGTGAAGATGGGTGGACACTCTTCTCCCGAATAGTCTACTCAGTCTGCACTGTACTGGCCTTCTCTCCACTCTCCATGCTCTTGTATCAAGAGAGGTGGTGCTTGCTCCTCACCTGAGCTCTGTCTCTCATGTTCATCCTGCCCCTGTTCCTCCATGTCTACAAGCTGTCCTAATCCTGAAAGGATTTAAAGTTTAAAAATTTAGCTCCTGGCACTAGCTATTATAGGGAGTCCTGTAGCTCTTTAAAGAGTTCGAGAATCAAGTGCCACATGATGGGGTGAGGTCCCATTCCTTGCCTCAGCTCCTGCTCACCTAGCAGTTTGAAAGCATGCAACTGGCTTTCTAACTACTGTATTTTTCAGAGTATAAGACACACCTCTTTAACCCCCAGAAGAGGATGAAAATTTAGGTGCATCTTACACACTGAATGTAGCCCCGCCCCCACCCTTTGGCCTCTGCCTCCCAGCAGTTCCCTCCTTGCAAGCAAACAGCAAGAAAAAACAGCCCCATTCAGCTTCAGCATAAAATAATTAGCACAAGTTGATTAGATCGGCCTCCCGACTATCAGCTGATTTGCTCTCAGCTCTTTTGCACAGGCTCTTTTGCAAGCTCTTGTTTTGCAAGCTCTTTGCTTGCTGCAAAGAGTGTTGGAGCAGATTTTTTTTCCCTAGCTAAAATGAAACTGAAAGTAAAGCAGGCTCTGCTGCAATGTGACAAAACGAGGCAAGGAGAGAGATTTCTTTTTCTTTTTGCTCACCAAAAAAGGTAGGTGCAAACAATGGGAAATTTAGGGCAAAAGAGGAGAGTTCAAGATTTTAAAACACAAAAGAAAAAAAGGTCTATTTAACTAGGGAATTGTAATAATTGAGATACTATTAATTGTATATTGTGTTGAAAGCAGAAATGGTTAAATTATGGTTTGGAGGAATATATGGGGGAAATATTTGGTTTATTTTTATTGGTAAATATAATTAATTGATTTGTAAGAAATTGAATTGCATGGAAATAATTGGAATATTCATGTTCATATTGATTAATATACAAAAAAGATAGTTATAACGAATTGATTTATATAAAAATGTTGAATTTGTATTAAACAATTGTAATATTAAATAATTAATGTGAGGATGGATATAAAAATAGATGACAATGGGAAGGCGTATAATATAGAATAGAAGGGAAAAATTGAATTTGATTAAGATTAGAGATGAGAATGAAGGGTAATATTGGTTTTTTTTAAAAAAATAGATGAGGAATAAATATGGCAAAAAGGAAATATAGAAATTGTAAATTTAATTGAAATGGCTAAACACTGTTTAAATTTGTGAACCAGCCAAATACTCTGTTCAAAGAAATTACATTGTATGTTTGTATGTGTGCGTGTCTAAAAAAATAAAAAAATAAAATAAAAAAAACAACCAAAAAAGGTAGGTGCATCTTATACTCCGGTGCATTTTATACTCCAAGAAATATGGTAATCTAAATTGTGTGGCACAGAGGATTCCCCCCCCCCTTGCTGTTTTACTTTCCTTTGCAGACTCAGAAGGCTTCAAAATGTTCCTTTCTTAGCACTGCGCAGGTGCACCTAGGCGTCCATGCACACGAAGTGCGCACTCGGTAGCACACTCACAGAACTAGTAGCAGACTTCAGAGGATTTGACCCCTGAAGTAGATTAATAGGTACCACTTTAGTGGGAAGGTAACAGCATTCCATGCACCTTTGTCATTTAGCCATGTTGATCACATGACCGTGGAAAATGTCTTCAGAGACAACAGTGGCTCCCTCAGCCAAGAAATGGAGATTTTCCTCTAGACTTAGACAACACTGGGCTGGGAAACCTTTATCTTTGCCTTACTAACTATTCATTCCCACCCAAGTTAATAAAACCAATACAGAATGAGGAATCTGAGATCCATCATGGCTGAGAACGATGTTTTGTATGTAGCAGTTCATCTTCAGAGAAATAGGACATACCTACAACCTATTCAACATCCCTCTGTTCACCAAGAAAGGAACATGTCTTGTTTGCTTGCTAACGTCAGTGCTTTGCTACCCACATTCTTCTTCTTTCAAGTACAACAATCTGACAAATTTTATGTTTCGTCTTGGAGAGGAAAGGGAAAATGTTTGCAAGAACAAGAACTTAAAATGCTCATCTGGGATTTGAAACACTTCCACAAAGAATAATATTTGGCAAATGCTGTAATTTTGTCATGCAGTGAAGAGCTTGGGGTTTTTTTTTTCCATTTTTCTTTTTCATTAGTTTTGCTTTAGTGCATGAGATGTCACTCTTTGTTGTGTTTTTGTGTATGTATTTCTTTTTCCTTATTAATATTAAGTAAAAAGACTTGCAAGCTGTAGAGCGATGGGTTCTACATATCTTACTACCGGTTCACCCAGCCTTCCACGCATGTGCTTTGTGTGTCCGTGTGTCTTCTGTGCATACTTTAACAGTAACAGAATCGGGACCTTGGAGGTCATCTAGTCCAACCCCCTGCTCACGCAGAAGACCTATACTAGGGATTCGAACCACTGAACTGCCGACTTTTCTGATCGACAAGCTCAGAGTCTTAGCCACTGAGTCACCTAGACAGTCATGCACCCGGCCTCGAAAATGTGGCTAAATAGGATGATATTATATCCAGATGGGTGGGTGGGTGGGTGGGTGGGTGGCAGTCGCCGCTACAGGTTTGCCTGAATCGGTATGAACTGGCTCAATACCACCTCTGAAGCTGTAAAAGCATCACACAAAAACAGCAGGAAAATATTAACTTGATGGAGAGAGAGAGAACCAAATACTGACCAGAATACTGGTTATGTTCATCCTTCCCTTATCTTCAACCTTTACTATTGTGTTTAATGAAGGCAATTATTTTTTTCAGTAATAGAGGCAAATTTATCCAGCATTCTTTGCATTTTAGTAATGTATTTCCTTTTACAGTTTTGAAGCCGCGGTGTGGATTGACACTCAAATATTTTTTTAAAAAAACAACAACATTTGAAACAACGTGAAGATCAGGAAAGATGCAAAGAATTTTCCCTCTGAATGTTTTTAAATGCCATTTATAATATTTTTAAAACATGAATGCTGAATAACATAGGAAATATAATGAATTGAACCTGAACCCAAGGTTCACTTCTTCGTTTTCCTTCTTCCTCAATTTTCTGGGAAGGGTAGATGTATTTATTCAGATTTGTTTTAATTGCCTATTCCTATACACTTTGAATTTAATTGCCTATTCCTATAGACTTTGAATTTAAATAAAGAAAAGTAATTAAATACAATATGGCTTCCTTAGTTGTGTTTATTCATTTATCCATTAAATTCAATAAAAGAATGAGAACCTATGATTTACTGTATTATGTAAGAACTCTTCAAATATATTTCCAAGGTTACACAAGATGCCTATAGTTTGCAGTTTGTGGAATGTGAATCAGGCCTAAGAATGAATTATCTATAATAAATGGAACTGGATGGATTGAGATAAAACTTCGGCAGAGTTTAAACAGATCTAATATTGCTCATTAATAATACCATGTAATATTTGTGTAACCTTCTGAAGTGTATTTATAGGACTTTCAAAAGTTCAAAGTAAGGCTGCATGCATTATTTAGTTCTAATCCTTACTCTAATTCTAAATTATAAAACAGGATTCATTACCCTACAGCTGTGAATCACTGGTCCAAAACAAACTCATGGCAGGCATTGGAACTGAATTACGTACCTCCAAATGTATAGATACTCTCCACTGATTTTCCAAGCCATCAAATGCAAGTTACAGCTGCATTTAGACCAAAAACCCCACAGTTTTTTACCATAAGGAAGGCTGAGCGCCAAAGAATTGAGGCCTTTGGACCAGGGGTGAAATGTTTCCAGTTTGGACTGGATCGCTCGATCTGGTAGCAATGGCGGCAGATGGTTCGGAGAACCTGTAGTAAAAATCCCTGAACCCCCTCCCCACCATGCCCAGCTGAGACGCAGGATCATCGGAGGCTTTTTTTTTTTTTACTTTTAAAAGCATTTTTTCTACAACCTCTTCCGACGAAAAAATGCTTTTAAAAGTTAAAAAAAAAAGCCTCTGATGATCACGCGGCTTAGCTGGGATCGTCAGAGGCTTTTCAAAGCATTCTTTTTCTGCAACCTCGTGGCCGAAGAGGTGGTTAAAAAAAATGCTTTAAAAGCCTCTCTGACGATCCCAGCTGAGTTGCTGGATCAGCAGAGGCTTTTCAGAGCATTAAAAAAAATGCTTTGAAAAGTTAAAAAAAAAAAAGTTGGCCATGCCCAACCAGTCACATTATCCCCATCACCACCAAGCCACGCCCATAGAACCGGTACATTTTACATTTCACTCCTGCTTTGAACTCTAGTGCTGGAGAAGATTCCTGCGAGTCCCTTGGACTGCAAGCCGTGGTGGGTCGCTACTCGTTCATCCCAGATCAGGCAAACTGGTAGTGGCGGTGGCAGCGGGAGGCTCCGCCTACCTTCCCGGATGATTCTGTGCATGCGTGCATCAGCGATCTGATAGCAAAACCCAAACTGTGGCATAAAGATCTGTAGGCAACTCCTGATTGACATCAACTCAATTTTCCTCCTTAAATAAATTCAATAAAATAACAGCAGACAAATATATCTTTATTTTGGTCAAACAACAGGATAAAATGATGCAAAGTCATTTTGACCATAAATGAAATTTAAGACCACTGACACAATGATATTGAACATTATGGTAAATCAGTGAACTCTATATCTGTTGCCTGATGTTTCTGAGTGTGTAAAAAGCACCTTCTTCCCCCAAATTCTCATTCAGGCTTTGGTAATTTGTTCTTTTTTAAAAAAAAATAGATTTATATGCCGCCCTTCTCCGGAGACTCAGGGCAGCTTACAATGCGTTAAGCAATAGACTTCATACTGTTGTATATTTATACAAAGTCAGCTTATTGCCCCCACAAACTGGGCCCTCAATTTGCCTACCTTAGAAAGGATGGAAGGCTGAGTCAACCTTGAGCCTCGAACTCGCATAATTGCAGACAGCTGGGTGTTAATAACAGGCTATCTAGCCCATCAGCTATCTGAGGCTCTTTTCAATTGGTTATTTCGTTTTTAAGTGGCCAGCGCGTACGAAAAGTATTGCCTATCCATTTAAGTGAACAGGAACCAAATTCAGTCTGAATGTTTCATTGAAGCAGGTTCAGAAATAAACAGTAAAAAATTCTTGCTGGAATTGGATAGGAAGTTAATCTACTGTAGTGTTCTGCTTTCCAAGAGCAGTTAATCAGATAAATCTTGAGATCTGGAAACTTGGATTGGAAAGCCAAAAATCCCTGGAAGCTTATTTCACTCCCAAGCGTTTGATTGCTCTGGCAACGGGGCTTCCATTTCTCTGTGTTAAAGAAGTATGAATATTAAACCGTACATTGTTTCTTTCCCTTTTTTCTTATTATATTTGCAAAGGCATTCTCCCTGCAAACTTCCACCCTGAAATATTGGCTTATTGGAAGCTTTCCTCTCAATTGCTTTCTCTTCCCTTTTTTGCTTTCTTCTTTTACTTTTTCACAGCCAGAGATATTGAACTAACTCAGTAGGTATTTACAAAAATCCTTCAAAAAACAAGCCACTTCAGGGGTTATTTTTTTTTCCCCTTCGCAAGATTAATTGAATCAAATGTTGAGTTCCCCACTCTCGCCCAAACAGCTCTGAGCTATTCCTGGAAATGGCTAAGCACAAAATTGGAATAAAATCTGACTGCCGAATCTTTCTCTGTCAGATTGTACACTTAAAGTTAAAGATAGCAGTTCTATGCAATGTTTGGTTTTTTCAGTCTAGCAATTGGTTCTCTCAGACTAAAGACTACATAAGGCCTAAATATAGGTCTTCAATGGTTTCCTCAGGAGTAGAGTTTGCCCAAATGATGCGTTATATTCAGGAGTGGGCTGCTGGGAGTTCGCAGGTAGTTCTGGAGAACCTCTAGATAAGATTTTGTGCAGTTCGGAGAACCCCCAAATCCCACTCCTGGTTGGCCCTGCCCACACTGCCCCACCCCTCCCAGGAGTCCCCACACGGCCCATTTTGGATGCAGGTAAGTGCCGGGCACACGTGGAGGCTCGAGGAGGGCAAAAAATGGGCCTACTGGAAGTTTGAGAAGGCTGGAAACAGGCCCGCTTCTGGCCTCTAGAGGATCTCTGGAGCCTGGGAGGGCTGTTTTCATCCTTCTGGAGGCTCGAGAAAAGCCTCTGGAGCCCGGGGAGGGCAATGGTGCAGGAGGCCAACTAGGCCACGCGCAACATGGCCACACCCACCCAGCAACAGGGCAGAGAACCCCTTGCTAAAATTTTTGAAGCCCAGCCCTGGTTATATTGCAACAGTTTTAAAATCAAGGTACCTGAAATCTACTAACTGTCAGCACGTCAAGATGCATTTATCCTAGTGCTGACATTTAGAAGGAGAATGTGGAAGTCTGCAATGGGACAGTGGCCTTTCACCTACTTATTTTTCACTGGAGATAATGTCCCCTGGGAGATGGATGGGAGGGGGGAAATTCTTTGAATTGGAGCAGTAGATTAGGGGTGAATGATCGGGAAGATGGCCAATGAATCCAGAGGATGAGGAAAGGAAGAGGAGAGTGTTTGGGTCAGCATGTCGGTGCTGGCTGCATGGAGTCAGTGTAAAAGTTGCCATGCTAAATAAAATGGAAGTTTGTTTCATAAAAGAGACTTTGTTTGAAACGCAATTATTTTGAAGACGGCCTGAAAACCTGACACTAACTTAAATATGTGTCACAAATCCAGGACCTATTAAACCTGTGGAATTGAAAACTCTACAATGTTCAGGCCAATTTCAGCACCATATTTTTCTTGCTTCATTTCTTAGTTGCCATACTTATGGGGGGGAAGGGAGATTTATGGAATGTAGAATGTTTTCTTCCATGTGCCAGACATGACAATGATAAGGCTCCTGAGAACCAAGGCCAAATCAATGTGCCCTAGCAATGGTAGGAGGGAGTGCTAAGGAGTTCATCACCTGCTTGGTTGGCTAATATGACCTGTGACGTGACGGGGTAAATAGTATCTATTCTTTAATTATACCAAAAACACGTTAGGATATGGTGTGAGGGGTCAGTATTATATTAATGTAAAATATAAAAATGCATTGTATAACATGGACGTGAAAAGAAAAGTATAAAAGAAAAAATATGCGCCAATTCGAATTTATCTATATCTGTATCACATTATTAACTGATATTAAAGTGATACTGGAATGGTTCAAAGCATTATTATATAAATATAATTCTAAAAAGCAACTATAAAGGAACTAAAACAGGCAGTTTGTCTATTTTCAAAGAGAATACATTCAAATACTATGAATTTGGCCTTTGGTGAGTGCTACCAAGACAGTTTCTTTTAACAGTTACTGCTTTGGAATGTAAGTTGTTAAAAAAAAACAAGAGGGAGAAAAAAAAATATTTTTCACACATCAAAAGAAAATAGTTTTCTGGAAGACGTAGAAGATGTAGGAGTTGCAACACATTAACATAAACAGTTAAACATCACATCTGTAACAACACACTGCCTATGCAGAGCTTTGATGAATTAAAAATTCACATTCTCTCTTGGGAATTGGGATTATAGGAGAAAAATGTATATACATTCCTAAAGCAGATCGTAATAGTTTGCTGTTAATAAAGATCAGAGGATGGAGGGAGTTGGAAAAGGAAAGTAAAAAAAAAAAAAAAATAGATGTTATTTATGTAAATCAAATTCTAAATTTAAATCTAGAGATTAAGGTCCCTCTAAAACATAAATTATTTTCTGGACATCACTTAAGTCTTTCCAAAGTTCAAATTTGAATTCAAATTTGTTTGAAAGTTGATGTGCCCATAAATGCTGTGTAGATACAGATGATGCTATACCTTTCCTTGGCAGTTACAACTTGGTGGATATCTTGCTGAGGGGTTTCCAACTGTCACTCTGGAAGTGACACCTCAAAGGCCACTAAACAATGTTTGTCAGGGGTTTTGTAGAAATGACCTGAGAGCAAATGCAGTTTGAGAGAGAAAGAAGTATGCAAAATGAGCAAAAATATATGTTTTTCTATTGCTATTTCTTAAAAAACTATTGTTTTGCACAAAAATGCTGGATTAGCCCTTAGTCCATACCTACACCGACAAGGACATACATATCTTACCTTCTCAATTAGGACCCATAATATAGAATAATACAGTGGTGAAATTCGATTTTTTTTTTACTACCGGTTCTGTGGATGTGGCTTGGTGGGCGTGGTATGGCTTGGTGGACGTGGTAGGGGAAAGATACTGCAAAATGTCCATTCCCACCCCACTCCAGGAGGAAAAATATTGCAAAATGTCCATTCCCACCTCACTCCAGGAGGGAAAATATTGCAAAATATCCATTCCCACCCTCTGGGGCTAGCCAGAGGTGGCATTTGCTGGTTCTTCGAACTACTCAAAATTTCCGTTACTGGTTCTCCAGAACCTGTCAGAATCTGCCGGATTTCACCCCTGGAATAATAGGGTTGGGAGGGAACAAGCAGGAGACCCTCTACCATTCTAGACAAATAGTTTTCCAAACTCTTTTTAAAAACCTCAGTGATGGAACACAGATAACTTTTGGATTGATTGTTGTCACTCTCAAAAAATTTCTCCTTACTTTGAGGTTGTATCTCTCTTTAAGGAAGCTTAAAGAAGCTTCTTCTTCTTCTTCTTCTTCTTCTTCTTCTTCTTCTTCTTCTTCTTCTTCTTCTTCTTCTTCTTCTTCTTCTTCCTCTTCCTCCTCCTCCTCCTCCTCCTCCTCCTCCTCCTCCTCCTCCTCCTCCTCCTCCTCCTCCTCCTCTTCTTCTTCTTCCTCCTCCTCCTCCTCCTCCTCCTCCTCCTCCTCCTCCTCCTCCTCCTCCTCTTCCTCTTCCTCTTCCCCTTCTTCTTTTCCTTCTTCTTTTCCTTCTCCTCCTCCTCTTCCTCCTCCTCTTCCTCCTCCTTCTCATATTCCCTCAGGTGCAGGGTCCACTTTTTGGATCATTGAATACCACTTTGCAGAGTCAGCTTCATCTCCAGGGTGCAGGCCCATGGCTTTCATATCTTTGTTGATGGTGTTTTGCCATCTTTGTTTCAGATGCCCACAATTTCGCCAGCCATTGACTTCTAGTTTGTAGGCAGTCTTGGCCATGGTGGAAAGTGCTGCTCTCTGGACATGTCCATACCAGTGGAGTCAGCCTTCTCTCATCTTCTCTATAATTGGTGCCACACCAAAATGTTGTCAAATGGTATCATTTGTGATGTGGTCAAGAAGGGAGATGCCCAATATCCAATGGAACAGTCACATTTCCATGGCATGGAGATAGCTTTCGGTCCCTGTTGTTGCTACCCAGGATTTAAAGAAGGTTCCATCTTTAAAGAAGCTTCTATCCTATATATATATGGCTATATATTGTTCTATACTGTGCATTTCATTTGCCTTAGTTCTGATTGGTTTTTTTTAAAAAATAAGAGGCATCTCATCTAAATCCTGATATGCTGCCTCATCAGAATGTTGTTCCTTGGGGGCATGAGTGTAGAACATCAGGAGTGTCTGTCAAGCATATGAATTCCTACTGTGTGAAGGTCATCCCAGCTGCCCCATCATAGCAGGTGGACACCTAGATTGAGCAGCTGTGATACAGGAAGATGCTGGAGGCAGACAAACACATTAGTGACAATGGCAAGGACATCACTTCACACTGTGTGAGAGAAGGCAATGATAAACCACTCCTATATTGTTACCAAGAAAACCATATGGATAAAAACTACATGACTGATGATATTGATGCTGGTTGATGAGTCCTTCTGGTTGAATGGCACTCAACGTATTACTGGAGAAGAGTTGAGGATCTTGTGGTACAGTCCAAATACTGATATTGAGTAAAAGTTGGCTTTGGAAGTTGTGGGAGCTTCATCACTGGAGGCTTTTGAGAAGAGATTGAACTACCATTTGGCAGAAATGGTGTAGGGTCTCTGCCTGGGTGGGGGGTTGGACCAGATGACCCACGAGGTCCCTTCCAACTCTGTTAATCTGTAAGGATCAAATAAATAAAGAGCCTGGATAGCTCAACAGACTAAAAGCCTGTTATTAACATTCAGCTGTCTGCAATTATTGCAAGTTAGAATCTCACCAGGTTCAAGGTTGACTCAGCCTTCCATCCTTTCTAAGGTAGGTAAATTGAGGACCCAGTTTGTGCGGGGCATGCAACCCATATCAATCATTAGCACCAGTCAACGGTATTTATGAAACATTTTTAAATGTTCAGTTGACTAAGTTTCATGTTTAATGAATGAAAGAAAGTAATGAGGAGGAGGAGGAGGAGGAGGAGGAGGAGGAGGAGGAGGAGGAGGAGGAGGAGGAGGAGGAGGAGGAGGAGGAGGAAAATAATTTCACCAAGCTGAATTGTTAACATTTCTATGAGCATTCTACCATCACTTTTTTAAAAATAAATACCATGCTTCTCTTCCTGGTACTAGAAGCTAATTTCATTTAACTTTCTGGAGAATTACTGTCACTTTTTTATGTGTAGAAGTTTGTAACAAAATAATCTATCTGCACTTGATAACAATAAAAGCAAGAAGCATTTCTGAATTTTAAACATTATTTTACATGTCCTGGGAAGTGCTATTTACATATTATTGTTTGTAGGCCTTCTTACCATCTGGCTGTTTATTTTCTGTTTGCAAAATAAAGGACAAACAGATTTTTTTTCCACTGTTCTACATCTACTGTCAATATAGATGTAGGTTTGGTGATAAAACTGTATATCTAATGTGCAAGAAGGTTATTGCTAAGCATAAATATTAGCTGTTTGAGAAACAGACCAAAAATAATTTCCAATATAAAATACTGTGAATAAATGACACAAAAAGATTTTTAACTAGCTCCTCCTGTTTTTATAAGATTCTTAATTGAGATTTTAAACCACATCATTTATGGTAACTAGGAAGAGATAGATGATAGATAGATAGATAGATAGATAGATAGATAGATAGATAGATGGATGGATGGATGGATGGATGGATGGATGGATGGACGGACAGACAGACAGACAGACAGACAGACAGACAGACAAGAGCCTTGGTGGTGCAGCAGCTTAAGTGGTGCTAAAGTGGCACCAGCTGCCTGCAATTACTGCAAGTTCGAATCTCACTAGGCTCAATGTTGACTCAGCCTTCCATCCTTTCAAGGTAAGTAAAATGAGGACCCAGATTGTGGGGGCAATAAGCTGACTTTGTATAAAAAGAACACCGTTTAGCCCCCCCCCCCCCCCCGAAAGCCCTACTAAGCAGGTATATACAAAGGTATGAAGGCTATTGCTTAATGCATTGTAAGCCGCCCTCAGTCTCCGGAGAAGGACAGCAGATAAATTAAATTTTAAAAAAAGATGATAGATGATAGATAGATAGATAGATAGATAGATAGATAGATAGATAGATAGATAGATAGATAGATAGATAGATAGATGATAGAGATTGATAGAAAGAAAGAAAGAAAGAAAGAAAGAAAGAAAGAAAGAAAGAAAGAAAGAAAGAAAGAAAGAAAGAAAGAAAGAAAGAAAGGAAAGGAAAGGAAAGGAAAGGAAAGGAAAGGAAAGGAAAGGAAAGGAAAGGAAAGGAAAGGAAAGGAAGGAAGGAAGGAAACATAGATGACAGAGAGACAGACAGATGCAAAGAATGATGGTATGTGACTTCTGAATAATTGGAGTATATTTTCCAAGTAAAGAGTTCTAAATGAAGAATATTAATATATTAGCCAGAGAAGATGTTGCAGTTCAAATCCTACAAGGATGAGAAGAATTTTTTTAAAAAAATAAGGGATCCACACTGAAATTCAGTAGCATTAGATTCATGATAAAACAATCAAGTTGCAGTTTGAAAGAAAGAATGTTCAACCATTTTATTTTTTTTATGCCGAGGAAATTCAGAGTGAATATGGGAATTCCTTCTTAAATGAAATATTTGAAGTACTTGAAGGGAAGTCAGAAGTGTTTTACACGAAACAGTGCCATTTCCCAGAAGGATTAGTCATGTTTATGAATATAGCATGAACCTATTCTTGGATAAGCCCCAAAACAAATGTAGAACCTCTACTGTAGATGTGTTTGTCTGAATACAGAATCAAAAAGTCCCTTCAGGATTCCCCACCCCCTCCCACCCCCTCCCTCACCAGCCATTTTGGTCTTCTGCTCAGTGGAATCCTGTTTTCATCTTCTATTCTTTTCCCCATTGTTATGAATTGCATTTACTCGTCTCTTTCTCTGATTCACAAGCAGCTATACATGATTTTGAGACATGATTATTTCCTGTAGATCAGAGATGGGTTTCAGCAGGTTCTGACCAGTTCTGGAGAACCGATAGAGGAAATTTTGAGTAGTTTGGAGAACCGGTAAATATGACCTCTCACTGGCCCCGCCCCCATCTATTCTCTGCCTCCTGAGTTGCAGCTGAACGGGAGGAAATGGGGATTTTGTAGTAACCTTCCCCTGGAGTGGGGTGGGAATGGAGATTTTGCAGTATCCTTCCCCTGGAGTGGGGAGGGAATGGAGATTTTACAGTATCCTTCCCTTGCCATGCTCACCAAGCCATACCCACCAATCAACGCCATGCCCACAGAACCGGTAATAAACAATTTTGAATCCCACCAGTGCTGTAGATAAATTTGGGTTCTTTGTGCAACTACTAACCAGGGGTGGTATTCACTAACTTTCTCTACCGGTTTGCAAATGTAAGCATCCATGTATGTGCCCGGCCTTCCACACACATGCTTTGCTGGTACACACGCCTTCTGCGCATGCGCCCAGCCTCAAAAACATGCTTAAGTAGGATGGCATAGAGCTGAGGCGGGTGAGTGGACCCACCTGAGATTTCCTCTACCGATTCAGGTGAACCGGTCTAAACCGGCTGAATACCATATCTGCTGCTAACCTATGAAGTTGTTTCATCTCGTCCATAGATGTGATGGTGGCATTTGCAAGCCTGCAAATATGGGGTTTTCACACGAAAAGAAAGGGAAGAGGTGAAATAGATATTTTATAAGCTGCCTATTCCACACTTTGTCAGCTTCTCCTACTAAAACAAGGACAGCGTGTCTCCCGGAATCTGAATTTTGTATGGATGTATTATTTGGGCTTATTTATTTTTATATGGTATTACAGATTCTATCTGCTCTGCCCACTGGAGTCTTTTAAGATTATTTTTTTAAAGATTTTTTTAACAGCACTTAGACTTATATGCTGCTTTACAGAGCTTTACAGCCTTCTCTAAGTGGTTTACAGAGTCAGCGTATTGCTCCCAACAATCTGGGTCCTCATTTTATTGACCTCAGAAGGATGGAATGATGACCCTATACCAGTGGTGGGATTCAGCCAGTTCGCACCACTTTGGGAGAACCGATTGTTAAATTTCTGAGCAGTTTGGTGAACTGGTTATTGGAAGAAAGCATTAGGGCAGAGAACTGGTTGTTAAATTATTTGAATCCCACCACTGCCCTATACCAGAGGTGAGCTGCTGCCGATTCGGACCGGTTCACCCGTACCGATGATTCTGGCCACCAGCTGGACTCGCCCACCTGCCCCGGTGCTATCCCATCCTATATATCTCATTCTCTGGCTCGCTCACCCTGCCCACACAGCCCAGCTGATTTCCATGCCTCGCACACTGGAAGCCACACACATGAAATCGTTGTGTGTTTGAAGCCGCAGAAAAGCACGGAAGGAGCGCGCACTCACATTTTCGGTTTTGCACTAGGCAATCTGGTTGTTAAATTATATGAAGCCCACCTCTGCCCTGTACCATTTTAGACAAGTGGCTGCCCAGTCTCGTCCTAAAAGCTTCCAGTGATGGAGCTCCTACAACTTCTGAAGGCAAGACATTCCAACTGGTTAATTGTTTTCACCGTTAGGAAATTTCCCCATCAGCTTCATACAATTCATGTAAATAATTACATCAAGTAATAGAGGAATATCTCCCCCCTCTTTCCATGTCTGTTATCTATCTTAATTATTTAGAAAGGGGGAAAAATGACTAAACAATCTATATATATGACATCACTATTTAAATTGTCCCCTGGAAATCTTCTTCACACGTGCTTCTTAATATTGCATGTTTCAACACCATTGAATTAATACGTTCGGCAAATCCGGATGTATTATGCAGCAAATTTGTTATTCATTTTAATGAGCTCTCTTTTCCCATTCATCACTGATTTAGCAACACGTAAGTGTGAAGCACCTCTGCATAATTACAGGTGTCTGTTTCATTTTTACCAGACAAGATATAATTAATATGTAAATTTTTCCTCCTTTTTTTTTTTTTTTTTTTTTTTGGTGGTAGAAAAGGATATTAAGGTGCTGCCTGTGCTGGGGACAACGATAAGATAAACAGGTCGAGTTAGTTTTTTTTTTTAATTGACAAAAGAAAATTGTAACTTTCAGAGCTGTGGTGAAATCCAATTTTTTTTTTTTACTACCGGTTCTGTGGGTATGGCTTGGTGGGCATGGCAGGGGAAGGATGCTGCAAAATCCCCATTCCCTCCCTACTCCTGGGGAAAGGATGTTGCAAAATCTCCATTCCCACCCCACTCTGGGGCCAGCCAGAGGTGGTATTTGCCAGTTCTCCGAACTACTCACAATTTCCGCTACCAGTTCTCCAGAACCTGTCAGAACCTACTGGTTTTCATCCCTGCTTCAGAGTCCCTTCGCCGCTAAAAAGAAACCCAGTAGAAGTTCCCCTAGCAAAAATGGCTGATGAATTCACACACATATCCTTGGAAATGTGAAAAAAAAGAGATAAAAATGAACAGCCAAGTGACGGTATAAACAACTGTGGGAAAATGAGACAAATGTGACACAAACCACAAGGATAGCATATGCAATCTCAAATGTCACCCGAGAAGGTCATTGAAGGTTCACCTTGCTTAAGGCTATGAAAATTTTGCAACAAAAGATGTCTTGAAATGTACATTTTCTGTTATATTCTTACTTTTCTCTTTCTTCTCTTTTCTCCTGAACGCTTCCATTCTTTCTGTATTCCGCTCCCACTTTCAAGATGTTTAAAGTTTGCAATTATAACCAAAATTCATGATAAAAATCATGTTGCAAAATTGTACTTTAAAGAGGTGTACACAAGCAGACATGTAACTGGGAATGTTTGTTTGTTTGTTTGTTTGATTGATAGATTGATTGATCAAATTTGTATGCCACCCATCTACCCAAAAATTTGAGCTCCCAGAAAAGAAGGTGATCTATCAACATGGTAAATAAACTGCAGGTATGTGTAGAACAGCCAATTGGGTTCAGGTTGCTGATATACAATATGTTTTTATATCATCAAAAAACTGAATGGATTTTTTTAAAAAATAAATTTCTCTTTCTAATTCATACATTCTTTTAAAAGTAGCAGAGTAAGACTAAACAGTTTGGTCATGTTCAACTGAAACAATAAACTGAAGTCTTAGGGAAGAAAGAAACTTACCACACTGGTACGCTCTGTTTATTTTGATCACAAACAACAAAATAAAAGTAATTGCATGTTTAACTGATGCAATAATCTCTCCCTCTCCCTCCCTCCCTCCCTCCCTCCCTCCCTCTCTCCCTTCCATCTATCTTTATTTTCATCCTCAACTCCCTATTTCTGTTGGTCTCTATCTCTATCAACTCTGTCTCTATCTCTCTCCATCTCCATATTTCTCCATCCATCTGTCTATGTATCCATCCATCCATCCATCCATCCATCCATCCATCCTTCCTTCCTTCCATCCATCTATCCATCCATCATCTGTCTGTCTGTCTATCATCTCTATCTCTATCTCTATCTCTATCTCTATCTCTATCTCTATCTCTATCTCTATCTCTATCTCTATCTCTATCTCTATCTCTATCTCTATCTCTATCTCTATCTCTATCTCTATCCCTATCCCTATCCCTATCCCTATCCCTATCCCTATCCCTATCCCTATCTCTATCTCTATCTCTATCTCTATCTCCATCCATCCATCTATCATCTGTCCATCCATTCATTTATCTCTCCATCCATGTATCATCTGTCCATCCATCCATCCCTCCCTCCATTTATCAATGTATCATCTGTCCATCCACCCATCCTCCCTCTCTCTCTCTCTCTCTCTCTCTCTCTCTCTCTCTTTCTCTCTCTCTCCTCATTCTTCCCCACGCCCTTCCTTTTTCTTTCTGTACAATCAGAAGTTACCATCATATTACTGATCTTCTCCAAAACATTTCCTTAATCTACCTGTTCTATGCTATTGGCTAGTGTCAAACTTCTGTTCTGCTGAGAATTAGGCAACAAAGACAGTGTTATCCTAGCTTAGTATAAACTTCTCAAAGGAATCTTTAAGAATCCCCTCAACTGTGCAGCCTTCTATCTCTAATCCAACACCTAACCAAGATCTATTACATTTTTTATGCCTTTGAGCTGTTTTAATTTTATTGTGATCTCAGAAATTGTAGCTCCCATGCTTGTTTGAACATATAACAGACCCTGACAGGTGTCTTGGAAAGGTGATGAGTGAGAGCAGGAGAGAGAAATAAAGTCTGCCTATCAAAGAACATGCATCTGTGCTTATTTAAAGTACATCCAGGGATTACCAGCAAACAATCAAAATCTGCATAAAGCAGCTAGTTTGATTATCTGAATCAGGGGGAAAAAATACTATCCCCACATCACTGTTCATTTGACAATAGGAAGAAAGATTCATCAAGCAAAGAATTAATAGCTTCCTTTAACTTTATTTCAAATACAATCTCTATTAGCTTTAACCAGTGAAATGTTCATAAATTTGTAGTACCTGCCTTGGAAATACTGACAACGACAAAACAACTATATCCCTTATAAAGGCTATCAACGTTTTCATGAAACCCTTTGGAGTCAAATATAATTAGTTCTTCAATCAGGGCAGAAGCTAAAAATCCATTTGGATCTGGCTTCCTATGCTGATGTTTAGGTGAATCTAAGGTCTTTCAGATGAGAAAATGTGTGGCATTCTTCCTGAAAGCTATGAATATTCGTTCTGCTGTGAAACCTGCTTCTTGGCTTAGGTGATTTTTAGCAAGAAGGAAGCACTGATGAAAAACAAAGAAACATGTAGAATGACTCAAACCATTGCTTGTCAGCTGAAAGTGAAAGTATCATTCAAATTGAATTCCGCTCCAGGTAACTTTATGGATAAATCTATTTTGTTTCCTTGCCAACGATATGGATTTTTGCGCTGTCAGACCTGCCCCAAAACAATCATTTAGGAAAGCAGACTCTCAACTCCAATTGATTGAAGTGAAAAGAACTTTTTTTTTTTTTTTACTAAAGTTGCAGGAAGGTGAGGTGGCATCTGAAGTTCTCCCTCACCGATACAAAGAGCCAAACCCAACATTCCCCAATCTTCCTCCCAATGTCTGATTCATGGCCACCCATTCCTGGCTCTCTGTGATGTTGTGGGAAACTTGAAGATACCCGGCATGTTGTTGTTAGTTGTGAAGTCATGTCCGACCCATCGCAACCCCATGGACAATGTTCCTCCAGGCCTTCCTGTCCTCTACCATCCCCCGGAGTCCATTTAAGTTCACGTTGACTGCTTCAGGGACTCCATCCAGCCACCTCATTCTCTGTCGTTCCCTTCTTTTTTTTGCCCTCAATCTTTCCCAGCATTAGGCTCTTCTCCAGTGAGTCCTTCCTTCTTGTTAGTTGGCCAAAGTATTTGAGTTTCATTTTCAGGATCTGGCCTTCTAAAGAGCAGTCAGGGTTGATCTCCTCTAGGACTGACCAGTTGGATCAAATTGCAGTCCAAGGGATTCACAGGAGTCTTCTCCAGCACCAGAGTTCAAAGGCCTCCATTCAGCCTTTCTTATGGTCCAACTTTCACAGCCATACATTGCAACTGTGAAAACCCAGATTAACTGGTACAAACAGATCTGGTCTTCTTCATATGTCAGCTCCCCCTCTTCATTTCCCACCATTAGATATACAGATGTGGATTGACCCAAGTGCCTCCCTTCCCCTTTGATGGCAGGAACCCAACAAGGCACGAGGCAGACAATGGAGATTCTGACAGTTGCTTTCTTCAGTTGTTTGTTTAATTCAATTTATTTATTTATTTGTTTGTTTGTTTGTCAAACATGTACAACATAGCAGGTGTAGGTATAAACATAAACATAAACAAAGGAACCAAGTACAGATAAATGGGGGCAGTAAGACAGGGATGGTAGGCATGCTGGTGCATTTATGCACGTCCCCTTTAAGGGTCTCTTAGGAATGGGGTGAGATCCATGGTATTCAGTTTGAGGTTGAAGCTGTGAGGGTTTGAGGATGTAACAACAGAGTCAGGTAGAGCATTCTAGATGTTGACCACTCTTGGTGAAGTCGTATTTTCTGCAATCGAGTTTGGAGCAGGTTATCCCTGAGTTTCTATTGATTGTTTGCTGTGTGGTATTGTGGTTGAAACTGAAAAAGTCATTGACAGGCAAGATGCTGCAGCAGACAATATTGTGTACTATGCTTAGATCGGACCACATTTTTACCTTAAAAATTTATCTTATAAACCAAGTGTTTCTGGATGTAGCTATCAACTGCTGAACAAGTCTGACCCTGTCTTCCTTCTGGAAGGAGAAATTGAAATCTATATTTATTTAGATTTATTTACAGTACTTAAAACCCACTCCTACATTGAAAGTCAATGGGCGGTATCCATCAAGTAATACAGAGAAAAGAAAAAAAAAACATAGTAGGGAATACTTAGATCAAAATCAATATCAAAACGAGAGCCAACTACCAAAAGAAAATTCAAGTTATTTGCTGCTGCTTCTTTTTTTTTTCCTTCCTAAATTGATCTAATTTCACAGTCATATTTTTGTAAAAACATGTTTCTGTTCAAGAATAGATATACAAAATGCATGAGTACAGCCAATGGAAAGTCCCAAGAGAAAATAAACACTAACTCTTGGATTGACATCAGCAAAATCAACTGTGCACAAAGAACATTTACTACTGTAGATGTGAGGATGTTCTATTGCATCAAAGGATTCTGCACTGCTAAATCTATTTCTTTTTATTTTTTTCTTTTGCGGCCTGCACATCAAAAGAACATACCATATACATTGGCTGTGTAGCCTTTTAAAGACAAAGGAAAAAAAAATGGGTGTTTCAAGCCTCACTGGGACATGAATGTTGTTGCAAATTGCATTCCAGAATTTCAGAGATTCTTACATATAAAAAGGGATGTATGGAGATAAGCAAAACTTCCCATTCCATCTTTTACTATCACACCTTAAGCCATGGCTGTCAAACTCGCCATGTCACATTGATGTCATGTGACATTTTTTGCTTTCACAGAGCTGGGGTGGGCGTGGTCTGCGTGAGACACATCCGGCCCGTGGGCTGCCAGTTTGACACCCCTGCCTTAAGCTATTGGGTGTCCTAAAGTTTGGTGCAGTGGTTAAGACATCAGACAAGAAGCAAGCAAACTGAGTTCTAGTCCTGTCTTATGGACAAAACCAGCTGGGTGACCTTGGCCCAGGGTTAACTCCAGTAGGTTCTGACAGGTTCTGATAGCAGAAATTTTGAGCAGTTCAGAGAAACGGCAAATACCACTCTGGCTGAGCCCAGAGTGGGTTGGGAATGGAGATTTTGCAGTATCCTTCCCCTGCCACACCTACCAAGCCACACCACAACCACCAACTCACACCACAGCCACCAAGCCACACCCACAGAAGGGGTAGTAAAAAATTGGATTTCACCACTGCCTTGGTGTCTCTGTCTGTCTGTCTGTCTGTCTGTCTGTCTCTGTCTCTCTCTCTCTCTGTCTCTCTCTGTCTCTCTGTTTCTCTGTCTCTCTCTCTCTCTTGGCAATGGCAATCTACATATGAAATCATGTCCACCCACATGTCAATAAATCTTTAAATCAACTATGTCCTAGAGTGATACTGTAGTTGAGAAAAGGCAGATACATGATAAGGTTGACTCAGCTTTCCATCCTTCTGAGGTCCATAAAATGAGGACCCAGATTGTTGGATGTAATATGCTGACTCTGTAAACTGCCCACAGAGCTTTGTAAAGCACTATGGGGCGGTATATAAGTCTAAGTGCTATTGCTATTGTTACATGATGCTGGAAAATAGATGCAGCTGTTTTAAAAAGTTGCTCTGAGTAGTTTAAATTAGCAGGTCTGATTTTATAACATCTTATCCTACCTCGTTCTGGAATGTGTGCACTCTCTCTAAATCTTCATTGTCTAGAACAGTGATGGCTAACCTTTTACATCACCGCGTGCCGGCCTGCATGCCGGAAATGGCATGCGAAACCATCCCGCCTGGACCACGCGGCCCTACTGGCCTTCACACGCATGAAAGCACCGATACCCAGAAGAGCAGCAATCCATCACGCATGCGCGAGCGGGCACCCAAACTTCCGGTTTCGGTACAAACACGCACCCAATGAACAACTGGCCATCGTGCATGCGTGCATCGTAAACCTGGAAGTTTGGGTGCCGGCCTATGTATGTGAGATGAAACATCACTCTTCCAGGTTTCACTGCTCCCGCACACGTGACAGCTAGCTGACTGGTCCTGTGTGTGCACAGGACCACGGAAGAGGAGCCAGCGAGGTCGCACATTCCTCGCAGGATGGTTCTGCATGCTGCTTCCGGCACACGTTCCATAGGTTCGGCAACAAGGGTCTAGAAGCTGCATATTTCTTTGCAAAATATTTTGTAAAAGTTTAGAATAGTAGCATGAAGTGTTGCTTGATTTATTGACTTATGGATTGATTAGATGCCAGCAAGTTGTCGATTCTTAGACCCACATGGGTAGATTTTCTGCCTGACAATCTAATGATGATCTAATCTGGTCTTTCAGATCTTCCAGTAATGCGATCACCATGGTAACCGAGTCTGTCCACCCTGCTGCTGTTCATTCTCTTCTGTTTCCTTCCATCTTTCCCATGATCGGAATCTTCTCCAGAGAGCTAGGTCTTTGCCTAATGTGTCTGAAGTGAGATAATTTGAGCCTCATCTGTGGGTTGATTTGCTTGATGGGTCATTTGTTTATTTTCTTGACTGTCCACAATTTTCTGTGGAATCTTTTCCAACATCAAAATACTCAACTTATAATAAAAAGACCCCTCAAAAATCTGGGTAGTGATGTTGCAGTGCTCAGAGACAGCAGAATATAACAGAGAAAAAAAAACCTGAAGAAATACCAATAGCACTTAGACTTATATACCGCTTCACATTGCTTTACAGCCCTCTCTGAGTGGTTTACAGAATCGGCATCTTGCACCCAACAAACTGGGTCCTCATTTCACCCACTTCAGAAGGATGGAAGGCTGAGTCAACCTTCAGCCTGGTGAGATTTGAGCTGCCAAATTGCAGGCAGCCGGCAGGCAGCAGAAGTAGCCTGCAGTATTGTGCTCTAACCACTGTGCCACCGTGGCTCTTAAAAATCACAAAACGGAAATGGTCAACATTGACCAAAATCACCATCAGTCAGTTGCAAAAGGCAGCTTTATCTGGAACCGCTTACATCCTGTGACTATATCTTTAACACTAACACTATCAGACATCAAGATCTGCCTACCGCAGGACTTAAGAGGTGGATAAAAATGCCAAATCCAATTGTAAACATCTGGTTGAAAGTGCAACTAACCGTCATGTTAATACATCTGCAACAGATGACTAATTATAGCCTTCTTTTCCATAAATGGATTGGGAATAAATCCATGCTGAAGACGATATTATAATACTATCAATCAGCCTGTCATTCATTTATTAACTAAAGTTTTGTACTGTTGGAAAGGAAACATTAGGTGACACAAGAAAACAAAGTAATAAACAACCAACCCAGGAAATTAATATAAGGCTAAGCTAGAAAGTTGAATATTAAAAAAAGAGAGAGGGGATGAACTAAGCTATCAAAAATGTAAGACTTAAATTGCTAAAATACTACATTGGAATATCTTCATTTTGTTACCGTATTTCTTGCTCAATGTTTCCTGATCAGGCAGAATTGTGCCACTTAAAAGGGTCATTATTCTCAAGTATCCATAAAAGCCATTGGAGTGTTTAGGGGATTTACTGAAGTTAGCTTGCCCTTAGAGAAATCTATATTAAAATGCCAATATAAAAAGATATATGATCCAGACGCTACCACACCTATTCCCTAATCGTTTGCAACCGGAAAGCTTCTTTTTACCTGCTTGTAAGGATCATTAAAGAAATATTTTAAAATAAGTGAGAGTGGGAATGCGGGGTATTTTGGAAGCGTCTTCAACCCTATCAGTCCCCCCCCCCCTTGGAATAGAAAATTATATTCCATTTTGCCATTGGAAATCAATTGTTCGATCATTCAGCAGGACTGTTAAATATTGTGTTATTTGGTTGAATTTACCAAATTTGTTGGGTATATATAGCTTGCTGATGTTCACTTAAAAGTTAAAACATGGTGGAAACACTATTTTTTTTAAAAAAAAATGTAACCCATAGGTAATTCTGAGGCAGGATTTATATATATAAATATTAACCCGTGGAACAACTTGCTTCCAGAAGTTTGAATTCTCCAACACTGGAAGTTTTAAAAAAGAGATTGGACAACCATTTGTCTGAAATTGTATAGGGTTTCCTGCCTAAGCAGGGGGTTGGACTAGAAGACCTCCAAAGTCCCTTCCAACTCTGTTATTCTATTCTATTCCATTCTCTATTCCATTCCATTCCATTCCATTCCATTCCATTCTATTCTATTCTATTCTATTCTATTCTATTCTATTCTATTCTATTCTATTCTATTCTATTCTATTCTATTCCATTCCATTCCATTCCATTCCATTCCATTCTTATTTCTTATTTCTTCTATTCTATTCTATTCTATTCTATTCTATTCTATTCTATTCTATTCTATTCTATTCTATTCTATTCTATTCCATTCCATTCCATTCCATTCCATTCCATTCTTTTCTTATTTCCTATTTCCTATTTCCTATTCTATTCTATTCTATTCTATTCTATTCTATTCTATTCTATTCTATTCTATTCTATTCTATTCTATTCTATTCTATTCTATTCTATTCATACATGCACACATTGTGTGTGTGTGTGTGTGTGTGTGTGCAACATTTCCTAAAATATCTTTCTTCTGTGTTCTTTTAGCTGGGTAACAAAGCAGATACTTGGATATATTCCACATATGATCTATTTAACAAGCACGGGAACCACAGATATTAAGAAAGGACAGAAAATTAAGACTTACCGGTAGAGATTTCATCGCTGCATTTCAAAGTGGTGGGGGAAGAAACAGGGTGATTATCCCATTCCTTTTCCCCAGCTGGCATTTTATTATATTACTCCGAAATAAATTTTTAAAAACGGAGGCAGGAGAGAAGAAACGTAACACACAAATATAATTCACTGACCATAATTCACATTTGATCTAATTTATGGAGCAGCTAAGATAAAACGGTCCACACCACAATCCCTGTCTAATAAGATTATATTCTTTATGCTTTGGAAGAAAAGATTCCAGGGATGTGCAATCTTTACAAAATTAGACATATATGTCAGGTTAAGGTTGGTGGGACTACAGGTTTATCCCTGCTAGTTATGAGCAAAGCACCAGAAGTTCTAAACATTCCCTAAAATTAAGTAAAAACCTGGTACTACTCAAAAAATATTCCCTTTCCACTCTTTTCTAAGGTGTTTTAAAATGTATGCATATAAAATAAAAACTTGAGAAGAACATCAGTGACTGTTTCCCAAACACCACCATCTCTCTTTTTTCCCTTGATAAGATGGTTTGTATATAGTTTTTGTATGCTAGGCTTTCAGCCAAATTATGTATTGATCAAATATTGGCTGATCGGCATAAAAGCTAACTTGCTCTTTGGGCAATATTTTCTCTTGTTAGTCAATCAACAGATTTCTTAAAAGGTCTCTCACTGATATGTAGTTTACTAGTCCATTATTACTGAATGGATAATAATTAGCTGATTTAAGCTCTTCTCCTTTCTTTAAAATGGGAAACACGTTTGTTCACACACACATCTTTAGGTAGCACCGAGGACTTATCAGTATAAGTTTTTGGACTTCTTCTGGAGCCCATCCATAAGAACTTCTCTCTACTGGAATATATTATTGTTCAAATTCATATTCCAGTAGAAACAGTGGAGAGTTTCCAATTTTATTTACTACTGGTTCTGTGGGTGTGGCTTAGTGGGCATGGCATGGCTTGATGGGCGTGGCAGGGGAAGGATATTGTAAAATCTCCATTCCCTCTCCAATCCAGGGGAAGGTTACTGCAAAATCCCCATTTCCTCCCGATCAGCTGGGACTTGGGAGGCAGAGAATAGATGAGGGCAAGGCCAGTCAGAATTTTTACTACCAGTCCTCCTAACTACTCAAAATTTCCACTACCGGTTCTCCAGAACTGATCAGAACCTGCTGAAACCCACCTCTGAGTAGAAAGAAATCCCTTGAGGATGGGCTCCAGCATGAGTCCAAAAGCTCAGAGGAGTAAACTCTGGTCCTGGTGACCAACCCAGACTGAATCTTGCAACAGTATCCTGGGACACTGTTCTGACTCAGTTCCCCAAACACAACAAAACTCTGAAGTTGAAGCAATGATTCCTTTATTGGGAGCTCCAGCAGCTCTGGCAAAAAGTTCCTCTCTTACAGCAGGCTCATAAGTTTGTCTGGCAGGGAGACAAATAGTTGTCTTTCACATCTATTCACATCCACCCCCTGCCTTTTATCCCCAGAGCTAGGGTAGGGCTTTGCTAGCAGCGGTGGCTCTTCCATCCCAAGGATCAGCCCACAGATTTCCACTGCTCTCCTCTCCTCTGTCTTCTGTGCATTCATGCATCAGGCACTAGACTCAGCTGTTCTTCCTCTTCCTCATCAGCCACCTCCAGACCTGGGGCCTCTTGACTCTCCACCTGAGAGCTGATGGTTGGCCCAGGCTCTGCCTTTGTCTCTCTCTCTCTGACAGCTCCCTTCTTTCTTCCCCCTTGGTGCTCTCAGTTTGCCTTGATGCTGAACCTGACTCCCACGCCTCCTCCTCCTCTGATTCGGCTCCTGGAGGGTCTGGAGGCCAACAGGAGCCTTCAGTTTTCATATTTCTGCTGGAATCTCCTGATCTATGTTGACATCACTAATCTTCCCATCCTCAAAAGATCTGGTGCCTTCATGTTAGCTACAGTAAATGCAGAAGCTCCTGAAAGTGACAATGAGAAATCGGTTCCTATATCATGTTAACAGGGAGAAATTCCTGATAGAAGCCAGAACTGAAGAAATATGTGATGAATTAGTGATGATTGAGAAATGGATGGATCTACCAAGAGAGTCTAATAACTGTCAGAAGTTTGTGTTCAATCGTAGTCTTCCAAATCATTCTTCTGTGCTCATCTGTAGGAATAACTGTCTTGTAAAGCAATTTAGACTGCATTATAAATACATGGTTTCAGATTTTTAGCTATGACAATTTCTATAAAAGATTTAAAAATCAACGGAGGCTTGATTGTCTGATTGGTACAAAACTGGCATAGAAACTTAAACATTTTAAGTAGTGATGAAAGGGTAGTGCAAACTATTGTTTTCCACCCCCAAACCCTTCATAGCAGAAAACTTCCCTTTCATACACTAAACCATAACTATAAGCATTTGTTATGCTTATAGTTATGGTTCATGGGGATTCTTCTGTGCTTTTAATTCTGAATTATATAGAATGTACATCCATGGAAAGAGAGTAGAGTTTGTTTTCTCTCTCTACCCCCACCCCCCACCCCCCTGAGAATCTGGAATCAGTTCATGCTCCAAAAATGGTTTATCACATAGCTGTCTTGATGTGCTTTAGATAACACCTAAAGATGAACTTTAGGGGACACGGTAACTCAGCGGCTAAGATACTGAGCTTGTCGATCGAAAGGTCAGCAGTTCAGTGGTTCGAATCCCTAGTGCCACGTAATGGGGTGAGCTCCCGTGACTTGTCCCAGCTTCTGCCAACCTAGCAGTTCGAAAGCACATAAAAAAATGCAAGTAGAAAAATAGGGACCACTTTTGGTGGGGAGGTAACAGTGTTCCATGCACCTATGGTGTTTAGTCATGCCGGCCACATGACCATGGAGACATCTTCAGACAGTGCTGGCTCTTTGGCTTTGAAATGGAGATAAGTACTGCCCCCTAGAGCTGGGAATGACTAGCACATATGTGCGAGGGAAACCTTTACCTTTTAAAGATGAACTGTGGAGAAGTATGGAGATTGTAGAAAAGTTGTTGTACACTTCCTCATATTCCATGTCTGAAAAAAATGAGTACCATATATTTTGACTTCAGCAGAGATTTTCGAAATAGGATCCAATCTGGGTTTAGTCGTCTGAGCTTTTGGTGTCATTTTGGAGTCCATCCTCAGGAAATGTCTCTCCAGCACAAGTCCAAATTTTAGAAGACTAAACCTCTGGTCCTGGTCACTGACTCAGATTGGATCCTATTTCAAAAATGACTGCTGAAGTCAAAATATATGATATCCATTTTTTCCCCCAAAATATGGAATATGAGGAGGTTTACAAGAACACATGCTGGACTCATGCTGGAGCCCATCCTCAGGGAACTCCTTAGGGAATGGGTTCCAATTAGGGAATGGGTCTGGGGAGGGTGAAAACAGCCTTCCCCACCCGCTTGGAGGCCCTCTGGAGGCTGAAAACGGCCCATCTGCCAACTTCTGGTCCCACCAGAAGTAGGGAAACAGGCTGTTTCCAGCCTCCAGAGCGCCTCCGGGGGTGGTGGCCATTTTCACCCTCCCCAGACTCCTAGAAAGGCTCTGGAGGCTGGGGAGAGCAAAAAATGGGCCTTCCCACCACCCCCTGAGGCTCTCTGGAGTCAGGAAACAGCCTGTTTCCCTACTTCTGGTGAGCTCAGAAGGACCAAAAATGAGCTGGCCGGTGCGTGCATGCGCACTGGAGCTGAGCATGCATGTCCATTGAGATGGCTACATGTGCCCACCTGTGGCCATCACGATATTAGAACAAGGTCATGAAAATTGTATGGTAACTTTGTTTAAAAGGCATAACAAACAAACATACAAAACAAAATATTAAGAAAATGTCATATTGGTATATTTTTCTCCCATTTTTTTGTCCACTAATTGGTATTGAAATATTTTCACACTATACTTCGGACCTCTGCAATTATTGCTCATTTCTATTAGAATGATATATTTAAAACAGTTTCTATTTTCTTGGGGGAAAAAAAACATATTTAGAAGAACTCATGCTGGACTGATGCTGGAGCTGTTCCTCAGGGAACTCCTTAGGAAATGGGTTCCAGCAGGGCTGGGTTGCTGGAGGTTCACAGGGGTTTGGGAGAACCTCTAGCTAAGATTCTGTGCAGTTCAGAGAACCCCCAAATCCCACTCCTGGCTCACCCCACCCACCCCTCCCCACCCGGGAGTTCCCACGCGGGACTTACCTGTTTTGGATGCAGGTAAGTGCAGAGCATGTGTGGAGGCTCAGGGAGCGTGAAAAACAGGCCTACCAGAAGATTGGGAAGGCCAGAAATGGGCCCGTTTCTGTCCTTCAGAGGGTCTCCAGAGCCTGGGGAGGTTGTTTTTGTCCTCCTGAGGCTTGAGAAAAGCTGCCAGAGCCTGGGGACGGCAAAAACACCCCCCCCCCCCCCGTCATGGTGCAGGAGGCTGACTAGGCCATGAACATCATGGCCATGCCCACCCAGCAACCAGGCAGAGAAACCTTTTCTAAATTTTTTGAAGCCCACCCCTGGGTTCTAGCACAAGTCTGAAACCTCAGAAGCCTAAACCTCTGGTCCAGGTGACCAAATCAGATTGGATCCTTCAACATTATCCTGAGACATGTATATTTGCCTTCAGTTTTGAAATACCATTATAATAACAAGCTAATTAAGTAGGACCTAGGTGATACTGAGGAGAATGGTACCCAAAGACTAACAACCTTAGTAAGGTTGTTAATTGAATTGAGGTGAACTATCAAGATTTGGCCTCACCTAAAAACGGGGATGCCTGGACACCATAGAAAAAAAGCACTGAATTGAAAATGAATGCAGCAATAGAGAAAGATAGACGAAGGAGTAGGGAGATTGAAGGAAGGGAGAAGGAGAGAGAGGAACAGAAGAAAGGGAAGAGGAGATGAAGAAAGGAAAGGGGAATAAGAGTAGGAGGGAAGGTTAGATAGGGAAGAGGAAAGGAGGAGGGGGAGAAAGTAAGGGGAAGTAGAGAAGGAATAGGAGAAGAGGGAAGAAGAAGGGAGGAAGGACAAAAAAAGGGAGGGAGAGGAAGGGAAAGAGAAGAAAGATTGCTGTAAAACAAAAAAGATGAAATGGAAGAAAGGCATCCCCGAACACGTTTAAATATATTAAGATAAAGATTGAATTAATAAAAAAATAAAATTAAGGAGAATGTATATGATTAAACATAGAAAAAAATAGAATTTGAGGGTGAAAGAATACTGTTTAGAAAAATAAGAATAAGAAAAATTAAGATTTGATTAACAAATATGAACACTTTGGCAGAAAGTGTAACTAAGTAAAATATATTTGGATATGGTCAGTACTCTATTTCAAAAAATATGTGGGTGCGTACTGGGAGGGGGGGAAACCAATAAAACTTGTCAAAAAAGAGAGAATTGGCCTCACCTTCATAGCCCCCAAAATAATCAAACTCTGTTAAATACAGAGGAAGCAGAGGGGGAAAAAAGCCAAGGACCTAAGGATGTTGCCTCATCCACCTTTCAATTCTGTCTTTGTGCAAACAGTGTAACTTGAAAAGATTCTTAAGATTATGTTTAAAAAAAAAAACCTTAACCAAATGGAAACTAGCATGCTTTTAAGCCAAGCATCAACTTCTAGCATTATATTTATCTCTGAAAAGTATTTTAGCAATCCTCAAAAACCAAAGGACACAATGATCTATGGCCTTTTCTTATCCTCTGAAACACTCTGCATAAAAGTGTGCCAGCTATCTCTACAAATAAACCCAGAGTTTCTTAGGGGTGATAGGAAGAACCTGAGCAGGTTTCCTTGTTATCAAATGCTGTATATTTTGTGGCTGAAGTTGACTAAACCAGTAAATTATTAAAATAGGAAACTAGAAGAAGCTGACAACTTTTCAATCATCCCCTTTAGTTGTTGAGAACTGTTAGAGAGAGAGAGAGAGAGAGAGAGAGAGAGAGAGAGAGAGAGAGAGAGAGAGAGAGAGAGATTTTATTTATTTTTGATTTATATGCCACCCTTCTCCGAAGACTCAGGGCAGCTTACAATGCGTTAAGCAATAGCCTTCATACTTTTGTATATACCTGCTTAGTAGGGCTTTCGGGGCCCCTAAGCGGTGTTCTTTTTTATACAAAGTCAGCTTATTGCCCCCACAATCCGGGTCCTCATTTTACTTACCTTGGAAGGAGGGAAGGATGAGTCAGCCTTGAGCCTGGTGAGATTTGAACTTGCAGTAATTGCAGGCAGCTGGCAACTAAGTGCTACTTTAACAGCACTTAGTCCACTGCGCCACCAGGCTCTTCCTAAGAAATGATATAGATATAGATATATAGATATGCAGATATCCATTGTTGTTGAATAAATTAACAGATTAACAGAGTTGTAAGAGACCTTGGAAGTCCTCTAGTCCAACCTCCCTACATTATTTCTTACAAATGGCAGTCCAATCTCTTCTTAAAAGCCTCCAGTGATGAAACTCTCACAACCTCCGAAGGCAACTTCTGTTCCATTGATGGATTGTTCTCACTGTCAGAAAATTCCTCCTCATTTCTAAATTGAATCTCTCCTTGGTCAGTTTCCATCCGTTACTTCTAGTCTGGCCTTCTGGTGCTTTGGAAAACAGCTTGACCTCTTCCTCTCTGTGGCAGCCCTTCAAATATTGGAAGACTGCTATCCTGTCTCCTCTGGTCCTTCTCTTCACTAGTCTAGCCATGCCCAGTTCCTGCAACTGTTCTTTATATGTTTTAGTCTATCGCACAAGTGTGCTTGCTGTTGGACTCCATGTTCCAACTTAAAATCAGGATTTACAGTAATTCAATCGCTTATTCCATTTGGCCAGGATCTGCGTAAGCCAGTGAAGAACGACAACTGGAAATGGGAATAGGAGTCTAGTTAACTTTTAACTATTTCTAATTAGGTCGATCGTTCCTAATTATTATACCTTACAAGCTTCAGTCACAGATTGTAAGATAGGTGCCTAATGGATCTTTCTCGTTTACATAAAAACCTTACATGTAACGGTATTTTGTAACGGTATCCATAGAATATTACACAGGCTCATTTTTCATTAATCTTCCAGTAATCACATTATGATCTTTCCTTTCCTTTAAGTGAAGCAGAAACAGTCTTCTCATGAAGGAAGTAGCGTGTCACATGCTTACCTCATATGATTTATTAATAAGCTATTTATAGGAGAAATTGTGTTCTTGGGAGCTCATTTGCAAAATATCAAAGCAGGGTCATCCTTGAAAGTGATGTAACGTCTGTGATGAACTCAGCGGGCGAACCAATCACTTACATCAAGGGTGCTATTATGCAAAATTCTTCTGTGCAGAATTCCGAGCTTCCGTTTGCTTGGTTAGACTCCCTTTCCTGCCCAGAAGATAGCATATAAATGATCATCACAGCCATTCAATATTGCTCAGGCCTAAATAACAACAAGAGCAAAGGACAGAACAAATCAAACCTTTCTTTCAAGTCTTTTTATTCAAACGTTTAGAGCTAGTGAGGTTTGAGAGGTCATCCTGGGTGTTCTCTGAGTTTGTTTACAGATGTTTTGTTATCCAAACTGGGTAACATTGTCAGTACTAGAAGGGAGTAGGGTTTGTGGGGAGGAGGAGGAGGAGGAGGAAGAGGAGGAAGAGGAGGAGGAAGAGGAGGGAAAGAGGACTGTAGACTCCTTGGTGCTCTTTGAGCTTCCTTCTTTTCTTGTAGATGTTTCATTACCCAAACTAGGTAACATCATGAGTGCTAGTAAGGAATGAAGTTTGCTGTCAGACTATATTCTAGTGGCTTGCCTGTCAGTGTTGGTAGGGGTGGTTTTAGAGATTTTTTTTTTTTAGTTAAGCTGTTTGTTGTTGGCTTCTTTGTCAGTTTCTAGATTGGGGTATTGTTTACTTGATTGTTCGTCTGAAGTTAACCTTGGAGTTTATTGATTGACTGATTGATTGATTGATTGATTGATTCAATTTATATGCCACCCTTCTCCGGAGACTCAGGGCAGCTTACAATGCATTAAGCAATAGACTTCATACTTTTGTATATACCTGCTTAGTAGGGTTTTTGCCCTCCCCCCCTCAAGAGGTGTTCTTTTTTATACAAAATCAGCTTATTGCCCCCACAATCCGGGTCCTCATTTTACCTACCTCGGAAGGATGGAAGGCTGAGTCAACCTTGAGCCTAGTGAGATTCGAACTTGCAGTAATTGCAGGCAGCTGGTGTCACTTAACACCACTTTAATCTGCTGCGCCACCAAGGGTCTTATGCTGACCTGGGTGTTGGTTGCTGGTGGAAGAAGTGCTGGAGTCTTTTTATTTCCTTTTGGGCTGGTTGATTGTCTCTTTTGCATAATCTATAGATGTTGTTAATGTCTAATGTCTAGTGAGATTTGTGATGAAAGAAAGCAACGGCTACGTAGGCAGCAGTAGTGGGTTCCTCCCGCTTCGGCCCAGTTTGGCCGAGCCAGTAGTGGTGACGGTATGACATCACTGAACTGGTTCTCCTTGTTCGGGAGCTGGGCCCTCCTGCCCCCCACTCCCCCACGTTATTCTTATCTTTTATTTGGCCCCATCCCCAATCTATTGCTGGCTCCCGAGTCCCAGCTGATCGGTTAGAAGGAAAAAAACTGTTTAAACTCTTGCTGTGGGACTTCAAAGGGCCACCCTACAGCTGATCAGTGGTAAAAGGCAGTGTGGTGGTAGACAGGTGCCTCCAAAAACAAATGAGTAGAGCAGTGCCTCCAAAAACAAATGAGCAGACCGATACAGTTCTGCAAGTAGTTAAAAGCCTGGTAGACCAGTACCTTGGCTAAATCCTTAAAAAATTGTCACATGACCATCAAGCCACACCCACAAAATAAGCCATGCCCACAGAACCAGTAGTAAAAAAATTTAGAACCCACCCCTCATGATTGTAGGCAGCAATCCCTCAACCACCAAATCCTCACCAGCAGTTTTACAAGTGATTTCTTTGGAAATGACACTTCGATGATGATGATAATAATACTAATATTTCTGTGTTGAAAGCACCAAAGTGCTTCCCTGATTAAATGATTTGCTGGTGACATTGTGGTTGCCTGGAGGACATTCACATACATATTTCTGTCTGCCTGTCTGTCTGTCTGTCGGTCCATCGGTCAATTGGTAGGTCTATCCTTCCATCCACCTACCGACCTACCGACCTTCTATCTATCTATCTATCTATCTATCTATCTATCTATCTATCTATCTATCTATCTATCTATCTATCTATCTATCTATCTATCATCTATCTATCTATCTATCTATCTATCTATCTATCTATCTATCTATCTATCATCTATTTATTGCAATGTATCTATCATCTATGTCTCTATGTCTCTATGTCTCTATGTCTCTCTCTCTCTCTCTCTCTCTCTCTCTCTCTCTCTCTATCTATCTATCTATTGCAATTTATCTATCATCTATGTCTCTATGTCTCTCTCTCTCTCTCTCTCTCTCTCTCTCTCTCTCTCTCTCTCTCTCTCTCTCTCTCTCTCTCTCTCTCTCTCTATCATCTAACTGGCTATCATCTATCTATCTCCTCTGCACTGGGAGCCACTTATAAAAAAATAATTCATATCTGCAGTAAATTCTCACTTTTACTAGCGATTGATGTCTTCTTCTTCTATCTTTCTCTCTATCTTTCCTGAGACTTGAGCCACTCTCCTATTAACAGATTCATTTAATTTTATAGCATTAATAATCATCAGAACTATTTTCTGAAATTTTCTATGTGAAAATTACTGTTCCATTGCCTCCCTCTTAGGTTTCATTTTCTGACCCAGATATACAGTATGTACTGATGGGAGCATATTCATTTTCTGTACAGGAAAAAAAAACACACACACTTTACGAATGTGTACAAAAAGATAGGAAATAACTTGAGTAATCTTCACAGCACATACTGTTCTGTTTCTCTTTCCCACCCTAACATTTATTTTAATTTGCATTTGTCTAATTCCAGATCCTTCACTATATTACAAAAAGAATCCCATTAGTGCTACTGGTAGAAATAAAAGAGATTTGTGTTATGTAGACGATGACTTCCCACCCCAGTACATTAAAATATTTTTTTTCACTAGTTCATTAAAAGAAATTTGGCTGAGCTGCATAGTAGTCTAGAGGTGAAGATGCTCCCCCCAACTTGGAAGGTTGAGAGCTCAACCTAGGCAGTGACAGATGGTTCTTTATTAGGGCTCAAAGAGAAAATACCTGCTGTGAACTCCACATAGGTGTCACGAAGGGCATCCGGCTAATAAATGTTTAGCTCCATTCAGTCGCCCTGAGTCCACCCTGATAAAAGGGATTACAGGGTCATTAAAAAGAAAAAAAAATGGATTAAAGTAATCTGGCTGAGAAAGCCTTGAAAGATCTTCTATTCGATAAAAATGCAGGTATTTTAATTGTCTTACTCAATCTTCTGCCTTCGTACTATTTTATTCCTACACAATTTGTTCCTTCCCCTGAACTAAATGACAATAAAAATGCATATAGCAATGTAATGATAATATTAAATGCTCTATTTTGATCCTTTTCAGAATAGCGATACTCTATATCTATGACATCTGTTTGCAGCGTGAAGCTACCATACCGAGTTTTCCTCAGAAGCTCATTAGACAAGAGGTACAAAAATATTCTAAGCCAAACTTTCAAGCACTGTTAGGTCGGATACAGATTTAAGACACGAAATTATCATATTTATTTCCTCAAATAAATTATTAGCACACTAGTGCTTTAAAACCAAAATGAATAATATACAAAGGACCTGTCTTCTTGCTGCCTTGAATACAGATTGATAGAAAGTCAGAATAATACACTGAACTAGCGAAAGAACATGGACTGAAAATAATTATATATGCAGGTTTCTTCTATAGTCTGTTATATTCCTAAAATGCGTAGGCGCAGAGTTAGTAGTTAAATCAATTCTAGAACGCATCCCATTTTAGATAGAACTAGGATTGGAGGACTCGACTACTATACCACGTAAATTGAATATACTTGAATATAGATTCTAACAAAGCTCTCTGATTGTTAACAGAATTTTGAGGCTGTATTTGAGTATGCAAATACAGTATTTGAGTATTTAAAGCTCCTGGAAGAATAGAATGGAATAAGAGAGTTGGAAGCGACTTGAAAGTCTTCTACTCCAATCACCTACTTAGGCAGGAAACCCTATACCAGTGATGGCTAGCCTTTTCTGGACTGAGTGCCCAACACATGCACCCAAGTCCCTAAATGCTCTGCATGTGCACCCGCATGCATGCACATGTGGGTCCCATGCACATAGCCCCCACGCAGGCCCCTCACCCATGCATGTACACCCCCTCCCCGTGCCCCTCCCCATGCGTGGCAGAGACCCGATGACAAGCTGGCCTGTGAACGGTCGCCCCAGTTCAGCTCCGCCACGCATGCGTGCACGGCAAGATGCATGCCATAGGTTCACCATCATGGCTCTATACCATTTCAGACAAATGGTTGTCCAATCTCTTCTTAAAAACTGCTAGTGTTGGAGCATTCACAACTTCTGGAGGCAAGTTGTTCCACTGATGAATTGTTCTCAATGTCAGGAAATTTCTCCTTAGTTCTAGGTTGCTTCTCTGCTTGATTAGTTTCCGTCCATTGTTTCTTGTCCTGCCTTCAGGTGCTTTGGAGAATAGCTTGGTCCAGTGGTGGATTCCTCCCGGTTCGGCCCGGTTCTCCCGAGCCGGTAGTGGTAACAATATGACATCACCGAACAGGTTCTGCCCTGCCCCCACCCCCTATGCCTTCCCCACCCTCCACCCTCGAGACCCACCCACCCACCCCCCAAGTTATTCTTACTTTTTATTTGGCTCCAATCCCAATCTATTGCTGCCTCCTGAGTCCCAGCTGATGGCTAGAGGGGAAAAAAACTCTTGCTGTGGGGCTTCAAAGGGCCGCCCTACAGCTGATCAGTGTTAAAAGAAAACAAATGAGTAGACGGGTGCCTGCAAAAATACATGAGTAGATCAGTGCCGGCAAAAAAATAAATGGGTAGATCGGTACAGCTTTGCAAGCGGTTAAAAGCCTGGTAGACCAGTACCTCTGCTAAATCCTAAATAATTGTCACATGACCATCAAGCCATGCCCATAAAATAAGCCACGCCCACAGAACCGGTAGTAAAAAAAATTAGAACCCACCCCTGGCTTGGTCCCCTCTTCTTTGTGGCAGCCTCTCCAATACTGGAAGACTGCTATCATGTCTCCCCTAGTTCTTCTTTTCATTAAACTAGACATACCCAATTCCAGCAACCATTCCTTATATATTTTAGCCTCCGGTCCTCTAATCATCTTTCTTGCTCTTCTCTTTAATTGATGCTCATTGCTAAAGCATGCTTCCTTTGTCAATCTTTTGACTGCTTCCCAAATCTGCAAAATTTTCACCGAGAAAGAATACTTGCTTTTCACCTTGTTATATAAAAAATTCAGCAGCACTTATGTAGGGAAGGAAGTCCAGCTGTTGAACTCTTATTACCTTCAGGGGTTCGTATTTCCTAGTTCTGCCTCAGAATTATTAATATTATACAGATATGGGGCTTACCAGGAATATGTGTGTACGTGTACACATGCACTCACAGACGGCACAAACACTTTCCAACACTTTCCAGTTAGAACATATGCTTTTAACAAATAAAAAGGACAGAAATGTTAGAAACAGAAGACACAGTTTACTTTTTTAAAAAAAATAATTGAGAAAAATAGAGAAAAAGAAACGACGACGAAAAGAGAAAAGGAACACATACATACAAATGAACTGCATATCAGAGCAAGTCATGAAAATTGGATGGTAACGTATTTTTTTTAAAGGCAAAACAAATAAACAGACCTACAAACAAAATATTAAGAAAATATCATATTAGTAGCCGTCTATATTTTTCTCCCCCCCTTTTTTCCCCCTGTAGCCACTAATTGCTACTGAAATATTTTCATACTATACTTTGGATGTCTGCAATTATTGTTCATTTCTATTGGGATTATATATTTAAAATGGTTTCTATTTTCCAAACATATTTTAGGCATCTTAGCTTGCCTTGATGGGCAATTGGGTTACATTTTTGCTATGAATACAGGGAGTCCAGTTCTTTTTTTTTTCCCAATTCACTTGTTTGTGTGTGTGTACCCATTACTTTGAATTATTTTTTTAAAAAAATAAAAACCATACAAATAGAGTCTGCACACTTTACACACTTTTTAAGGGTTTCCTTCCTTGTTTTTTTTTTCCTCCTGGCTAGCACACAATATTTGGATAGCAAAATCCTAATGCCCAGCTATGGATTCAGCAACCTGCAACCCTGGAGCTGCATGTGGCTCTTTCACCCCTCTGCTGAGGCTCCCTGTCATTTAAAATATGCGTCCCAACCGCTGATGCACGACACCTGCCAGCACAAGATTTATTGAGCTTTTCAACCCCTGGTAAGCCAACCCTAGATAAATCCAAGGGGAAAAAAAAAGTTTCAGAAGAAAACAGAACATTTAATTCAACTACATATGCCAGTGTTGTGCCCGCTCAAGAAATAGTCAGGCACAGGAAGGGTTTTGTGGCTCCCGGTGTTTTCTTTTCTGTGGGAAACAGGTCCAAATGGCTCTTTCAGTGTTTAAGGTTGCAGACCCCTGGCCCAGCTAGATGAGAGTCACAAATATCTGTAAGTTTTCATTGCTCTCATTAACAACTCCATATATTTATGCCGATGTATGCACTGCTTTAGGATTATTATTTTTGTGTAATACTTTACAAATTAATAGTTTAGCTTAAATCACACACACACACACACACACACACACACACACACACACACACACACAGCCAAATGGCATTGTGAATCTACACATTTGGTCTTAGAGGGGTGCCAGACCTTTTGCACAGACATGTATAAAGTTTTGACTCTTATAAAACTGTGAAAATTTATTCATTGCTATTAGCAAAATTTCTTGCCTCATATTGAGTGGATTAGGTATAACTTCACAACGAACAACGTAGTCATTAAAATACATATTCATTCCCGTTTTCATCTTTGTTGGGTAGAATATAAATTCTTTCTATATATATATATATAAAGGGGGGTAATTAAACTCACAAGCAAGTTTGGTACGTTGTATAATGTAATCCACAGGTGTTTTTTCTTTTCTCTCCAAAAATTCTCCCTTTCCTTTTTCTCACTCGCTATTGTCAGCCGCCATATCGTGCAAAAACACAGCAAGACGCCACGATTTTACCTTGGCATAATTAGTTATCAGATGGCAAGTTTCTGAAAATGCATAAATGATTAGATGTTGTGTAAGTCATAAGGCTGAGATCCAGTACTTCTACTTATGGTGAGTGAGAGTAGGACTGTTCCTTCAATTTAATGAAATTAGATCTATTTGGGGGAAAGGAAGATAAGATGAGCTGTGGTAGCACAGTAGTTAGAGTGCAGTACTTCACTATACTTCTGCTGATCACTGGCTGCCAGCAGTTTGGCAGATCGAATCTCACCAGGTTCAAGGTTGACTCAACCTTCTATCCTTCCCAGGTGGTAAAATGAGGATCCAGATTGCTGAGAGCAATAGGCTGACTCTGTAAACTGCTTAGAGAGGGCTGTAAAGCACTATGAAGTGGTACATAAGTGCTATTGCTGTGGTTATAAAACAACTTTTTTTGGGCTAAACATTTTCAGCAGAAGTCCACTTCTGATAAGTGTTCTGCCTTGAATCTGAATTATGTCCCATTTCACTGCGAACACCTGCAAATTTCTGCAGCTTAATCTTCATCTATTTATCAAATATTGGCCTTCAAATGATTAACACCTGTTTGGAGTGACGTAGATATGGATCAGTGAAATTCAAGGGGGATTGAATTTAGTCTACTTACGGCTCCATAGGGATTCTAGGCTGATCCCTCTTTTAATACTGCCTCCAGGTTCCCCGATTCCTTCTCCTACAGGGATGAATGCATGTTGTCCAGAATTCAAAACTTTGGATTTTGTCCAAGAAACAAATACACGGTTTCCCCACAGTTGTGACGTAGGATGGATTCTGTACGGAGTGAGAAAGCAGAGAAGGAAATGCTATTTTCAGGATTGCAAATGTGAAAATGGCGGTTCACAATCAATAGATATTTGGCCCAGGCTCCATTTAGAATTCATCTCAGTTCAGTCAATTCATTCTTGATGTCCTAGCACAGTGCTGGTGAACCTTTTTGGCATCAAAATGGGAGCGCAGGTGTGCGCAGGTGTGCGTGAATGCCGGAAAACGGAAGAGCAGCCGCCTAGTGCGCATGTGCACACCAGGAATATGATCTTCCGGTATCTGATGAACACATGTGCTCTGGCCACCTGGTCTTTTGGTTTCTGATGTGCTTGTGGGTGCAAAAACCAGTTGGCCGGTGCTCATACACACGCAGGAAATTGGAATATCATCTTCCCGGCATGTACATACACACCAGACAGCTGTTTTTCTAGTTTCTGGCACTCCAGCATACTTTAAGACTGGCTGGCCAGTGTGCTGGAACCCGGAAGAGTAATGGGTGATGGCTCGCGTTCCCGGAGAGATGGCTCTGCATGCCACTTTGGGCACACGTGCCATACGTTCACCATCACAGTCCTAGCATATGGTTAGAGAGGTAGTTTTGGAGAGCAGAGCAGAGCTGAGGGAATAATGCAATCACAACTTTTTTCCCATTTATAAATCCCTGCTTACCAAGGTCCATGAGGACAAGGATATATTATCATATCTTGCATCTGTATTCATTACAAATCCACAGGTTGGCTATGAAGGACACGACTCTCTTGGGAATAACTGCCCAAGAGAAATGGAAATCAGCTTCGGAGAATATTCTTTCCAACTCCCCACCCCTCCTTTTTAAATAAATAAATAAATAAAATGTCCTCAGATTCAAAACAAGCAGTCTGAGGAAGGCAGCCCGAGTGCTTGGATTTGAATCAAAAGCTGGGGTTAACACCGAATAAAATCCTCAACCTTCAGAGAAAAAACTCCGCTGCAGATGGACGAAGGGGTGCCCAAAACATTTGTTTTAAGATTGTTCCATATGCCTATTCACAGAACGAAGCTGGGCTGGCATTTAAATGAAAATGAGTTGCCTGATTTGGTTTCAAAGCCATTTTATTTTGTCTGATTCTGGTTTCAAAGGAAGTTTGCGGCAGCCTGCATTGGAGAATACACAATATGCCAGGGAAGAAAAAAAAATCTTACAAGGAAAAAATGCAAAACTAGACAAAAACATTATTCCTTTTTTTTGCTCCCTTTGTATTTTAGATTGTAATTTCCTAAATACAATCATAAAAAGAATCTTACTAATAGAAATATATTATTGTTTTGTTGTTTTCCAACATTTAGTCTTGTTTGACTCTTGGTGACTTTATAGGAAAGTGCTCTCCACGCCACCTGGTCAAGCACATCCCCTTTCAGTTGTTGGATAGCACTGGAAGGGACCTTGGAGGTCTTCTAGTCCAGCCCCCTGCTCAAGCTGAAGATCCTATACCAGTGATGGCTAACCATTTTGCCGTCGTGTGCCAAAAGCGGGGGTAAGGGAGGGGATTGTGCGCACGTGTGCCCACACCCATAATTCAATGTGCCCCGTCCCCCTACACATACGTGTGTGACCCCCCCCCCCACTTCCCCCACTTTTGGCATATGATGGCACGGTGGGCCCGGTAGACCCATTTTTTTGCCCTCCTCAGGCTCCAGAGCCTTTCTAGGAGCCTGGGGAGGGCGAAAACAGCCTTCCCCACTCCCCCGGAGGCCCTCCGGAGGCACAGAAACAGCACATTTCCTGACTTCTGGTGGGTCCGGAAGGCCCAAAAATCAGTTGGCCAGCTTGCAGTTGAGTGCTGGACTGAGGTAGGGCAACGCTCGTGTGCCCACAGATATGGCTCCGTGTGCCACCTGTGGCACCCCTGCCATAGGTTCACCATCACGGTCCTATACCATTTCAAAGAAGTGACTCTCCAGTCTCTTCTTAAGAACTTCCAGTGATGAAACACCTACCATGTCTGAAAGCAATTTGTTCCACTGGTTAATTGTCCTCACTGTTAGGAAGTTGATAATCCTTGTTTGTTTGTTTGTTTATTTATTTACTTTTAGTTTATTGAGAAAAAGATTAAAGTACATAACACCATCTTTGTATCAGTTTTGATGCTATCAAAGCAGTGTGTTCTTTGCTTGGCTCTTGTTCCACTCACCATTCAGTCTACGGAAAAGAAGGACTAGGGGGGACATGACAGCAGAATTCCAGTATTGGAGAGGCTGCCACAGAGAGGAGGGGGTCCATTTATTTTCCAAAGCACCAGAGAGCAAGTCAACGAATGGAAACTAATCAAGGAAAGAAACAACCTGGAATTAAGGAGAAACTTTCTAACAGTGAGGACCATTAACCGGTGGAACAGGGGTGAGATACTCCTAGTTCAAACCGGATTGGGCAATCTGGTAGCGATTGTGGCAAATGGTTCGGAGAACCGGTAGCAATGGTGGCGCGAGTCTCCATCCACCTGCCCAGGTGGATGCTTTTAAAAAGTAAAAAAAAAAAGGCTCTGATAATTGCGCGCCACAGCTGTGATTGTCAGAGCCTTCTTTTTAACTTTTAAAAGCATTTTTTTTACAACCTATTCACCCAGCTTTTTAAAATGCTTTAAAAAAGTAAGAAAAAAAAAAGTTGGCCAAGCCCACCCAGTCACATTACCCCCCCCCCCAACCCCCACCAAGCCATGCCCACAGAACCAGTAGTAACAAATTTTACATTTCGCCACTGCGGTGGAAATGACTTGCCTCCAGAAGTCATCACTGGAGGCTTTTAAGAAGAGACTGGACAGTCAGTTGTCTGAAATGGTATAGGTTGAACATGGGACTGGACTACAAGATCTCCAAGGTCCCTTCCAGATCTATTCTGATTCTGATTTTGATTCATAGCATCATTGACTTCTCCAATGAATTTGCATGCATGACAGGGCCAAAGTAAATCAGACATAGTCTTGTGATTTTGGCTTCTTGTGATGCCTCTAGTTTTATATGATTTAATGCCACTCTGTTAGTTACTCTGGCTGTCCATGGTATGCGTAGTAATTTATGCTGGCTCTCCAGTTCAAAGAAGTCAACTCTTCTTTGATGTTATTCGAAATATGTTTAATCAAAATGATGATGAAGAAGGCTTTATAGATGGTGACTTTGGTGGTGGTAGTGATGATGATGATGATGATGATGGAGATAATGAGGATGAGGATGGAAGGTTTTTCAAAGTCATGCTAAGTAATTAATAAAGTTAATAAAGTTCAATCGAAATAAAAGATTATGATATCCGTCTGGAACCCGCACTGCATATTGGACATTAATACAATCGAGTGAGTCCAGAGATATTTCACAAGAAGAGTCCTCCACTCCTCTGCTCACAACAGAATATCTTATGCCACCAGGCTTGAAATTTTGGGCTTAGACAATTTAGAACTATGCCGCCTTTGGTCTGACCTAAGCATAGTACACAAAATTATCTGCTACAAGGTCCTACCTTTCAATGACTACTTCAGCTTCAACCACAATACACAAGCTTCAACCACAATACACAAGCTGACTACTTCAGCTTCAACCACAATACACAAGCAAATAATAGATATAACTCAAGGTTAAATCGCTCCAAACTCAATGGCAGAAAATATGACTTCAGCAACAGAGTGGTCAATGCCTGGAATGCACTACCTGACTCTGTGGTTTCATCCCCAAATCCCCAAAACTTTAACCTTAGACCAGTGATGGCTAACCTTTTTGCCATCACGTGCCAAAAGTGGGGGAAGCCCCAGGGGTGGTGGTCACAGGCATGTGCCTACACCCGTAAGTATATGTGCCCCGCCCCCTACACATGCGTGCACAACCTCCCCCTGCACTCCGCCTGCTTTTGGCACGTGATGGCACAGTGGGCCCGGTAGGCCTGTTTTTCAACCTCCCCAGGCTCCAGAGCCTTTCTAGGGGTCTGGGGAGGGCAAAAACGGCTTTCCCCACGCTCTGGAGGCCCTCCGGAGGCTGGAATCAGCTGGCCAGTGCATGCATATGCGCCAGAGCTGAGCTCGTGTGCCCACCAATATGGTTCCATGTGCCACCTGTGGCACACGTGCCATATGTTCGCCATCACGGCCTTAGACTGTCTAATGTTGATCTCACCCCATTCCTAAGAGGTCTGTAAGGGGCGTCCATAAGTGCACCAATGTGCCTACCATCCCTATCCTACTGTCCCCATTTATTCGTACCCATTTCCTGTATTCATAATCGTGTTCATACTTATATCTGTTATCTTATACATGCTTGACAAATAAATAAATAAATAAAATTAATGGGAAGGATAACCTCTTAGGTTTTCTTCATCCAAATTATGGTGATAGTATGATTCTGGGGGTTGATTTGAGTTTCTTTTCTTTCTTTTAACTTTAGCGACTATTACTTAATCACTGGGCATAAATTTCCACCTCTATTTCTTTATTGAAGAAGTGATCAACTTGGGGAAAAAACAACTTTAGGGACAATTAGAAAGCTATTATAGAACTGCTGTGATACCTTAACAGGGGGTTGATTCCTATTTGGTCAAAATGCAATTGTTTTTTTCCCCTAGCATTAAAGGCTCCAAGGCATATTTGGGAGATGCAGGCTGGAATAAAAATATAATACTGACCCTTCTTCACAAGATAAAATGATCTCTGGGATAATACCAGTTTCAAAAATGCAGATGAGACTTCTTTGCGGAATCGATTGGCTAATATGTATATTCAGACTTTAACTTGGCTTATTTTGATCCAGGTTTTAAACCTTTCAGTTACTGCAAAAGGAATTGTCTAAATCTACAGAGTGGCAGGATATTCAATTAGGACTTTCATTGAGTAGTTTATTTCAGAACTTTAGCAGCATTAAAAACTACTGAATTATACTATTAACTCTGTATTGTGTTTTTGTTTGTTTTAAATCTACAGTGAGAACCTTTTCGTTTAATATTTAAGGTATCCGGTCCTAGAAAAAGCTGGTCTACAGTAGACAGTTTAAGGTTGAAGCTGTGAGGGTTTGAGGATGTAACAACGAAGTTGGGTAGAGCATTCCAGGTTGCTGAAGTTGTATTTTCTGCAATCGAGTTTGGAGGAGTTTACCTTGAGTTTGTATCGATTCTTTGCCCCTGTATTATTGAGGTTGAAGCTGAAGAAGTCGTTGATAGGTAAGAGGTTGTAACAGACAATTTTGTGTACTATACTTAGATCAGACCCCTGGCAGCACAGTTCCAGATTGTCCAAGCCCAAAATTTCAAGCCTGGTGGCATCAGGGATTCTATTGTGAGTAGAGGAGTGGAGGACTCTTCTCGTGAAATACCTCTGGACCCGCTCCATTGTATTAATGTCCAATATATTGTGTGGATTCTAGGCAGACAAGCTGTATTCGAGAATTGGTCTGGCAAAGGTTTTGTATGCCCAAGTTACAATACAATATTAACGGAGAAGAAGCTTTGCAAAATTTTACTAAAATGTAAAAAGATAGAGAGGCATTTATTCTTATGACCGATAAACTTGTCCATGACTATGCCATTTTGATTTAAAATCTGTTTGCTAATATGGTTTAGATACTGAAGTATGAATTTAAAAAAATTAATAATTAAGGAAAGAACTTTCAGGCATGGAGAACTGAAAGGGGAAAAACCCTATTTTATAATGGAAAGATAGTACTACCTTAGATTTCCAGTCTTGGACTAATGATAAGTGTTTTATTCTCAGTTTATAAAGTGGCTGTTTATCTTTGCAATGGGAACACTAATAGCATTAATCCCCAAATGATCTATATTGCCTCCACATGGAAGTGGTGATCCAGTAAAGGATTATTTGAATCAATATGTCCAACATACACTTTTCATCCATGCTTGACAAATCAGATCTTGAACTCCCAAGTTCTTTCAAAAAGCAATCAGTTACTGCTTTAATTTAGGTTTAAATGTTAAATGCTTTAAAAGGTTTATATTTAGACAACAAGGATACAGTTTTAACACATCTGTAGGGTTTGCAATTGCTTCGGAAATTAAGTTTTATGTTGGCTTATGGCTCCTTAGTACTTAAGACCTTGTTTATATGGTTTTTTTTTCCATCAGCTAATCACTTCCTATGGGAAAGGATAATATCTCATTAAATTCAACATTCACACCTGTTGAAATCATTTTTCAAAATGGGCCCTAGAATATTACCATGGCATTTTAGACGAGATTTTCAATCAAAATTTATTGACAAATACTTTAGGAACTCTTGGAAAGGGGAAATTGAATCACTGTTGAAGAAATGATGATAATCTTTGCTGTACAACTGGAATAAACTGGAATAATTTGGGGCATTTAGTCCTACATCTTAATCAAGGTACTAGTGCATAGCAATAGCAATGGCATTTAGACTTATATACTGCTTCACATTGTTTTACAACCCTCTCTAAGCAGTTTACAGAGGAATTGTTGAGTCTGTCATCTGCACCTCTATAACTGTCTTGTTTGGTTCTGCAACCCAACAAGACAGAACAGAGACTTTAGAGGATATTTAGAACTGCAGAAAAAACAATTACTACCAACCTGCCTTACATTGAGGACCACGAGTCAAAAAGAGGGCTGTGAAAATATTGACAGAACCCACGCATCCTGGATATAAACTGTTTCAACTCCTACCCTCAAAACGACACTATAGAGCACTGCACACCAGAACAACTAGACACAAGAACAGTTTTTTCCCGAACACCATCACTCTGCTAAACAAATAATTCCCTCAACATTGTCAAACTAGTTACTAAGTCTGCACTACTATTAATCTTCTCATCATTCCCACCACCCATCTCCTTCCACTTATGACTGTATGACTGTAACTTTGTTGCTTGTATCCTTACGATTTATATTGATATTGTTTCCTGATTACTTATTTGTACCCTTTGACTATCATTAAGTGTTGTACCTCATGATTGACGATAATCATTCCATTCCATTCCATTCCATTCCATTCCATTCCATTCCATTCCATTCCATTCCATTCTATTCTATTCTATTCTATTCTATTCTATTCTATTCTATTCTATTCTATTCTATTCTATTCTATTCTATTCTATTCTACTTTTGTTCTATTCTATTCTACTTCAGTTTTATTCCATTCCGTTCCGTTCCGTTCCGTTCCGTTCCGTTCCGTTCCATTCCATTCCATTCCATTCCATTCCATTCCATTCCATTCCATTCCATTCCATTCTATTCTATTCTATTCTATTCTATTCTATTCTATTCTATTCTATTCTATTCTGCTTTAGTTCCATTCCATTCCATTCCATTCCATTCCATTCCATTCCATTCCATTCCATTCCATTCCATTCCATTCTATTCTATTCTATTCTATTCTATTCTATTCTATTCTATTCTATTCTATTCTATTCTATTCTATTCTATTCTATTCTATTCTACTTTAGTTCTATTCTATTCTACTTTAGTTTTATTCCATTCCGTTCCACTCCACTCCATTCCATTCCATTCCATTCTTCTATTCTATTTCTGAGTGGTGGTTGTCCAGTTTTTTTTCTTAAAAACTTCCAGTGATGAAGCACCTACAACTTCGGAAGGCGAGCTGTTCCCTTGCTTAATTGTTAGGAACTTAAAAATTTACCATTCAAGTTTCTTCCCTGCCTGCTTGAAATAAAAAGCCGATTGTTTTGATTATTTGAAACCAACATGGGTTGTTTTGACTCAAACAATTTGTGAAAGTGCACAATAGGATACTTTGTAAACAAAACTGTCACCGCAAATGATAGACATTGCAGAAGGCAAATATTGCTCTATTAACATACAGATCTATGATCACAACATGAAGAAATCAGAAGGAAGGAGAAGAGGACCGTACAGGCAGAAGATGAAAGGACTCAAAAGCACATCAGAAACAATGCTTTTTAAATCACGCTGTGCCTAACATGCTCTCTAATAGGTTTCTCAACCAATCTTCTTGAAGTCAGGAAAAAAAAAACCCAGCGTGAAGCCTTAGCGTTACATGGAGCACGACAAATAAATGAAATAAGAGTTCCACCTTGCCAACTGGTAACTTTCGAGGGCTGTTTGTAAAGGAACAGAACGTGCCTTCATTACATGCACAGAATATTTCCACACACCAAGCAAGAGAATTTGTCATAAGAATTATTTTGCATGTCAATTCGTGCACACGTGATATGAAGCCTACAGCAGATGGTTTTCTTTCCCCCCACTTGCTCTGTAGCTGGGCTGATATGTGAGGACACCAGGTGGTTGGGCTTGTCTTCAATATGCCACTTCACACACTGAGGGTTTACAAATCAGGAATCAAATTGTTGGTTTGGACATTTCGGTTGCCTTCACGCTGGCAAGCTGGATTGAATCGACATACCAAACAAGGGAATGCAATTATCACATTGATTGTTTTGAATCCAACTTTTGGGAAATTCACTCTGGGACACTTGGTAAATGAAAATGTAACTTCAAATGAAAGATGAGAGGGATCTTGGAGTCCTAGTGGACAATCACTTAAATATGAGCTAGCCGTGTGCTGCAGCTGCCCAAAAAGCCAACGAAGTTCTAAGATGCATAAATCGAGGGATAGAATCAAGATCACGTGAAGTGTCTTCTTTTTTTATTTGAGTTTTATTGGGTTTTAAAAATTAAACAATTCTTATTCAACTCTTGAGCATGACTTTGACCATTTAAGTATCATCACACTAATATTCTCCTATGCTCTTTATAATTTTACAAAATCTGCTATCTGTTATTTCCCTTTTTTTCTATCTTCAATCCAATTATACCATTTCTCCCATATGACATAAAAGTCCAAATCTGTCCTTTCAGTTCCAATGTCATTTTATCCATCTCGGTGCAATCTAATATCTTTCTAATTATTAGATCTTCAGAGGGTGTGTTCGAACTTCTCCAACATTGCGCAAATGCCAATCTCGCCGCAGTTGTCATACGTAGAATAATCTATGTTGTTTTTTTTCATATTTCTTTTTCATTATTCCTAGAAGAAACAGTCCTGGTGTATATTCTATCTGGAAGCCTGTTATGTCCTGTATCCAACTATGTATTTTCATCCAAAATTTTTTTGTTTCGGAGCATAACCACCATGTATGAAAGAAGGTACCTTGCTTTTGTACATATTTCTAATAGTTGGAGTTTAAATTTGGATATATTTTTGCCAATCTATAGGGTGCCAAGTACCAACAGTAAAACATTTTATATTGATTTTCTTTATATTTTGCTGATCTGGTATATTTATAATTTTTGTTCCAAATTATTTCCCAATCCTGTAGTTCGATATTATGTCCAATATTCCACGTAAAGTGTTAATACCGCTCTATAATGCCTTGGTAAGGACACACTTGAAATACTGCATCTAGTTTTGGTCACCACAATGTAAAAAAGATGTTGAGACTCTAGAGACTCTTGTCGATTGAAAGGTCAGCAGTTCAGCAGTTCGAATCCCTAGTGCCGCATAATTGGGGGAGCTCCCATGACTTGTCCCAGCTTCTGCCAACCTAGCAGTTCGAAAGTACGTAAAAAAATACAAGTAGAAAAATAGGGACCCCCTTTGGTGGGAAGGGAACAGCATTTAGTCATGCCAGCCACATGACCACGGAGATGTCTTCAGACAGTGCTGGCTCTTCGGCTTTGAAACAGAGATGAGCACTGCCCCCTAGAGTCGGGAACGAGTAGCACATATGTACGAGGGGAACCTTTACCTATGTTTAAGGATTGGTCTTGTGCAGCTTCTCTGTTTCTTTCTTCAATTTTCCTGCTGTTAAGCCATTGGTTTCTGTTCTTCTAGTTTTAACTGCTAGTTTTTATATGGATTCGTCATGAAGTACTTTGTCATGTCGTTTTTCTGTTCTTCATTGGGTTTTCTTGTAGGCCATTTTGGTCTCTCCGAAACTCAGTAAGCCTTCACGGTTAACTAGCCTCTTCTTCACTGTCCTTCAGGTATCTTTCTAAGGCCCTTTTCTCTTTGTTAACTGACTGGTGTATTTACAGCATTTCACAACCATCTATTTTCCTTGGTAAGTAGAATTTGTCAACACTGCTTTGTGGATGAAGGACATGTTTTTCTGATCTTCCTGTTCAGGGCTTTTAGTTCTGCTTGAGTTCAGTCCACTATTCCAGCTTTGCTTCTATTGATTGGAACTACTCAGGTGTTAATTACCTTGATGGTATTTCCTCCGTTCAGTTTAGACATTCAGTTCTTCTTCACTCTCGTGTTGTATTTGCTTCTAGCCTCCTTCTGATTCCAGTGTGCTTGATCAACTTTTCAGAACTCCTCATTGAATGGCTGGACTTCAGTTAGACTAGGGAATATAATAGCAGGGGTAAAAGTCTGTAGAGATTCTCAGTCATCAAGGGCATGGTTTTTCCAAAGATGTTTTTCCATGAGGTAACTGGATTTTCTTGGTTTTTTTTTCTTTTGAAGATGTTTTGCTTCTCATCCAAGAAGTTAAATTTTTATCCAAGAAGATTAAAAAAAATTATCCAAGAAGATAAAAAAGATGTTGAGACTCTAAAAAAAGTGCAGAAAAGAGCAATCAAGATATGTAGGGGACTGGAGGCTAAAACATACAATGAAGGGTTGCAGGAACTGGGCATGGCTGGTCTAGTGAAGAGAAGGTCCAGGGGAGACATGATAGCATCTTCGAATATTTGAGGGGCTGCCACAGAGAGGAGGGGGTCAAGCTGTTTTCCAAGGCACCTGAACACCAGACAAGGAATAATGGATGGAAACTGACCAAGGAGAGATTCAATCCAGAAATGAGGAGGAACTTTCTGACAGCTCTGTCAGGATAGTGGAGAATGGGAGGATTTATACTTCTGGTAGACAACTGGTTGCTTGTATTTTTTTAGAGGGCCATTAAAGCCCTTGGAGCTTTATCTGTGTCCTCAGGGTCACCTGAGTAGCGCTCCTGGTTCCTGTAGTCTGAAATTTTTCCCTCTGGAAATCCATTTCTACTTCCACACCAAAAGTGTTCATAACAAATTGTATAGCTAAAAGTCTGTAAAGATTCTCAGTCATCAACATTTTGGTTGTCTCAAAGGTGCTTTTTTTCAGGAGGCAACCGGACTTGTTTTGTGTTTTTTCCCCCTTTTGAAGATGTTTCACTTCTCATCCATGAAGCTTCTTCAGCTCTGACAGAATGGTGGAGAATGGAAGGATTGATACTCCTTGAAGACAGCTGGTTGCTTCCATCCATCCATCCATCCATCCATCCATCCATCCATCCATCCATCCATCTATCCATTCATTCATTTAGATTTTTATACCACCCTTCTCCAACTGCACTCAGGACAGTGAACAGCCAAGATAAAACATAGAACACAAAATTTAAAACAGTTTAAAAGGTATTAAATAATTTCGGCTCCCAATTTAAAATAACCCAATTAAAATCAATTTCAATTTAAAACCAAAAAGAATAGGGTCAGGCCAGCATGGCTAGATGAAATAGGTGAGTTTTAAGGGCCCGATGAAAAGCCCGGAGGTCCGGTATTGTGCGTATCTCTGGGGGTAGGTCGTTCCAGAGGGCGAGTGCCGCTACAGAGAAGGGTCTCTCCCTGGGGGTCACCAGCCGACATTGTCTGGCTGATGGCACCCTGAAGAGCCCCTCTCTGTGCGAACGTACTGGCCGGTGGGAGGCTATTGGTGGCAGAAGGCGGTCTTGTAAATAGCCCAGCCCTAAGCCATGGAGCGCTTTAAAGGTGATCACCAACACCTTGAAGCGCACCCTGAAGACCACTGGGAGCCAGTGCAGCTCGTGAAGGAGAGATGTCACATGGGAGTGCCCCGTCGCTCCCATAACCCCCATGCGGCTGCATTCTGGACCAGTTGGAGCCTCCAGGTGCACCCCAAGGGGAGCCCCATGTAGAGAGCATTGCAGTAGTCCAGGCAGGAAGTGACAAGTGCTTGAGTGACCATGTGTAGGGAATCCCGATCCAGAAAGGGATGCAACTGGCGTATCAGGTGAACCTGATAAAAAGCTCCCCTGGCCACGGCCGTCATATCCTCTTCTAAAGACAGCTGTGCATCCAGGAGGACACCCAAGTTGTGAGCCCTCTCCATTGGCCCTCCATGGGGGCCAATGACTCTCCCCCAATAACCAGCAATGGCACCAGCTGGCTATATCGGGATGCCGGAAGCCACAGCCACTCGGTCTTGGAGGGGTTGAGTCAGAGCCTGTTTCTCCCCACCCTCCAGGCACCGAGACATCACTTCAAGGGCATCGTTGGGGTGGCCTGGGGTGGAGATGTACAGCTGGTCATTGAAGCACTTGGAGATTTATCTGTGTCCTCGGGGTCACGTCTTCAAAGAAAAAGAAACCAAAAAAACTTCCCGTTGCCTCCTGGAAAAGCACTTTTGGGACAGTAGCAGTGGTCATTTTCACTCTATGTAGGGGTAGCCCCCCCCAATTCATTTCTCTAGGTCTTCCCCTGCATGCTTGGAAGATGTGTTTCGAAAGATGTATTTGTACATCTGTATTACTCATCCAGGAAGGTTGGCCTTGTGTAATGCATGAAATGGCCAGAAGGGAGACATACTGCAAATTTAATTCAATTCACACGAGAAAGATTTTCTCCTACATCCATAGTATTAGGATGACAGTGTGCTATATCTAATTTCTTAGCGCTACTAAAAACACACCCGAGCCTCCATCTCTCAAAAATGTGTTACCAGATTTTATTCCCACTGCTGTCTGTATTTTATATTACACAGACAGCTGCCTTGAGCTTCAGATGTTAAAAAAAAAAATAGAGTCAGAAAATACATTAGCATGTCCCTCTGCATAAGCCACATGACCACTTTCATGCCAATAATCAATGAACTGTGCTTAGTGTTTTCTGGATGGCTTGCTAAGATCATACTCAATAGAAGCCACAATGATACTGCCACCTTTTAATTTGATCTCAATATTCCCCGACTTCTACTAAATGGAGGATAATATCGCATTGTTATCTATTTTCATTAGATGCTTTTTCATATGAATATCACCGCACGAGTCCCTCTTTTATGTATATTATGTAAATGAAATTTCTCAGGGTCTAGTACCCGTTGCACGCCGACCTTGCCAGATTGTGGAGCTGGGAAAAAAAAAATCACCCTGAATCCGTCTCTAACCACGGAAGAAAAGAGTATTGTTCAACTCATTAACATTCTGAATGACCAGAATAACACAATACCTTAACACACAAGTGCCCCATTTTCACAGAATGTCCTGACCATTAAGGGACAAAAAAAAAAAAAAAAAAAAAAAATCCAATAACTCATTTGGTGACAAAGATTTTAATGAGAGCGGAAAGCAGCATAACATAAATCAGTTTGACACAAATGCTTAAAATTTTTTTTTTTTTGAAGAACCAAGAAAAAGAAAGGGGGGAGGAGAACAAGAAATGGGAAGAATTCACCCCAGTCTCATTAGTCTGATGATTTTTAAAATGTGGTTTTATTGCAATGCTGTAGCCCAACATCGGAGAGAGTTGTACTAATTTGTCAAGCAGTTCAGCTAATAAAGCAATACAGAATCTGGAGAGAGAGAGAGAGAAAGAGAGAGAGAGAGAGAGAGAGAGAGAGAGAGAGAGAGAGAGAGAGAGAGAGAGAGAGAGAGAGAGAGAGAGAGAGAGAGAGAGAGATTATTTAGATTCTCCAGCAAACGAAAAAAAAAAAAACCCACATCTTCCAATATTATATTCTCCATTCTTCAAGAAGTGATGCTTATATCCCTCCCATTTTATTTAGGGGATGTGGCTTGCTGATATGAAGCTACATTGACTTCTCTGACCTGGTGCCTTGTGTTTGGTTTAGAACCAGACAAAAGAGGAATTCCAGAAGTTCTTTGGAGGATCTCTTACCTCATCAGATCGAGTTGATTGAAACCAAAGCGAAATACAAGTGGGTCAAAACCAGGGGTGAAATCCCAGCAGGTTCTGACAGGTTCTGGAGGACCGGTAGTGGAAATTTTGAGTAGTTTGGAGAACTGGCAAATACCATCTCTGGCTGGCCCCAGAGTAGGGTGGGAATGGAGATTTTGCAATATCCTTCCCCCAGGAGTGGGGAGGGAATGGGGATTTTGCAGTATCCTTCCCCTGCCATGCCCACCAAGCCACGCCCACCAAGCCACACCACACCCACCAAGCCATGCCCACAGAACCGGTAGTAAAAAAAAAATCTATGATCAAAACCATAAATAAAATGTAAAAGGAAGATGTCAACCAGTTTGCATCTTCTATAGTTCTAGTTTATAGCAAATAAAATATTGTTATTGCTGTTTGTTATCTTGCTTCATTCTTGAACCGCCAATAAAATGAGATTAAAGAAATTAACTTCAAGAGTTTTCCATGAATCATGATATCACAGAGAGGGGGGAGGGGGAGAGAGAGAGGAGAGAGAGAGAGAAAGAGAGAAAGAGAAAGAGATAAATAGAGACAGAGATGGAGAGAGAGAAAGACAGAGAGAGACAGAGAGAGAGACAGAGAGACGGAGACGGAGAGAGAGAGAGAGAGAGAGAGAGAGAAAGAGAGAGAGAGAGGGAGGGAGGGAGGGAGGGAGGGAGAGAGGATCTAACAAGAACAATGCTATACCTATTCCAAAGCTTCCAGGACAATTAGCCCAGAAAATAGGAACCAAACAAGATATTTAAGCTGTCTCAAAATGTTTTGATTGTAAGATTTCTAATGATGATAGATGAGAGGAAAGAATTATTTAATTTTCAAAACTATTTAAACCTCTGCATTTTGAACACACACACACACACACACACAATTGATTAAAAATTGTTAATTTATATTACTATCCCAGATTACCACCTAAGTATATCTAGATCACTAAATCAATGCCATGATATGCAGTTATGGAAACAATTGAATGATACTTATAGCTTCCAATAGCTGGAAGATATTTATACGTGCATTTTGCACATACAGTATGTTGAATCCCTCCCCCTCCCCAATTGCTTTCAATATTTACTGGAAGAATCAAAAGAGGTCTCTACACATGCCTTCACATTTTATATAAAAGTAAGGAGCCAACATGATTCATGAAGTAACTCTAGGAAAAGGGCATTTGAATAAACTTTGTTGAACCCAAGTGTCACACAGGTTGAATTGCTTATCTTCTCAAAACAATTTTGCCTTTGAAGACTTCTCCCTTGGACCATAAGGAAGGCTGAGCGTCAAAAAATTGAGGCCTTTGAACAACGGTGATGGAGAAGATTCCTGCGAGTCCCTTGGACTGCAAGGCGATCAAACCGGTCAGTCCTAGGGGAGATCAACCCTGACTGCTCTTGAGAAGGCTGGATCCTGAAGATGAAACTCAAATACTTTGGCCACCTAATGAGAAGGAAGGACTCACTGGAGAACAGCCTAATGCTGGGAACGATGGAGGGCAAAAGAAGAAGGGGATGGCAGAGAACGAGGTGGCTGGATGGAGTCACTGAAGCAGTTGGTGTGAGCTTAAATGGACTCCAGAGGATGGTAGAGGATAGGAAGGCTTGGGTTCCTGTCCATAGGGTTGCAATGGGTCAGACACAACTTTGCAACTAACAACAACAAGACTTCTCCCACTGATTCAAACATTAAAGAAACTCCAGATTTCTTTGGACAGCAACATTTTTGCTAACTAAATAAGAACATGCCAAGTTGCCATACACTGAACTCATCTAAAATACATTCTTTTCCATTCTGAAGATTGAGGTAGCATGGAACTTCTACCAACTGAAAAAAAAAAATAGAGAAATAAATTTAGAAGAAATATACATGTTCAACATTCAACACCAAGGTTGTTGTTGTTGTTGTTGTTGTTGTTGTTGTTGTTGTTGTTTGTCTTATCACAATTCTTCCAACGTTGCTGCAAGAAGAAACCTTTAGGTGCTCTCCAAATTACCTTTAAGTGAAGTGCAATTTCAGTGAAGCTCTGAGCTGGCAAATGCCACTGATTTCATTTGAACTTAATTCTAACAAAGTGAGATTTAAAATGGGAACTCAGCTGCCCATGTGGATGGTTACACTTACAATGCTGGGAAAGTGGATGGCACATTCCCATTGATTCCTCTCTTGAGTCTTGGAAACAGGTTTATATGTATTTGTTTTTTAAAAAAAGAAGATCCAGTCTTGATTCTTCTGAATGGATCTAACTTTAGCTAAGGGGCCCTTTCTTTCATTTCTAGGCAAGGTATGTTGTGGTCTGCTGGAAGCGTGCAGATTTGTGGGAAAAGTTGACATCACAAGCCTGGTGGTGTTGGGAAAGATGGAATTGGATATATTTGGCCAGAGAAAAGAAGGACTAGGGGAGACATGATAGCAGTATTCCAGTATTTGAGGGGTTACCACAAAGAAGATGTAACAGTTTAATAGAGTTGGAAGGGACCTTGTAAATCATCTAATCCAACCCCTAAGCAGGAGACCCTAACCCATTTCTGACAAATGGCAGTCAACAAGAGGGATCAACCTATTTTCCAAAGCACCAAAAGGCAAGACAAGAAACAATGGATGAAAACTAATCAAGGAGAGAAGCAACCTGGGACTAAGAATAAATTTCCTTACACTGAGAACAATTAACTAATGAAACAGCTTGCCTTGAGAAGTTGTGGGTGCTCCATCACTGGAGACTTTTAAGAAGAGACCACCTGCTTGAAATGATTTACAGCAGTGATGGCTATATTTTTAAGTATTCATAATAAACTGTTTTGTTAGCTGGATCATTATTTACATTTATATCCAGTATGTTAATATCAAATTTCACTTTATATTCTTATTTCTTAATTTGATTTCTGTTCTCCGACCATGTATAAAACCTATTCCACACTTTATAATAATCCGAGTCTTTTCTTTCTTTGATCTTCATCATTAATTTATCCATTTCGGTGCATTTGAGGATTTTCTTTATTATTGTTTCTTCCGATGGTGTATTGGTCGACTTCTACATTTGTGCTAGAGTAATTCTGGCTGCCGTTAGAATATGCAATATAATATAATAAGACTTTTTTTCCATTTTTCTATCCATCATTCCTAGGAGGAACATCTCTGGTTTAAACATCTCTTTTGGAGTGTAACCTCTTCCAACCACCCTTTAATTTTATACCAAAATTTCCTCACCTTTGGAATTTGGATTTTTTGCATTGGCTTGCATCATTCATGATTTTTTGGTGGCCAAAGTAAACTATCTACTATCACTATTGTTGCAAGTTGATCCATCTGCTGCATTCGATGCATTCATTCATCAAATTCAGTGGTTTTGTGCCACTTCAGCTTTCTTGGCATTGTTTTCTTAGTGATTTCAGATGTTCTTGGTTTTATGAAATGATATTTTTTTCTTTTCTCAGTGGGAGTTCCTCAAAGCTCAGTGTCTCGTGCTTTTCTCTATAAACCCTTCTGTTTGTGTCCTTGTTTTTAATCTTCCCAGTTCTATTATCAAACCCGCTTTTATGGCTTTCAAGTTTATTTTCTGGAGCTACCTAAAGACAGGATGTGCTGTATTTACTCTAGACAGCACAGAGAACATTATATTCCACTCCAGTCAATTCTTTTTCCCTCCACCAGATTCTTCCTTGTTGTCAGTTGGAAGAAATCTGGGAAACCAAAGATAGCAATAGACTATCTTTAAAGTCTTTCATCAAAACATGGATTGAAATATGTTAAAATTATGTAACAAACATTTTCAGGATCTGTTCGCTCAAATTTATCCTTTATAATGTCATAAAATGGATTTTAGAAAAGGGGGGGGGGGGTAAGTTTAGGAATAAAGGCTTCAAATGAAATTAGTACGATTTATTTCAGATGAAAAGAGAGGTGAATGAGGCCTATGGAGATGCAGAACTGGGCAACCCAGAAAGATATATCCAAACTGTCAATCAGGAAGAATAATAATAATCAGAAATAATGTTCTTGGACAGGGAATTTATTCACCATAAGTGGAATAAATGTGATTCAGGAGGGAGGGAGGGAGGGAGGGAGGGAGAGAGAGAGAGAGAGAGAGAGAGAGAGAGAGAGAGAGAGAGAGAGATTATGTATTGTTAAGAGAACAGCAACTCTAGTAATACCAATAGCACTTAGACTTATATACCACTTCACAGTGTTTTACAGCCCTCTCTAAGTGGTTTAGAGTCAGCCTATTGCCCCCAACAATCTGGGTCCTCATTTTACCCACCTCAGAAGGATGGAAGGCTGAGTCAACTTTGAGCCTGGTGAGATTTGAACTGCTGTAGTATATTTAATGCATACATTCACACAATTTGAATTAGGAATATTCCTAATTGCATTCTATATCTTCTTAATCCTAACTGCCAACCATTACAGGACAATACAACTGCTGTGATAAATCAGAATATGAAGCCTTAATACTACTAATTCCAAATAAAATCCAAACACATTTCTAGTAAAAGAAAATAGAGATTATGCTGAGCCAGCCCCATCAAACCATATACCTTGATGTAATGACATTTTAATAATGTTCCACAGAAAGACAACAGGCAGTGCATCCAGTCTGGCCAAAGGAAGAAGCATGGCAAACATACATGCTGAGTTTTCACCCAGTTAGAATGGAATTAAAGTACTTCAGGCTTTGCTCATATAACTGTAGTAGTTTCAGTGTTTTTCCTATCAGGGCAACTTGGTCTACCCAAATATGGGACGGAGCATACTGCTTCCACTTTCACTTTTCAGCCCCAATTCAGGAGCCTTCGCAGGCAGTCACTTTTGTGAAAAAAACTACTAAGGCAAGTAGCCTGGGTTCAAATCCTAGAAAGGGTGTGGCTAGCTGACGAGAGCTAAATAGCTTGAAATCGATTCAATAACTTGAAATCTGGGAAACCAAAGATAGCAATAGACTATCATTAAAGAAACAATATTTATCGTTTCTTTATTTCTTCCTTTATTTTTTTGTCAGTAAAATATAAATTCAACAGTAGTACTTATTTATTTAGCATATGGCACGTGTTAGTCAGGGATCACCAAGGTGGCTGTCTGCCTCTGGAAAGGAAATTTTTCAGGTGGTTTTATCTTTACCTGCTGGATGCCCGAATGCTGTAAGCAATCAGGGAGAGGCTCCTTTCCTGTCCCTTCCACGGTTTATTCGCTCACAGGGAATCAACTGCCGAGCTGCCGACCTCAGCCGATCACAGGCCTAGCGTCTAACCACGTGAGCCCCCACGGCCCCTCAACAGTAGTAATTTGAGTGTAATAATGTCTCAAATACATATACAGAGTTGGAAGGGACCTTGTAGGTCATCTAGTCCAACCCTCTGCCCAAGAAGAACGTACACTATTTCTAACAGATGGCAGTCTCTTCTTGAAAGCTTCCAGTGATGAAGCTTCCACAACTTCTGAAGGCAACTTCTGTTCCATTGGTTGATTGCTCTCACTATCAGAAAATTCCTTCTTATTTCCAGGTTGAATCTCTCCTTGGTCAGTTTCCATCCATTATTCCTCAACTGGCCTTCGAGTGCTTTGTAAAATCGCTTGACCCCTCTCCTCACTGTGGCAGCCCTTCAAATATTGGAAGATGGCTATCATGTCTCCCCTGGTCCTTCTCTTCACTAGACTAGCCAGGCCCAGTTCCTGTAACTGTTCATCGTCTCAGTGAAGATCCGGAAGGATTGAGTTAAAGGAGGAGAATGAATCCTGGGTATGTTCTTGCTTTTAATGCTTTCTTTAAATTACTTTATAATGTTCCATTTAAGCTAAGTAAAATGTGAGGGTAACCATAAATGTACTTTTTTAAAAAAAGAAAAAAAGATATCCCAGACATTTATGGAAGTGAAACTAGTCGGATTTGTGGGAAAAGTTGATATCACAAGCCTGGTGGTGTTGGGAAAGATGGCATTTAATGAGGAATCAAGTGATTTCTCTCTACTAAAATGTACCACAGACATTTTAATAGAAGGACAGATGGCTTCTGCAAGATCTAGACTCTTTAAAAATAAATGGCCAGGCAGCTTTCCAAGCGGTGTCAGTGGGCCCGACTTAAAAGGCTGCATGTGGTAGAAACGAAAGGAGGTTGTGACAAGCATTTTAGGAGGAGGTGCAGTTATAGAATATGAGAAACCGTAATCTGGAAATGTCAACTGATAGACAACTTTGGGATCAGTTTCCCAGCCCAGTTGCTGCATACAGCTTGATGTTTCTAAATATGTAAATCGATGTGAGCAGGAGGAAAAGGGTGGTGTCGTGCAGAACCTGTTGATTTTGCAAAAAAAGTCTCATTTCAACTGTTGTGACATTTACAGAACAATAATTCAGAGTGCAAGGAAAGAGTTGTTTCCCCAAGTCTAACTCCAACCCTGGACCTTCCATTTACATCATTCTTGGTTTCCAGGCAAGATGCTCCCTCGCCTGCCTTTTGCCGCCTTGCAAACGGAACGCAACAAATACCTGGGTATTTTTGTTTTGTTTGTTTTGTTTCAAAATTTATTTTTGGACCTACCTGCACAGATGCATATCTTTTACACTCATAATTGTGGAAAATTGCTTGACTGAGCTGTAAGTTGCATTTCTTTTGTTTGAGACCGACAAGAAAATAAAATAAAATGAGTTGCATGCTTTCTTATCTATAGGATGTCCTCTCGTTTGGAGAAAGGGAGAAGAACTACAGCTAGTCATTGGCCAACCGTAAAGGGCTGCTTGAAGTAAGTGGTAAGGGATTTAAAAATCTGGTCTCTTTTGATATAACTTTCTGATGTTGATGATTGATGATGATGATGATGACAATGACGAAAGAGAGAGAGAGAAAGATTAGATCTGTCTGACTAGATATAGCTAGATGGTATATATAGCTAGGTGTGTATGTGTGTGTGTGTGTGTGTGTGTGTGTGTGAGAGAGAGAGAGAGAGAGAGAGAGAGAGAGAGAGAGAGAGAGAGAGAGAGAGAGAGAGAGAGAGAGAGATGATAGATAGATGATAGATGATAGATAGATAGATAGATGATAGATGATAGATGATAGATGATAGATGATAGATAGATATATGATAGATAGATAGATTGATAGATAGATCTATAGATAGATAGATAGATAGATAGATAGATAGATAGATAGATAGATAGATAGATAGATAGATAGATAGATAGATAGATAGATAGATGATGGATAGATGGATGGATAGATGGATGGATAAATGGATAGATATGGATGGAGAGAGAGAGAGATGATAGATGATAGAGAGAGAGAGAGAGGGTGGGTGGGTAGGTAGGTAGGTAGGTAGGTAGATAAATAGATGATGATAGATAGATAGATTTCCTGGTTACGAAAGTAATTTCCTACTGCCTGCCATAAGGAAGTTTTTCATCTCTATAACATGGCCTATTCTCTTCTTATTTCCTGGTGGTGCCTCTGGTGGCCTTCTTTAGTTTTTCTGGGATAAGTTAAGGTCAGCTAAATGGTTTTGGCTTATTCCTGGATTGAAAACTTTGGAAAGTGTAGAAAGTTCTGAAGACCTTGTGCCTTACTGTCTCGGAATGATCAAATCACTCTGAATCTTTAGGAACATCCAGATTCAGTTCTGCTCACTGTTGATGAAAATCTTGACTCATCTCAAAGGATATTCCAAATCTCTCCAGAGGACCTTCATCCAGGTCATGCTTCATTTCAAAATAAGTAGCTCTGACTCTGGCTTACCGAAGCATGAAAAATCAAGAAAGGTGCAGATGATTGCTTGAAGGAGGGTTGAACAATCAATAAGAATGTATTTCTAGGTCTCCACTCCTTTGAAGGGAATACATCAGATAAATGTTCAATCAAAGAGTTCCTCTTCTTCTTCTTCTTCTTCTTCTTCTTCTTCTTCTTCTTCTTCTTCTTCTTCTTCTTCTTCTTCTTCTTCTTCTTCTTCTTCTTCTTCTTCTTCTTCTCCTCCTCCTCTCCTCCTCCTCCTCCTCCTCCTCCTCCTCCTCCTCCTCCTCCTCCTCCTCCTCCTCCTCCTCCTCCTCCTTCTCCTCCTTTTCCCTTCTCCCCTCTCCCTTCTCCCTTCTTCTTTTCCACTCACCCCCACAAACATAAACCAGGTTTCTTCCTGTTCTGTGCCCCAGCTAGGTATCTACAAGCAATTTAAAGTGAGTGTGAGAGAGAGAAGCGAACAGTGATAAAATGCTTATTATTCTCACTGAGCCATTACACTGTTGTTTTGTATGTCACTAGGTAGTTGCATGTGTTTATAAATACTTTTATTACACATGCAGTTATATTCATAGTCAGTTGTCGTTCATTAATTTCCTCCAAATGGCTAGTAAGAAATGAGTTCCATTAAAATTAAAAGGTCTCATTTTCCAGTAACTAAGTTTAGGAATGTTTATGATCGAAAATAATGATGTCTTCCAACTCAGAATAAAATACAACATGTATGCAGAATCGAGAGATAAGGGGTGATTTTTAACTCAGTCAAGTTGGGATTTGCTTTATGATCTGAATTTTAGTATGCTGGAAAATTTGTGTGTGTGTGTGTGTGTGTGTGTGTGTGTGTGTGTGTGTGTGTGAGAGAGAGAGAGAGAGAGAGAGAGAGAGAGAGAGAGAGAGAGGAGAGAGAGAGAGAGAGAGAGAGAGAGAGAGAGAGGAGGGAGAAGAAGTTACACCCAGGGCATTAACATAAAATTGTATATTTTTACGATTGAATTGGATATCGATGTAACCTTCATAGATGAAAGGATCTATATATTTGAAATGTGATGATTAGTGAAAACTTGTATAGAGATAAGGAAGTGTATCAATTATAAGGTAAAATGTGATAAAAATGTTTAAACTGGAGACGTCACACTATGTCCACTGATTTTAATTTGTATTGTTAATTAAAAATTTTTAAAAACAAACATAAAATTGTGTCTTTTGATGGCCACTCGTTTAATTTTATGGTGGGAAAAGAGAATTGCACATTCAGATTTGACACAATTGTTAATGCACGATTGTGCATTATTTCATAGCAGAGCAACTCTTGCAATCATTTGTTTGCATGTCACTGTTTTGAGTGAGGTTGGATATGGAAAGAACATTTGACATATATTCACTTCCTCCGTCAAATCTTACTGTTGTTTCTCTGCAAACCTTTTTTTCGTTCGTTCATTCATTCATTTTCCCATTCTGAGTTGATTCTTCTTCAGTAACCTAAGCAAACTTTTCCTTCATCTTACCCTTGGCTTCACAACATTTTCTCAACATTAATTTCTTTAACAAAAATACTATTAGAATTGCAATAGGATTTTTTTTTACTTAGATATCCAGCTTTGTTTATTTGTCTCTCTAGCAAATTACTTACGATTAACTCCCTTTTTTTAAAGATAAAT
>CM075962.1:122534348-122600762 GCA_038048745.1 Coluber constrictor foxii | reverse complement strand
CTTTTCCTTCATCTTACCCTTGGCTTCACAACATTTTCTCAACATTAATTTCTTTAACAAAAATACTATTAGAATTGCAATAGGATTTTTTTTTTACTTAGATATCCAGCTTTGTTTATTTGTCTCTCTAGCAAATTACTTACGATTAACTCCCTTTTTTTAAAGATAAATAGAACTATGGATAGATACTGTAGATAGATAGATAGATGCCCTGTTTTCACAAAATAAGACATCCCCTGATAATAAGTCCAACTGGGCTTTTGAGTGCATGGCAATAAGGCCAAGCACTTATTTCAGGGTTCAAAAAATATAAGACAAGGTCTTATTTCAGGGAAACATGGTAGATAGAGATAGATAGATAGATAGATAGATAGATAGATAGATAGATAGATAGATAGATAGATAGATAGATAGATAGATAGATAGATAGATAGATAGATAGATAGATAGATAGATTTTCTTCTCCCCATTTCTTATCTTTGAAAGCAATATATATTGGCTTTTCAATAAATATGGTTGTCAGTATATTAAAACAACATCGCTGTAGAAACAAACAACAATTATGGGACAACTATATGTTGATTCTTCATTGAATCCTTGACTATCCTTCCCTCAGTTTAAGCTGTTGGGCTTCTTTTGATAAATGAAAATCTACAATTTTTGTCTTACAGTAATGCAAATCTATAGAGTTTTCCAGCAAATTGTACGGTTTTATACAGTTTTATTTTTTAAAAAAATTAGATGTATATGCTGCCCTTTTCCGGAGACTCAGGGCGGCTTACAATGCATTAAGCAATAGCCTTCATACTTTTGTATATTTTATACAAAGTCAGCTTATTGCCCCCACAAACTGGGTCCTCAATTTACCTACCTTAGAAAGGATGGAAGGCTGAGTCAACCTTGTGCCTCGAACCTTGCAATAATTGCAGACAGCTGAATGTTAATAACAGGCTATTAGCCTGTTGAGCTATCTGAGGCTCTTGACAGTAAGTCAAGAGTTTCAAGCACTCATAAAGTTTATGGATACTGTAATTATGAAGGAAGTAGTGTAGATGTTGCTACTATTACTGTCTTACTTACCTTGACTTTCTCCGTGAACTGCTCCTTCAAGTGTCAATACTCTCTTCTGTCTTGTCATCTTTAATCCAGGGGTGAAATCCAGTAGATTCTGACAGGTTCTGGAGAATTAGTAGCAGAAATTTTGAGCAGTTCGGAGAACCGGCAAATACCACTGACGACAGAGTGGGGTGGGAACGGAGATTTTGCAATATCCTTCTCCCAGGAATGGGGAAGGAATGGGGATTTTGCTGTATCCTTCCCCTGGAGTGGGGCGGGGAATGGAGATTTTTGCAGTATCCTTCCCCTGCTACCACCCACCAAACCAAACCACAGAACACCATGCCCACCAAGCCGTGCCCACAGAACCGGTAGTAAAAAAAAAATGGATTTTATCATTACTTTGATCTGAAGGAAGACAGCCCCATCTATTTGATCACATGCAATTAAAAGGAGTTTAAATGTTATGAACAATGTATTATGAGCAAAGCATTTTGATTCAGAAAATGTTAAACAATAACCATTTTTGGGATAACTTTTATAAGCATCAGCTTAATTTGATGCATGATATCAATCAAACGTCTATCCATATTTCTTTCTCTACATGCAGCTATATCTGTTTCTATATCTATGCATACATTATCTTATTGTGAACTGAGATAAATCAGAGGAGGGTTAATTCTTTTTCCTAGGATGACTGAGAATAAAAGCTTTCTCTTCTCAATAAAACAATTCCTGTAGACGAATTGCAATACCTGATTAGACAAATGAATATAATACTATCTTTGGAGTGGAAAACCTCGAGTAATAATCAATATAGCAAAGCCAATGAAGAAACCATTCCTTATTGTGAAAAAGAGGTCTGGCCCCAATCACGATTCAAACCTTGTAAATGATTTCAACTTGTGTGGTATCTCTCTTTCTATTGACATCTGAATCAGCATCTGCATTTTATAAATGAAAATACCTTGAGGTTATAAAAGGAACATCTAGAAGGATTTCAGTCTTCTTCATTTGCTTCCTACACATTTCTGGTTTAAGAATAAAGCTTTTGCAAAGTGCAGCTTTAAAGGTTTTTGTTGGTGGCCTGTTGGCCACTGCGCCCCTCCAACAGCCGAATAAGATGAGGAGGAGGCATAGGAGTCAGGTCAACATCAAGGCAACCTGGGGGCTCTGAGGGGGAAAAGGGAATGGAGCTGGGAGAGAGAGAGAGAGAGAGAGAGAGAGATGAGAGAGAGAGAGAGAGAGGAGAGAGAGAGGGAGAGGAGGGAGAGGAGAGAGAGAGGGAGAGAGAAGAGAGAGAGGAGAGATGAGAGAGAGAGAGAGAGGGAGAGAGAGAGATGCAGAGCCTGGGCCATCCGTCAGTCTTCAGATGGAGCGTCAACAGCCCTCAGGTCTGGAGGTGGCTGATAAGGAAGAGGAGGAACAGCGGGTCCAGTGCCTGACATGCGGATACGCAGAAGGCAGAGGAGAGGAGAGCAGTGGAAATCTATGGGCTGGTCCTTGGGAAGGAAGAGCCACTGCTGCTAGAGAAGCCCCAACCTAGCTCTGGGGATAAAAGGCAGGGGGCAGAGATGAATAAGATGTGGCAGACAACTATTTATCTCCCTGCCAGACTGACTTGCTAGCCTGGAATCTTTGAGTTCACTTCAGAGGGTTTGTCGTTTTTGGGGAACTGGGTCAGAACAGTTTCATGCAAGCTACTTTAAGCAAAGCTTACGTTGGGATAACTCCAGGTGTAATTTACAAATAATGTGCATGGACCAAGAGCAATGTAGGAAAAAAAAACAGAATAGGAAGAGAATATTAAGCATCAGAGATGTGATCCTCACCAGTATTGTTACTGTCAGGAACAACAACAACAAAAAAAAAATCTACCATTTTTTTTTTAACAAGTCTCAAATCAATTTGATTTTTCAAAAAAAAAATATACTATTTAGATCGGTCTCCCAGAGGAGTAGTTCAGAGAATTTCTCACAAGAGGAATAGCGTTTTCTTTTACTCAGATCGGTCGGAAATGAAGAGGGCATCCAACAGGGTATTGTGACTTACTATAGGTTCGATTGAACCTCATGATGTGATCTTATGAGGAAACTCTTCCTATTGGATTTTAAGGGCTTTGGGGGCAAGAGCAATAGTCCGTGGGCTATTCGGTGTTCTCTGAGCTTGGTTGTTTTCTTGCAGATGCACTGATGATGATGTTACCTAAACTGGTAATCAAACATCTGCAAGAAAGCAACCAAGCTCAGAGAGGGTCCCATAGTCCTCTTCTCCTCTTCCTCCTCCTCCTCTTCCTCCTTCTCCTCCTCCTCCTCTTTCACTCTGCAAACCCCACTTCCTTCTAGCACTGATAATGCTACTTAGTTGGCTCATGAAACATTTGCAAGGACTCCACAGTCCCCTCCTCCTCCTCCTCCTCCTCCTCCTCCTCTTTCACTCTGCAAACCCCACTACCTTCTAGTTCTGATGATGTTCTCATCTAGTTCTCATGAAACATTTGCAAGGACTCCACAGTTGTCTCCTCCTCCTCCTCCTCCTCCTCCTCCTCCACTCTGCAAACCCCACTCCCTTCTAGCGCTGATGATGCTACTTAGTTGGCTCATGAAACATTTGCAAGGACTCCACAGTCTCCTCCTCCTCCTCTTTCACTCTGCAAACCCCACTACCTTCTAGTGCTGATGATGCTACTTAGTTGGCTCATGAAACATTTGCAAGGACTCCACAGTTGTCTCCTCCTCCTCCTCCTCCTCCTCCTCCTCTTTCACTCTGCAAACCCCACTCCCTTCTAGCGCTGATGATGCTACTTAGTTGGCTCATGAAACATTTGCAAGGACTCCACAGTCGTCTCCTCCTCCTCCTCCTCCTCCTCCTCCTCCTCCTCCTCCTCCTCCTCCTCCTCCTCCTCCTCCTCCTCTTTCACTCTGCAAACCCCACTCCCTTCTAGCGCTGATGATTCTACTTAGTTGGCTCATGAAACATTTGCAAGGACTCCACAGTCTCCTCCTCCTCCTCTTCCTCCTCCTCTTTCACTCTGCAAACCCCAATTCCTTCTAGCACTGATGATGCTACTTAGTTGGCTCATGAAACATTTGCAAGGACTCCACAGTCCCCTCCTCCTCCTCCTCCTCCTCCTCCTCCTCCTCCTCCTCCTCCTCCTCCTCCTCCTCCTCCTCTTTCACTCTGCAAACCCCACTACCTTCTAGTTCTGATGATGTTCTCATCTAGTTCTCATGAAACATTTGCAAGGACTCCACAGTTGTCTCCTCCTCCTCCTCCTCCTCCTCCTCCTCCTCCTCCTCCTCCTCCTCCTCCTCCTCCTCCTCCTCCTCCTCCTCCTCCTCTTTCACTCTGCAAACCCCACTCCCTTCTAGCGCTGATGATGCTACTTAGTTGGCTCATGAAACATTTGCAAGGACTCCACAGTCTCCTCCTCCTCCTCCTCCTCCTCCTCCTCCTCCTCCTCCTCCTCCTCCTCTTTCACTCTGCAAACCCCACTCCCTTCTAGCGCTGATGATGCTACTTAGTTGGCTCATGAAACATTTGCAAGGACTCCACAGTCCCCTCCTCCTCCTCCTCCTCCTCCTCCTCCTCCTCCTCCTCCTCCTCCTCCTCCTCTTTCACTCTGCAAACCCCACTACCTTCTAGTTCTGATGATGTTCTCATCTAGTTCTCATGAAACATTTGCAAGGACTCCACAGTTGTCTCCTCCTCCTCCTCCTCCTCCTCCTCCTCCTCCTCCTCCTCCTCCTCCTCCTCCTCCTCCTCCTCCTCCTCCTCCTCCTCCTCCTCCTCCTCCTCCCTCCTCCTCTTTCACTCTGCAAACCCCCACTCCCTTCTAGCGCTGATGATGCTACTTAGTTGGCTCATGAAACATTTGCAAGGACTCCACAGTCCCCTCCTCCTCCTCCTCCTCCTCCTCCTCCTCCTCCTCCTCCTCCTCCTCCTCCTCCTCCTCCTCCTCCTCTTTCACTCTGCAAACCCCACTACCTTCTAGTGCTGATGATGCTACTTAGTTGGCTCATGAAACATTTGCAAGGACTCCACAGTCCCCTCCTCCTCCTCCTCCTCCTCCTCTCCTCCTCCTCCTCCTCCTCCTCCTCCTCCTCCTCCTCCTCCTCCTCCTCCTCCCCCCTCCTCCTCCTCCTCTTTCACTCTGCAAACCCCACTTCCTTCTAGCACTGATGATGCTACTTAGTTGGCTCATGAAACATTTGCAAGGACTCCACAGTCTCCTCCTCCTCCTCCTCCTCCTCCTCCTCCTCCTCCTCCTCCTCCTCCTCCTCCTCCTCCTCCTCCTCCTCCTCCTCCTCCTCTTTCACTCTGCAAACCCCACTCCCTTCTAGTGCTGATGAAGCTACCTAGTTGGGTCATTGTTTCTCTGCAAGAAACAACCAAGCTCAGAGAGCACCAACAATCCCACAGTTCAACCCTGAGCTGCAAATATGTATATTCTATCAATAGAGTAATATAGCGAAAGAAGCTTCTTGGATGAGAAGCAAAACGTCTTTAAAGAAAAACCAGAAAGTCCAGTTGCCTCTTGAAAAAGCACCTTTGGGACAACCATGAATGCCTGGAGAATCTCCATAGACATATCAATACAGCAGTAGTCACCCCCTCGAAAAATACAGTAAGCTAAAAGAAAGACCACAAATCACCAGAAATGTCAAATAAGCTCTCAAGCATTCTGATATCAAGGAAGACATTCAGTAGCTTTCTTCCCTCTGGAAAAAGACACCTTTAGAGACATGGAAAGTAAGGTTTTGACTGATGACGAAAATAATGACTATGGGCATAGACATGATTGAATCTAGTTCATAGGAGTGTAAAATAAGAATAGTTATAATGCCCCATTGTGAATCTTCTTTGAGTTAGTGGTTACCAGTGATCATGCAGGCAACATAGTGGGAAATCTAAAAATAAAAATAAAAATAGGAATAATTGTTTATTGAAACTGGCCGATTTTGTACTAGACAAAAAATAACATTCTCAGAATGATATTCTTATGAACATCATGTGCATTCACTATTACCATCAATGCACTGTGCACTCTTACTTCTCATGATTGTCCTCCTTCTTTAATTTACTTTGTAAAAAATAATATACACACACACACACACACATATATATATATATATATATACACACAGAATAGAATAGAATAGAATAGAATAGAATAGAATAGAATAGAATAGAATAGAATGGAATGGAATGGAATGGAATGGAATGGAATGGAATGGAATGGAATGGAATGGAATGGAATGGAATGGAATGGAATAGAATAAATAGAATTCTTTATTGGCCAAGTGTGATTGGACACACAAGGAATTTGTCTTGTTTCATATGGTCTCAGTGTAGATAAAAGAAAATATACATTTGTCAAAAATCATAAGGTACAACACTACATACATACATACATACATACATACATACATACATACATACATACGTACCAGTGGTGGGTTGCTCCCAGTTTGCTCCAGTTCTTGCAAACTGGTAGTAATGGTGGTGGGAAGCTCTGCCCACCCTCCTGGACATTATCAATGGACGATCTGTGCATGTGTAGAAGTATGTGCACGCTCCCATTGCGAACTGGTAGTAAAGATAAGTGTAACTCACCCCTGATACATACATACATACATACATAGATACATGCATGCATACATACATACATACATACATACATACATACATACATACATACATACTGAGGGAAGCCAGTCACCCCTCCTAGAAGAATGAAATATTTTGAGAAATATTTAAAAAGGCAGAGTATTATATTTCCCCTGAATAGAACAATGGGAATCTTAAGAGAGACAGAAACTCAGAGCCCTAGCTCTTTGCTCCCAGCAGATATTTGGTGCCCATTAAGAAAGACTGGGCCAGCCTATCTACAAGACAAAAGACCTCCAGCTCCAGCGTGATGGGATTATCCTTCAGGGAAAAGCCATTCAGCCACAATACGAACTACATAACAAGCCCCTTCATTGCATCACCCAGAAAGCTTCAACCAAGGTTGACTCAGAAAACCTACAAGGTTAGCTATGACCCCTACAGCAGGCAATAGCTTGCACAGGAACAGGAAGCTCAAGTTCAAAGCCAAGAGAGGGTATAATAAACCTCTCTCTCAACTCCATGGGGGTAACTGCACCAGGACCAGGTGCTTGGTGGCTCTGCTCCATTTAACCATCTTTCCAATCAGCCTCCATGTTTCCAGTGTCTTTTACAAATTTTACAATTTGTTATTTTCTCCTTTCTGATCTAGGAAGAAGAAGAAGAAAAAAAAAACCCATAAATATCTTAATCGTGCAGGCTGATTTCTAGTTGTTGCTCTTTCTTTAAAATGTCATTGTAGGAAACCTTGAAAACCAAACAAAAGAGCAAAGATGCTTATTTTAAAATAACAAGCATTAATCAATGCCATATAGGTGGCAAATAACTACTTGTATCTTTTAAAGTGCGCGCTCTCTCTCTCTGTCTCTCTCTCTCTCTCTCTCTCTTTCCCTCCCTCCCTACAGTAAAGACTAACATATCTCTTTCTCCAGCAAAGTTATTTCTAACATCTTTCTTTCTCTTTTTACAGCAGTTATTTTCTAATATCATGTTTCTTTCTTTCTTTCTTTCTTTCTTTCTTTCTTTCTTCTTTCTTTCTTTCTTTCTTTCTTTCTTTCTTTCTCTCTCTCTCTCTCTCTCTCTCTCTCGCTCTCGCTCTCGCTCTCGCTCTCTCTCTTTCTTTCTTTCTTTCTTTCTTTTTCTTTCTTTCTCTCTTTCTCTCTCTCTCTCTCTCTTTCCCCAGCAGTTATTTCTAATCTTCCTCCCTCTTTCTCTCTCCCTCTCCCACCTTCCCTTCTCTCTCTCCCTGTTCAGCAAAGTTATTTCTAACATCTATCTTTCTTTCTTTCTTTCTTTTCTTTCTTTCTTTCTTTCTTTCTTTCTTTCTTTCTTTCTTTCTTTCTTTTCTTTCTTTCTTTCTTTCTTTCTTTCTTTCTTTCTTCTTCTCTCTCTCTCTCTCTCTCTCTCTTTCCCCAGCAAAGTTATTTCTAATCTCTCTCTCCCTCCCTGCCTCCCTCCCTCTCCCTCTTCCTCTCCTTCTCTCTCCCTCTCCCTCTCTCTCCAGAAAAGTTATTTCTAAGGAAAATTATCTCATCCAGGAAAACAAAAATAGATTATTGTACCCCCCTTTTTTAATCCCAGTGGAGCATGATAATAGAAAACAAGCAACATAAAATTCTTAAATTTTCTGATTTGAGCAGGAAGGGTCCAATCGGTACAAGAGATCTCTGAACATCTCTTCAAAGATCTGAGATTTAGTCTATTGGGAGAAATAGAATTAATTAGAAAATATTATTTTTAGCACATAAAAGTTTATATTTTGCATGCAATTTATACTCGCAATTTACTACAGTGTCACTTTAGGGCATGGCCCCCAATTTGAGAAGTACAGGGAATAGGATAATTAAATTTCTATGGAATAATTACAGATGCCATCTTTCTCATTAAACCATTAATAAATTTCATTGAGCTTAATCTTGTTCAGGCTTTATTATATAAATCTCTCTTTAAATTTCATAGAAGAAAATATTTTCCGAGACATGCATGACCCAGTCCCGCTCAAACTTCATTTTGGAGAAATATTTTGTAAATATTTTCAAGCATTGACTTAAATTACAACGTGTAATGCTTTTTACATATAATTGCTACAGATTTCTGACAAGTTCTACAGTTTCTTTTATTAATAATTTATTCATTAATTATCCTTCATTCATTCTATAATTATTAGTGCTTTATTAAATTAAGGTTTTATTTCTTAAGTGTGCTATTTCACGTTTTTGAAGAAACATATACTGTAAATAAAACAGATAGGAAACAGAAAAATAAAATAAAGCAGAAATGAATAAAGGGTTTTTTTTAAAAAATGTCAGGAAGGTATTGATTTTCTGGTATATTATTAGTAGTAGTAAGTTATGCACTATATCACTTCAGAAAACTAAGAAAAAATTAAGCTTTAAGCATAGATAAATATACAGAATTTTATTGATGGAGTTTTTTTTAAAAAAAATATTCTGATTTAGGTTTTTTACCCCTTAGTTTACTCAACCATTTTTTCTTTGTAAAACCGCAACAACAATAACAAATACAACAGCAAGAATAACAATAGGATATTTCAGAAAAAAAGATCTGAAAAAGGTACCTGAATTAAAATATCACAATTATATTTAGGATTCTCCATGAACGGTTTTTCTACACCGAAAAAAAAATTGATATTGCTCCAAAATCAAATCATTATCTTTGCTAAATGTAAGGTGAAGGAAAATAGTAGCATTTTAATATATTTTAATGTAGGGAGAGCTATTATACAATATTGATTAGATAGCATTTTAGCTATGAGTCTTGATCTGTTTATATCTAGTAACTTTCAAGACTGATACAAATACCTCCAAATCATGTTTTATTTGTTCGCTAAATAAACTTGCATATATTTATTTCATGCTTTGTTTCCCACTGATAGGTTTTTGAGGTCAGAATTTCCTTGCTGAAAAAACTGCCAGGACTTTGAACTGACGAAATCGTAACAACAAAGAAATATGTTATTCACTATAGCACAATTTTTCAAAGGCAAAGAGAGAACTCCGTAACTGAGGAATGAAAAGTCCAGATGCTATAAATTAACTGTTGGAAAATAACAATTGAAATATTTTACAGGATGTGATGGCTCAGTGGCTAAGATGCTGAGCTTGTTGATCGAAAGGTCGGCAGTTCAGCAGTTTGATTCCCCAGTGCCTCATAGCGGGGTGAGCTCCAATTACTTGTCCCAGCTTCTGCCAACTAGCAGTTTGAAAGCACGTGAAAAATGCAAGTACAAAAATAGGGACCACCTTTGGTGGGAAGTCATGTTTCATGCACCTTTGGTGTTTAGTCATGCTGGCCACATGACCATGGATCTGTCTTCAGACAGTTCTGGCTCTTCGGCTTTGAAACGGAGATGAGCACCGCCTCCTAGAGTCAGGAATGATTAACACATATGTGCGAGGGGAACCTTTATCTTTACAGGGACATATGAAACAATAATAACAATTACTAAAACATTATTAAAACAATCACAGACATGGATTCTGTTTTGATCCTAAAATGATACATAGAAGAATAACAGGAAACACTGCTTAAGCCATAGGGAATATTACCAAATCTTTTCATGAATTCTGCCTTAGCCCTTTGATGATACAACCAAAGTTTATAATTATATAAATTGTAATTATTTTTCACAACCTAAGCTAGCAATGATCTGTCGGTTAGCTCTAGAGCAGAGTTGTTAAAATGAAGTGATATTCTCTCAAATGATCAACAGTAATTTATTTATTTATTTATCTCAGTAAACTGGAAAGTTTTCTGCATTGGGAACATATCATCAACTTAAAAATGTGGGTTAAATTTTACTGAAGTTGATAGAGGGATTATTTTTTTAGGCTTCAACCCAAGAAAATCGGAATATAGACTGATCATTCCAGAATAGTTGCAGCTTCTTTCTCCGATTAACGAAATATTAGCAAAAATGCAGTATTAATTGGATTGGTAGTTCTGTCAGAATCTTACCTCAAGTATTAAAAATTCAGGAGAAGTATTTTTTTCCTCCAAATTTTCAGACTAACAGATGTTCCTAAAAGGCACAAGCTCATGTGAGCTACATCTTCAGATGTAATGGAGTCTGATTGCATCTGATGGAGTGAGTCCATTGTGCTTCACCTGATTGGAATGAGTCTGGAATACATTCCCTTTGATGACCTGAGCTGTAGCTCACAAAAGCTTTTACCATTTAATCAAGTTAGTCTGAAGTTTCCTGCTGATTTTTTTTTTTACCTGTCGTAGACTTCCAAGACTTTCCTCCGTCCATGTCCAGTTTTGATCACTCACAATATAAGCAGGATTTGGAGACACTAGAAGAAGTTCAGAGAATGGTGATGAAGATGATCAGAGGATTTTAAACTAAATTCTAGGGAATGAGATTGAAGGAACTGGACACCCTGAGAAAAAGAATTTAGATAAGGGGTGATAGCTGTCTTCAAATAACCTGAAAATGGGGGTCATGCAGAAAGTCAGGACCTGTTCTTTGTAATTCGAGAGCACAGCACATGGAATAATAGCTTTAAGCTTCATCAAGGAAGAGTGAACAGTAGAAACAAACAGTAAGCATAGTTGGATAACCAGAGAGAAAATGATCTCTCCTTCATTAAGTAAAAGTAAAGGTTCCCCTCGCACATATGTGCTAGTTGTTTCCAGCTCTAGGGGGTGGTGCTCATTCTGGTGCAGAATGTGGCTGCGCAGGGGATTATGGGAGCGATGGGATGCTCCCACGTGACACCTCTCCTGCGCGAGCTGCATTGGTTGCCAGTGGACTTCCGGGTGCGTTTCAAGGTGCTGGTAATCACCTTTAAAGCACTCCATGGCTTAGGACCAGGGTACTTATGGGACCGCCTTCTGCCGCCAATAGCCTCCCACTGGCCAGTGCGCTCCCACAGAGAGGGCCTCCTCAGGGTGCCGTCAGCCAGACAATGTCGGCTGGCGACCCCCAGGGGGGAGGGCTTTCTCTGTGGCAGCCCCTACCCTCTGGAACGATCTTCCTCCGGAACTGAGAACAATTGCCGACCTCCGGACTTTTCGTCGGGCCCTAAAAACTTATCTCTTTCAGCTCACCGGTCTAGCCTGACCCCTGTTGAATTTTTAAGATCATGTCTTATTGTAGGGTTGTGGTATTTTAAATATTTAATTGTTTTAATCTTAGCCAAAGTTTATATGGATTTTTAATTTTTTTTTAACTTTTATGTACCGTTTTTTATCTGGCTGTTCACTGCCCTGAGTCCACAAGGAGAAGGGCGGTATATAAATCTAATAAATAAATCAATCAATAAATCAATCTCCGTTTCAAAGCCAAAGAGCCAGCATTGTCCGAAGACGTCTCCATAGTCATGTGGCTGGCATGATTCAATGCCAAAGGAGCACGGAATGCTGTTACCTTCCCACTAAAGGTGGTCCTTGTTTTTCTACTTGCATTTTTTACCTGCTTTCGAGGTGAGACAAGAAATGGGAGCTCACCCCATTATGTGGCACTAGGGATTCAAACCGCTGAACTGCCAAACTTTCAATCGACAAGCTCAGCGTCTTAGCCACTGAGCCACCGTGTCCCTTCATTGGATATGGACAAATGGGGACTAGATAGCCATCTGTCTAGGACCCTGAGAAATTTGGATCTTGCTAAGACTTAAACAACAACAGGAATATCTGATCTTCATGTATGTTTTGCTTTGCACAACTGGACCATTTTGAAGGAGGTGATAAGAACAAAGAAGAGTCTAGAAGGCTGGATATCAGTAAAAAGGATGGGGGGGGTTGTGTGTGTGTGAATATACCTGATGAGTCTTTCTCCTCCTTTTCTTTCTCTGTTTTGTTTAACTTATTGCCAGGTAATAAAACCCCATCGTTTGGACAAGAAGACCAGTTGATTCTTCATATACTCCTCCAAAAGTTTCACTTACTATGATTATTTTCTACAAACAAAAGATACAAACCAACATCCTTCTTTTGAGAGGACTGGTTGCCATGATATTTCATTTCATTTATTTTATTTAGAAGACTGTCCAGCCTCCTGATACTGAGGGGCAGCATGCATATTAAATGTGGTGAAAGCTAGAAAAATGAGAAAAGGGACATATATAACCAAAGGAAGCAATTTCTTCAATAGAGGAGAACAACTTCTAAGGGCTTGTCTGGGGCAACAGCTATGTTTTCAGAGACTTCTTAAACATTAATAGTTTGGTTTGGTTTGGTTTGGTTTGGTTTGGTTTGATTTGGGTTGGGTTGGGTTGGGTTGGGATGGCTTGGCTTGGCTTGGCTTGGCTTGGCTTGGCTTGGCTTGGCTTGGCTTGGCTTGGCTTGGCTTGGCTTGGCTTGGCTTGGCTTGGCTTGGCTTGGCTTGGCTTGGCTTGGCTTGGCTTGGCTTGGCTTGGCTTGGCTTGGCTTGGCTTGGCTTGGCTTGGCTTGGCTTGGCTTGGCTTGGCTTGGCTTGGCTTGTTTGGGTGGGTTGAGTTGGGTTGGGTTGGTTTTGTTTGGGTTGGGTTGAGTTGGGTTGATCTGACCTAGCCTGGGCTGGCTTGGCTTGGCTTGGCTTGATTTGACTTAGGCTGAGTTGGGCTAAGTTGGGTTGGTTTGCCTTGATTTAAGTTGGATTGGGTTGCATTGGGTTGGGTTGGGTTGGTTAGGTGGGTAACACCTCCACATTAAGAAATCAGAAAGAAGCTCGTTGAAGCCAAAATTTAGTGCAGAATAGATTCAGAACCTACAATGTTGCCATGGGGGTTAAATTTATCCCACATCATTTCTGCATCCATCCTAATTCAAGAAATTACAATCTACCTACTTTGGATTTCATCTTGCCATTAGCTGCCATGGCCAATAGAAGAAATTATAGCAATGATGAGAGGAGCTTCTCACATTAAGAAGGACGTGGGACATTTGAAAGTTACTCAGCCTTGGGAAAGTAGAAAACATGAAAAAAACACAGCCCTGCTTTGACCTTTAAAAGGGTTGGCACAGATTTTAGATACGTTTCTAAGATTCTGCCAATCTGCAGTATCTTAAAACAGTGAAGTAGCATTGCTGGAAATCTATGGTGTCACTTTCTTGATCTGGCCATGTTATCTAGTGGATCCGGTAGTCTATCTAATGGATGCCTGGCCTAAATCCAATGCTCACTTCTTGATATTAGTTATCCATAGTATTCAATTAAGAGAGTGATGCGGTGGTTTAGAGGTGGAGCTCTCACCTCACAATCAGGAGGCTGTGAGTTCGATCCTAAGTAGAGGCAGATACTTCTCTCTCTCTGGTCACCATGAGAATATATCTGCTGAACAAAACTCTGCACTGGCTACAGGAAAGGCATCCGGCCATTAAACGTTCTGCTAGCTCCATTCAGTTGCCCAGATTCCACCCCACAAGGGATTATGATGATGATAGTATTCCAATTAAGCATACAGTATTTTAGCTCCTACTCCTATATTAAATTAGTGCACTGCTAAAATTGCTCTTATCCCAGAGCTGGGAAGAAAGTGGAACACAGAAAAAATGTGGCTGCCAAAAAAGCCAACATCATTCTAGGCTGCATTAACAGAGGGATAGAATCAATATCACGTGAAGCGTTAATACCATTTAATAAGGCCTTGGTAAGACCACACTTGGAATCCTGCATTCAGTTTTGGTCATCATGATGTAAAAGAGATGTGGAGACTCTAGAAAGAGTGCAGAGAAGAGCAACAAAGAGAATTAGGGGACTGCAAGCTAAAACGTATGAAGAATGGTTGCAGGAACTGGGCATGGCTAGTTTAATGAAACTAGGGAAATTAAGGACTAGGGGAGACATGATAGCAATCTTCCAATATCTCAGGGGTTGCCACAAAGAAGAGAGAGTCAAGCTATTCTCCAATGCACTAAAGGGTAGAACAAGAAGCAATGGGTGGAAATTAATCAAGGAGAGAAGCAACTTAGAACTAAGAAGAAATTTCCTGACAGAACAATTAATCAGTGGAACAACTTGCTTCCAGAAGTTATGAATGCTCCAACACTGGAAGTTTTTCAGAAGAGGTTGGATAACCATTTGTCTGAAGTGATGTAGGGTTTTCTGCCTAAGCAGGGGGTTGGACTAGAAGACCTCCAAGGTCCCTTCCAACTCTGTTATTCTATTATTTAAAAACTCAATTAAATGTAATCCCAACCTCTTCAAGATACTTCTTCTTTTTTTAAAAAAAGTTATGTATTTTTTAAAACAAACAAACATTTAATACATCAGTCATTCCTTCCGTGTGACATCTTGGTGCTGTCTCCAATCATTCTTCTTTTTGTTATTTCTTCGGTCTTCGTTCTCCTCGAATCAATTACAACAGTTCATCCCTAACAAAATATTCTGATTATGGCATTTTTATCTATAACTATTAATTTACTTATTTGTATCTCTTTTCTAACCAATAGCAAAATTGATTCCATATCTTAAAGTATTCTGAATCTTCTCTTTCTTTATTCATCAAAGTCAATCTATTCATTTCTGCACAATCTAATTTTTTTTAATTACTTCTCCTTCCAAAGGTATTCTCTTTGCTTTCCAATGTTGTGAATAAACAATCCTTGCAGCCGTTATTACAATATATAATCAAATAGATATTTTCTTTGCTATTCTTTTCTGGCAGGATATCCAATAGGAACAGTTCTGGTTTTAAGATTGTTCTTTTTGATGGTTTTTCATAGGCGTTTTCTTCTGCTAGGTCTCACCCATATATACATTCTGTAATGAGTCCCTACAGACCAATGCCAACTTTTCCTGAAGCAGGAGTGCAGCTGTTGACAGCCTACAGAAATCCCAAATTTCCTGTTGGAAAGCTCCAGCATTGATTGATGATGATGCCTTGCTCACAAAAAGGCCAAGTGCTTAGAAAGCAGAGATTGTGGTGGCTAACAATGGCCACAATGAAATTGAAATACTGTTGTTGGTGGAACGGAAGAGCTTCTTCTTTTTACAAATGGCAAACCAAAGTGAGGAGTTAATGGCAAGAAAGCACCGGAGAGGAAGCATTTTACCCTCTTTCGTCCTATGTAGAAACGATGACATTTGTAGAGAAATTGGTGTTAGATTTACCGATGCCATTTCAGCACGTTTGACTGGCTCTTTTGTTGGAAAGAGATAGCAGGAAGTCTGTTGCTTAACGTTACTCCAGAGAGATTTTTTAAAAAAAAAAAATAAGACAGAAAAGGTTAAATAAAAGCCAGTATTTGCACGAAACTTAGGAGGAATTCTTGATAAAGTCACTTTAACCCAACCCTGAGTACAACATGAAATGTGGAAATAGCAACAGCACCAAGACTTAAATAATGCTCCATAGTGCTTTGCAGCCCTCTCGAAGCAGTTTACAGAGTTAGCATCTTGCCCCCACCCCCAACAATTGAGGTCCTCCTTTTACCAACGTTAGAAGGATGAAAGGCTGAGTCAACCTTGAGACAGTCAGAGTTGAACTCCTGCCTGTGGGCAGAGTTAGCCTGCAATACTGCATTCGAACCTCTGTAAGAGGAACCCAGTAGTGGGTTCCTCTTACCTTCGCTTTGGTTTGGAACTGGGAGAGCACACATGTGTGTGTTTGCTTTGCTTACTCACAGTGCTTCTGCGCATGCGCAGAACGTCCATGATGATGTCTGGGCGGGTAGGCTGATCCTCCTTTTGCCACCACTACTGGTTCGCCTGAACCGGGCTGAACCTGTAGAAACCCACCATTGCTTTGCTACCACAAGAAAGTTGTGTTTCTTTCTGAAAGTCCATGAGGATGCTCATCAGACAATTGAATCAAAGGGACCGGAACATTGTACTGATGGAAAGTTGGCTTCATTGGCAGATGGGTAGAAATGTCTGGTTTTTCTGCTAAATTAGAGAGCAACTGGTTTGGAAGTATTTCTTTTTCTTCTTCCATTGATGAAAAAGACATTTCCATAGGCATAGCTTGGTCTTCTCAGTGTCTTTCTACTTGACTATCCATCTCCATTGTTCTCAAAATCTTCCAACTACTACTACCATTTTAACTCCCTTGTGAAATGGGTTTTAGGACAATTCCTTTTCTTTCTCTTTCTCTCTCTTTTCTTTCTCTTTCTGTCTCTCTGTCTCTGTCTGTCTCTCTCTCTCTCTCTCTTTTCTTTCTTTCTCTCTTTCTTTTTTCTTTCTCTTTCTTTCTTTTCTTTTTCTCTCTTTCTTTTTCTCTCTCTCTCTGTCTGTCTGTCTCTCTCTTTCTTTTCTTTCTCTCTCTCTCTCTCTCTCTGTCTCTGTCTGTCTTTGTCTTTGTCTCTCTCTGTCTCTCTGTCTCTCTGTCTCTCTCTCTCTCTCTCTCTCTCTCTCTCTCTCTCTCTCTCTTTATTTCTCACTCTCTCTTGCAAGAAATGTTAAAATATGAGATGTAACTTAGGGAAATAACCCAGCTCGAAGCCCTAATCTGCCCCTCCCTTTCTCTAAGTGTTGTTTAGCAGTATTTTCCACATTTATTCACAAAAGATATATGACTCTCATGTTGCCAAGAGGGCACCTTATCTTGTTTTCTTCCTCTAGCCGATGACATTTCCTTACAGAAGTTTTTTGCCTACTCAATGCCGCATTTTCATCTCTGCTTTGAGTTTCAAGGTTAAAGAAGTTGTATATGATACAGAGAAACCAAGGCAGCTGACCCTTTCAGTAGCATGGACCTTCAGAAAGGTCAGGAGTAATGTCTAAGGAGAAAGTCGTGAAGTTGCCTGCATTTCATACAACCTTTTAGAAGAGTGAAAGCCGGGTCACAAGATGTTTAAAGTGATGCTTAAAATAAATAAAATAAAAACTTCTTAGAGAAATGCAGTTTAAAAGGAATGGAATATCAGATGGCACCATTCAAAGTTGAAGAGGAAAGTTGTTTCTTTCATGCTCCTAACTGAAAGACAACACTATACGGCAATGGCCAAAATTGTGGAAACCTTTTGGGAAAAGTGTATTTTTGAGGTTTGACGGCTAATAACACCAATAACATTTTTGGAGTTTCAAGATAATCTTATTCCACTGCTGGAATGGCCTGGGAATAGCCCAGACCTTCGCCCAATTGAAAATCTATGGAGCCAACTAAGGAAACTTGTTAGTCAGAAGCGACCCAGCAATAAAACCCAGTTAATAGAAGCCATCATTCAATCTTGGTTTCATATTAGAACAGCTGCAGAATTGAAAGACTTGGTTCCCTCCATGGGAAGACGTTGTAAGGCCGTCATTCATGCTAAAGGTTACCCACCTAAGTATTAACTGACATGGGAACAATTTTGGTATATCTCATTTTTTCTATGGGGATCATTTTGGTATATCTCGTTTTTTCTACGTGTTTCACTTTTTTTCTTTATACTGTGACTGCTATTCTAATAGCAAATCCTTCATAAAAGGTATCCTTCATTACATTCTTGATTAAATGATCTTTCCATTGATATATAATTTTACGGTACTACTTCCCCCCCAAAAAACAAAGTGATGTTATTAGCTGGTTTTAGAAAATACACTTTTCCCAAAAGGTTTCCACAATTTTGGCCACTCCTGTAGTTTTAATTTTGCTCATGTGCACAAGTGCACACATGCTTCCTTGAGCAAAACATATTCTAAAAGGACGTACACTTACCCTCAAAAAGTCTTTTCTGATTTCCCCTGAAGCAATTTTGAGAAAGCCCAACTGTATCTCTCAATCTTAGTGTAGATGTTTATTTCTTGAATAATTTGTTAACCAGAATTCCAGCAGGAATTGCATAGGAACATGGCAGGCATAGAAGAGAGTCGATCCCAGTATTTGTTATTCCAAAACAGCAAATTATTTTCAGCCTGTCCCAGATACGACATTTTGGTAAGGAGATTTTTTTTAAAAATTCATTTAACTCATCCATATCATATAAATATGTTTTACTTCAGCAGCACTGTCACCTTTCCATAGCAATTTGAAGCTTCCATGTGCAATATTGTAATTATTTATTAATAGTATCTAAAATTATTTCTGTGTACAGATGAATAGTTAATTTTTTTTCCCGGTCCTTTTTTAAACCACCGATCAGATGTACACCCATATAGAGTTGACTTTAGCTCTTCTCAGTGACATGATGTATTGTTATGGGACTATCCCATGGAGAATATATCAAATTTCCTTGCATGCTGTAACTGTGCATTGCAATATTTGAATGCAAAGTTAATATTAGAGATGCCTTCCTAGATCAGGTCTACAAGCAAAGAGTTATATCCCTAATTCTTTTAAGTCTGGGTCTGGCCATTTCAGCACTGGTAATAACAATAAGAAAAAGTAAAGCTTGTTTATGACTGTGCGATAATAGTATCGTCCCTGCTACAGTAATACCTTGTTTTTAAAGAAATGCTTATTCCTATAAAGCTAAATGTAGCTTCTGAATCTGTTGGTGTACCAGACAGCTGTTGAACAGCTGTTGATTGCCTGTTGCCTTCTGTTGCATTACTATATTGTATATTTTAAAAAAAAGGAAGAGAGAGAGACCAGTGATTATAAATCAATGCACTATTTAGTCCAGCTGTGTAAGGTTTTAAAGGAATGGCCTGATAAAATTCAACAAGATCAAGTGGGGTATGAATACCACCCTATAAAGCCTTAGTAAGACCATGCCTAGAATATTGCATCCAGTTTTGGTCACCACACTATAAAAAGATATTGAGACTCTAAAAAGAGTGAAGAGAGGAGCAACCCAGATGAGTTGGGGACTGGATGCCAAAACATGCAATAAACAGTTGCAGGAACTGGGCATGGAAGAGAAGGTCCAGGGGAGACATGGTAGCAGTGTTCCAATATTTGAGGGGCTGCCACAGAGAGGAAGCGGTCAAGCTATTTTCCAAAGCACTTGAAGGCCAGACAAGGAATAACGGATGGAAACTGATCAAGGAGAGATTCAACCTGGAAATAAGGAGAATTTTTCTGACAGTGAGAACAATCTACCAATGGAACAGAAGTAGCCTTCTAAAGTTCTGGGAGCTTCATCACTGGAAGCTTTCGAGAAGAGACTGGACTGCCATCTGTCAGAAATGGTGTAGAGTCACCTCCAACTCTGTTAATCTGTAATCTAATCTAATTCAGTTCTTTTCAGTTCAAAGTCTTGCAAATAGATCTGCTTCAAAGCTGCAATGGACTGCAAAATACTCCAAATAATCTTTTTTTTTTAAAGAATACTAAATGTTGTGATTTTATTCCATATTCCATTGTTCCATGAACAATGACAGGGAGACATGATGATGCATTATTTGCATGTCTATGAAATTCTCAGTCCTCCAAGTCATGGGGGTCCCACGGGTGCTTTTTTCAAGAGGCACCTGGACTTTCTGGTTTTTCACTGAAGACGTTTGGCTTCTCATCCAAGAAGCTTCCTCAGAAGTAGGGCTACAAAAATGTTCAGAAACGTTTTCACCCACTAGATGGCAACAAAGAGAAACCAATGTGTTTGACTCACTTCTGCCATCTCTGGTCAAGCAATTTTTTTTTTTTTAATAACACATACATAATAGCTCTAGAAATATTTACTAAACAAACTGGAAGGGTAGCCAGAGAATAAAAAGAAATTACTCCAGAAAGTAAATGGAACAATAGAATGAGAGAAAGTTTTTTCACCTTTTTATAACCCAGCTGCCCTCTTTCCCTGCATGAGATCTTGAGATCTCTGTTAAATTCACAGTTTCTACCAACTGTTATTTTTTTTCTTTCCTTCCCAGTCATGTCAAAAATATTTCCTGTTTCAAAAGAAAAACAATTCCTAATCCCTGCATTGCCTCTTTGCAAACTTCTCTGGCACCCCAGTTTGCATTTTAAAAAATAAACGACAATACTGCTCTTGTTAATCCACCCAGATCCCAATTTATTGCTTAGTTCCTTTTATTTCCTATTGCCAAGAATTCAATCTTAAGGCAGAGTCAGCAGATGAAATACGCGACCTTCAAATAGGCAATTATTTTTCACTTTCTATGCATTTTGCCAGTGCTCCTCACTCCAAGGATGAAATGGATTAGGAATTTATCTGAAGTTGATTTTAGAGCAGGAAGAGATAGAACAAATAAATATGGTGATGTAGTAGATGGTAGAACATGGCCCGTTCATGTGACATGAACCAGTTCTCTGATCAGGAGTAACATTTTGCTTGAAAGAGACGTAATTTTTGGTAAGTCCTGTCACCCCAATTCAAAATGAGCATAATAACATGGGTTTCCCAAGATATATTTTAGCATTAGCATTGGATTTTCCCACGAGTCAATCGATTTTCCAAAGCACCAAAAGGCAAGATAAGAAACAATGGATGACAACTAAACCAGGAGAGCAACAATCTAGAACTAAGGAAAACTACATTACTGATCCGGCCCTTGAAGAAATCCAGTTTGACACTCCTGCTCTATTCTAAACTAATAAAAACCTTTTAAAAAAGTGAGGGGGGGGGGATTCCAGCATTTTCAGCCTTGGGCGAATACTTCAACATCTACCCATGTAATGTTTAGAGCCTTTACATCTATTCATCTCCACCCTTTGCTTTTATCTCCAGAGCTAGGGTGGGCTTCACTAGCAGCAGTGGTTCTTCCATCCCAAGGACTGGCCCTTAGATTTCCAGTGCTCTCCTCTCCTCTGCTTCCGATGCATCCATGTGTCAGGCACTGGACCCAGCTGTTCCTCCTCTTCCTCATCAGCCACCTCCAGACCTGGGGGCTGTTGACTCTCCACCTGAGGACTGACAGATGGCCCAAGCTCCACCTCTGTCTCTCTCTGTCTCTACCCATGTAATGTTTAGGGCCTTTAAATCTTCCACGAATGTTCTTTGCCATGTATTTTGAGGGTGACCACTTGGTCATTTGGCATCCACCCCATGGCCATCTTGGGGATTCAAATGTTTTCCATGCAGAGAATATGCCCTGCAGGTATTGTGACTCCAACCCCTGAGCCTGTCCTAACAGAGGAAGAGGACTCAGAAGGTGAGGGAGAGGATTTGGCAAGGCCTCCCTCTCCAGGATCCTCATCTCTGGCAATGCGTCAGGGTTCCTCCGAAGGCCCAGAGATATGCCAGGAACAAGGCACTTTGGAGCAGTCACAGAAAGAGAGAGTGGGGGATGAGTTTTGGCTGGATCCCAGACAGCGTCAGAAAGATAAGCACACGTAGCAGAGAAAGCAGAGGTGTGGGCGCACCAGAGATTGAGTTGAGTCACTGGACCACACCTCACAAGGGATAAAAGGGAGTGTGTCCACTATTCAGGCCTTGTGAAGGACAAATTGAAAAGCTCGGAAGTCATATCGTGTTTCTAGAACCCTGTTAGAAGCTCTTTTTAGATTTCTTCAGACTGGACTTCGACGATTCTTTGCTTTGTAGAATTAATTTGGTATATAGGACTGAGGAGGAAAAACCTCCCTTAGTGAGTAAAATCTCTTGGCAGGCAGTTCATGGATCGCTGCCAAGCCTGTTATCTTAAAGGAATTCCTGACTGTTTGATTCATTAACTCCTGGCTGTCTGTTTGTGTGTGTGCGTGCGATGGGGACAGCACAGCAAGTTGGAGTTTTCTGGGTGTGACCATGTCATGTAGTTTGCAGGAGAAACTTTTTTGGAGCACTTCAAAACTGCTAGAGAAACAGCAAGAAGAATTGCAAGAAGATTTATTCAATCCAAGATATATACAGAAAAGTTGCAAGGGACCTTGGAGGTCTACTGTTCTGACCCAGCTACCCAAACACGACAAACCCTCTGGAGTTAACTCAGATTCCTTTATTAGGAATGTCGGTAGCCCTGGCAAAAAGATTCTCTCTCAACACAGGCTAACAAATCTGTCCAGCAGGGATATGAATAGTTGTCTGCCACATCTATTCATCTCCACCCTTTGCCTTTATCTCCAGAGCTAGGGTGGGGCTTCACTAGCAGCGGTGGTTCTTCCATCCCAAGGACTGGCCCATAGATTTCCACTGCTCTCCTCTCCTCTGCTTCTGATGCATCCATGTGTCAGGCACTGGACCCAGCTGTTCCTCCTTTTCCTCATCAGCCACCTCCAGACCTGGAGGCTGTTGACTTTCCACCTGAGGACTGACAAATGGCCCAAGCTCCGCCTCTGTCTCTCTCTGTCTCTGCCAATTCTACTCCCTCTCCCTCTTCCTCCTCAGAGCTCCCAGATCGCCTTGATGCTGACCCACACCTCCTCCTCCTCTGATTTGACTGTTGGAGGGCCCAGCGGCTGACAGGCCACATCTTCTAGTCCAATGTCCTGCTCAAACAGGAGACCCTATACCATTTCAGACAAATGGTTATCCAATCCTTTCTTAAAAAAAAAAAAACCCTCCAGTGATGGAGCACTCACAACTTCTGGAGGCAAGTTGTTCCACTGATTAATTGTTCTCACCGTCAGGAAATTTCTCCTTAGTTCTCCCCTAAAGAACTGCATCCAATATTTTGCAAAACACCTGATAAGCAAAGTTCAATATCAAGCTCCTCTTTTGAGAGCCCTTCATGTCAGGATATTAAAAGAAAGTTCGACTGTTTTATGCGATATGCCACATCTCTTTCACATACAGGGATTCCTTTCATTCCTTTCATTTCGAACGAGGCATCGTGGAAAAAACAGGACCTCCTTCTGTGACAAAGTCAAAACAAATGCTTCATCTGTAGACAGGTAAAGCAATCTTCTTTCAAGACAACCTAACCCATATCTTTGCTCTGCAATGTTAACATGACATTTATAAAACTGGCGGGGGGAGACAGAGCAAAAAAAGAAAAGGGAATGTGTTACTCTCGCTCTTTTGTGTGTGTGTGTCTCATTGTCACAAAAAGAAGGCAATTCCGGAGTGTTCGGTAGCTGGGGATTGCGATTCAACTGCTCCAACCTTTTTTTCTTTTCCTTTTTATTTTTTTTAAGATCTCACTTTCTCTCCCTCCTTCCCTTCCTTTTGAGAATTGTGCCAAAAAAATGGGGGGGGGGGGGGGAATGGGAGAAAAGAAAGGCAAGTTTTAAAGGTCAACTGTACAGTGGTGATGGGAATGCCTGCTTATATGGCAAGACACTTCTATTTAAAACCTGGCCAAGTAAACACCAGCTGAAGCAGATGGCCTTTACGGATTACTTGGAATGTGTGTTGAACAAGAACATATGAATAAGAGGTAATTACGAGGCAGCAGGACAAGGAGCCGTCTCTCTGTTTTAGAGGTATGAAACCCCTCCCAAAAAAATGAAACTACTTTTTGTTTTTTTAAAAAAAATAGATTTATATGCCGCCCTTCTCTGGAGACTCAGGGCGGCTTACAATGTGTTAAGCAATGGCCTTCATACTTTTGTATATTTTATACAAAGTCAGCTTATTTCCCCCACAAACTGGGTCCTCAATTTACCTATCTTAGAAAGGATGGAAGGCTGAGTCAACCTTGAGCCTGGGGAGATTTGAACTTGCAATAATTGTAGACAGCGGAATGTTAATAACAGGCTTTTCATCTGTTGAGCTATCCAGGCTCCATGTGCTTTGAGAGCTCCACATTTATACTTTCTCTACTTCCTAAGAGACTTAGGATCTCTGTCTCATACCACAAGGAATGTCCCAGAAGATAAAGTCACTTTTTTCAATCAAGCAATCTTTTCAAACAAGGATGACATATTATTAAGGCTACTTTTAAAATATGTATCGATAGATGGATAGATGGATAGATGGATGGATGGATAGATGGATGGATAGAAGATAGATTGATAGATAGATAGATAGATAGATAGATAGATAGATAGATAGATAGATAGATAGATAGATAGATAGATAGATATGGATGGATGGATGGATGGATGGATGGATGGATGGATGGATGGATGGATGGATGGATAGAAGATAGATAGATGATAGATAGATAGATGATAGATAGATAGATAGATAGATAGATAGATAGATAGATAGATAGATAGATAGATAGATAGATAGATAGATAATGAGAGATGATGGATGGATGGATGAAAGAGAGAGAGAGAGAAAGAGAGAGAGAGAGAGAGAGAATTATTATTGTTGTTATTGTTGCAGGAATATAAATGTATATATATCCTATTGCAGGAATATATATGTGTATATTCCTGCAACATATGACGACCCATTGCAGGAATTGGATACAGCTAATTTGGTGAGAAGAAGGACAATGGATGACATGATAGCAGTGTTCCAATATTTGAGGGGTTGCCACAGGGAAGAGGGAGTCAAGCTATCCTCCAAGGCACCTGAAGGCAGGACAAGAAGCAATAGATGGAAATGAATGATGGACCGAAGCAACCTCGAGCTAAGGAGAAATTTCCCAACAGAGGGAACAATTAACCCAAGAAATGGCTTGTCTTCAGAAGTTGTGAATGCTCCATCAATGGGGGCATTTAAGAGGAGGCTGGACAGCCACTTCTGTAAAATTGTGAAAGTCTCCTGGTTGAACAGGAGGTTGGACTAGAAGACCTCCGTGGATCCTTCCAATGCTACTGTTCTCTTATTTCTGCTATAGGCATACCCTCTAATAACTCCAATATGTTCATATGAGTCTCTGTAACTAACACACACACACACACACACACACACACACACACACACACACCAAGTTCATAGAGCAGGTAAATCTCTATAGGACGACCGTTTCATGGCCAAGAATTCAATGAAGGCTTAGTGAAGATTCAGAACAGAGATGGCTTTTATAGTTCATCAGAACTCTCTTTTCCATAAGGAATTTACTTATTTTCTAGAGTTACACAAACTACAGAATTCTAAGCACAATGGTTCACACAGATCATTCAGCCAAACACCCACCCACAGAGAGACACAAATACACATGCAAAACAGGGAGCTGAAGACCCACAACCAAGATTACTACTAAATAAGCTCAGCATGGGGTGCAGATGGAGCAACTGGGTTTTGTTTTTGCTTTTTAATTGACCTGGTTAAGAGTTTTGTGAAAACACAAACATTACCTCCAGCCTGTCTTCTATTAAGTGGCATCTTATCCAAACTGTAGAAGCAAATCTCCAGTCATGTTACTTCCATCCTTCCGAGGTCGATAAAATGAGGACCCAGATTGTTGGGGACAATATGCTGACTCTGTAAACTGCTTAGAGAGGTCAGTAAAGCATTATGAAGTGGTTTCCCCCCAAATAAGACATCCCCTAATAATAAACCCAATCGGGCTCCTGAGCACATGGCAATAAGGCTAAGCGCTTATTTCAGGATTCAATATACATACATACATACATACATACATACATACGTGTGTGTGTGTGTGTGTGTGTGTGTGTGTGTGTGTGTGTGAGAGAGAGAGAGAGAGAGAGAGAGAGAGAGAGAGAGAGAGAGAGAGAGAGAGAGAGAGAGGTCTTATTTTCAGGAAAACATGTTAAGTCTAAGTGCTATTGCTATTCTCATGAAGAACACAGAAAGTATTGGAAGACTAAGTTTACTGTCTAATTGTGCCGACTGCCAGCAGTTTGATTCTATCTGGTTCAAGGTTGACCCAGCCTTCTATATTTCAGTTTTGGTCGCCACAATGTAAACAAGATCTTGAGACTCTAGAAAGAGTGCAGAGAAGACCAACAAAGATGATTAGGGGACTCAAGGATAAAACATATGAAGAACAATTGCTGGAATTGAGTACGTCTAGTTTGATGAAGAGAAGGACCGGGGGGGACATGATAGCAGTCTTCCAATATCTCAGGGACTGCCACAAAGAAGAGGGAGTCAGAGAAAGAAGGGGACGGCAGAGAACGAGGTGGCTGGATGGAGTCACTGAAGCAGTCGTTGTGAGCTTAAATGGACTCCAGAGGATGGTAGAGGACAGGAGGGCCTGGAGGAACGTTGTCCATGGGGTTGCGATGAGTCGGACATGACTTTGCGACTAACAACAACAGCTCTTGAATTCCTCCACAGAAGGAGGGAAACTGTGATATCGTTATTGTTGCGGAGATAATGAATAAGATCTAATCCTTGATTTCTGCTTCTTTATTCAGATAATTAATAACCTAGAAGCCATTCAACCAGTGGGGGGATTCAGCCAGTTCTCACCACTTTGGGAGAACCGGTTGTTAACTTTCTGAGCAGTTTGGCAAACTGGTTGTTGGAAGAAATCATTAGGGCAGAGAACCGGTTGTTAAATTACTTGAATCTCACCACCACATTCAACTGTGGAAAGAATAAACATAGGTGAACTATTCTTGGTGGATGTGTTATTACAAGAACACTGGAACACTCAATAATGGTGAATATATATTGACAATCTTTTCTCTTGAATGTATGTATTTTAACTAATTGGGACCCTCCAATCTTATAACATGCTGGTGGTTAAAAATACTCTTTTAACGTTTCCTGTCTTGGTTCTGAAAATGAAAGACCTCATTTGTTTTATCGTATTTCAATAAAATAATATAATATAAAAGACTAAGGCAATTACCGAGTTATTATTCTTATTAAATAAATTACCTGTCAAGTTTCATTTTCAAAGTATAGCACATTTTTAATTATTTTTCTTTTAAAGGAATATCTTGCAATGTGTTAATTTTTTATACGAGGAAAAGGGGATTTCGTTTTGATAGGCAGTGTAATTGTGCACAGGTGCTGTGGTATTACTTCTACTGCAAAAATCCGCCTGAGCAGAAAATAGTAAGAGTTTGACATTTCTTGCCATCTAGTGGATGTCTGTATTTTTGCAACTCAGGAGGTAACCTTATTAAAGCCAAGGTGGTACAGTGGTTAGAATGCGGTACTGCAGGCTAACTCACTGCTCGCTACCAGGAGTTTGATCCTGACTGGCTCAAGGTTGACTCAGCCTTCCATTCTTCTGAGGTCAGTAAAATGAGGACCCAGATAGTTGGGGACAAGAGGCTGACTCTGTAAACTGCTTAGAGATTATTGTAAAGCACTATGAAGCGGTATATAAGTCTAAGTGCTATGGCTATTGCTATTCTCTACAGAGGACAAGAATTCAGATTATAAAGCACAACATTATTATTATTATTATTATTATTATTATTATTATTATTATTATTATTATTTAATCGGTAGTGAGATTCACAGTCTTTGAGGCCGGTTAATAGCTCAGCAGCTCGAGTCCTAACCAAGGACCTAGGAACTGTTAAGATATCGTCAGAGGATGTAAGCTGTTCCGAGTAAGGTGGTTTTTTGTAGAGTCAAAATGTTCAAGTCCGGTAAATTTAGAATTTCTAAATAGCGGGGTAGCCCTTTGGGTATTGCTCCAAGGGCTCCAATTACAATCGGAACAACACATGATTTCTTTTTCCATAGTCGCTCAACTTCGATTTGCAAGTCCCGGTATTTTGTGATTTTTTCTTGCTGCTTATCTTCAATCCGTGCATCACCAGGTATTGCAATGTCAATGAACCATACTTTTTTCTTTTCAACTACCGTTATGTCAGGTGTGTTGTGGACCAAGTGCCTGTCAGTCTGAATCCTAAAGTCCCACAAGATCTTGAGTTTCTCATTATTATTATTATTATTATTATTATTATTATTATTATTATTATTATTATTATTATTATTATTATTATTATTATTATTATTATTATTATTATTATGTCAGCTTATTGCCGCCACAAACCGGGTCCTCAATTTACCCACCTTAGAAAGGATGGAAGGCTGAGTCGACATTAGGGGAAAAAAACAGAAAAGTGCAATTTCAAATGTGATATCTCATTGTTTTACTCACATAATTCAAACCAGTTTTATAATTTAGCCCAAAAGAAAAATCACCACTTATCTTGGAATTTGAAAGGCGAAATGTTTTCTACCCATCTTATTATTTGACTGTCACTTTTTGTGGAACAGCAGTGTTATTTTAAAAGGCTGTTGGTTGCCATTTTGAATTTCTAATATGACATCATTTTCAAGCAATTAGTAAATAAATTAATAGCTAAAATGCTAGGAAGACAGCTATATGATACTTAGGCGATATGATTCCTCCTAATCTAATTCCTTCTAATATTCAAGAGGAAGATCTGCAATCTTTTGATTTCATGTCTTTCCCCCCCCCCCACCCCCCACAGTCTTCACTAGATGACAAAGACATCGGAATAATAAAGAATCTATATTGGCATCAGGTAGAAAATGTGAGACAAGGCCAAAAATACTTAGATGAGGCAGAAATATGAAGAGTGGTCAGACAGTGCTGTATTCTGTCTCCACTGTTATTTAATATCTACTCTGAAATGGATCGGGAACATGCTCACCATTTTCCCTTGGAATTGTTCCCTTGCCTCACCCTCCGCCTTACCTCTCTGCGTTACACTCTATCAAACATAGACTCGCATTTATGAAGGCACAATTTAATGTGATCCCCTCGAATGTCCTCGACAGTAGGCTCTCAGGGGGAGTAAAATCCACCTATTGTACATGTGATGGCCGATCCCCGGAATCTCTGTTCCACATTACATTCATATGTCCCCACTACCGAGCTATGAGATCAAGATTCATTTCCCCTATTTCCCAGAGATTTCCTGGATTACCTGATCTGTTCAGCCTTTATTTCTTACTCCAGGATGCAGACCCTAATATAACTTCAAAGGTGGCAAAAAATTTTGCTGCAGTCGTGGCTGAAAAAAAACGGGGGAAGAGACGAGAAATCCCTACGGCAGAGGATCACTAGTATTGACAGTACAGATTGTATCCAAGATAGTAGATGGTGTACTGTCGCATGATCTATTTACATTTGTAAAATCTACCCCCCCTTTTATGTGTATTTTAATTTGGTCTTTGATCACAATAAAAGCTATCTATCTATCTATCTATCTATCTATCTATCTATCTATCTATCTATCTATCTATCTATCTATCTATCTATCTATCTATCTACTCTGAATCAATTTTTAACAAAGCATTGGAAAACATTGATGCTGGCCTCAAAGTAAATGGTGTTCAGCTCAGCAATTTAAGATATGCTGATGATATAGTTCTGCTTGCCAGTAAGCATGAAGACCTTCAGCTCCTCATCAATAGACTCTCAGAAATATCTGAAAAATATGGCTTGAAGCTTAACACCTCAAAAACCAAGATCATGGTCGTCAACAAACAACTCATTAATTTACCAATGATAAATTTGGAAGGGATACCATTAGAAAAAGTTGAAAGGATCACGTACCTCGGTTTTAATTTACATGAAAGCTGGGATATGATCAGTGAAGTAAAGACAAGGATAGAGAAAGCTCGAACAGCATTCTTCAAAATGAAAAAGGTCTTCTGCAATCACGACATAAGCCTAAAACTGAAAATCAGGCTTGTCAGATGCTACATCTTTTCTATCCTGCTCTATGGAGTGGAGAGTTGGTCTCTGACAGAAAGCCACTTGAAGAGACTAGAAGCATTTGAAATGTGGATTTACAGACAACTGTTACGTATAAGCTGGGTTAACAAAATCACAAATGAGGAGGTGATATGCCTCCTGGGAAAGCAAAGGGAAATAATCAAAGCCATTAAAAAGCAAAAGTTAAAATATTTTGGACATGTGATGCAACACCCGGAAAAGTATACCATACTTCACTTAATCCTCCAGGGAAAAATGGAAGGCAAACTTTGTCCAGGCAGAAAAAGAACATCATGGCTTCAAAACCTAAGGGATTGGTTCAGACAAAACTCTACAGCACTTTTTCATGTGGCTGTTGACAAAAATAGGATTGCCATCATGATCACCAATGTCCAATGACGGATATGGCACAAGAAAAAGAAGAAGACAATCTTCACTGAAGCTGCTTCCCCAAATTAGCATTTTAACTAAAATGGTCAGAAGGGAATATTTGGGTTCTTGGTTGAGGAAAGAAACCCCATTCTCAGGCTTATTCTGAACACGTGGACTTCAAATGTGGGCCTTCAAATACTGGACTTCTAAGAATGTAACACAATATATGCACAGTATGTATATGTTGTAACACTATGGTACTGTAATTGAAAGGAAATTGACCTATCATATAAAACTAATGGTTGAGGAAAGAAGAATAGTCTAAGACTGATACCATTTGCATATAGCACAGCCCATAGTTAATTGGACTCTAGCTGAGATTGGTGGCAAACAAGTCTAATAAATAATAACAAACAATAACAATACAAAGACCTGCAAATAGATATAGAACAACAATGTGTAGTTAATAATGAAAGCAAAGGCAGTGCCAATACTAATAGGTGCCTTGAATGTGAGATTGAGGGTGAGACCATCACTTGAACACCATTGGTATTGACAAAATTGCCACTAAACTGCAGCAAAAAACTGTTTAAACTCTTGCCATGGTGCTTCAAAGGGCCGCCCTACAGCTGATCAGTGGTAAAAGGCAGTGTGGTGGTAGAGCAGTGTTCTCCATAAACAAATGGGTAGACCGGTAGGGCTCTGCAAGCAGTTAAAAACCTGGTAGATCAGTATCTCTGCTAAATCCTAAAGAATTGTTTGTCACATGACCATCAAACCACTCCCACAAAATAAGCCACGCCCACAGAACCAGTAGTAAAAAAAATTAGAACCCACCCCTGCTGGATGCCCTTCCTGTTGCCAATGCAGAATTTGCAGCAGATATATTGTCATTGTGCCCAGAGAGAGAAATATCCTCTACCTAAGATTTGTGCTTTGGATATGTGAATCCCCACTAAAAACCTGAAAATAAATTAACCCTACTTAAAAATAAGCCCACCCTTATCTTAAACAAGATAACTTTATCTTACTTTCTTTGAATGTCTATGGAGATTCTCAGTCATCCACATCATGGTTGACCCAAAGGTGCTTTTCCAAGAGGCAACTGGATTTTATGGAAAGTCCAATTTCCTCTTCGAAAAGCACCACTGGGAACTACTTTCTTTGAACTTATCTCACCCCAGAATTATGCAAGTTAAGAAGAGATTTATAGAGAAAGGTGTTGTGGCTCCACTCGCTGAGCCTGTGTTATCAGCAGGAAAGGAGTCCAAAAGTGAGGAAGAGGAGTTGGCAAGGCCTCCCCCTCCAGGACCCTCCTCTCTGGCAATGCCTTCGGTCCTCCGAAGGCCAAGAGATAGGCCTGGGGCCAAGCACTTCCACGCAGCTGCAGGTGGACAGTAATAAGGAAGATGAGTCTTGGCTGGATCCTTGACAGCATCGCAGAGATAAGCGCGTGCAGCAGAGGAAGAGGCATGCCAGGAATTAGGTTGAGTCACTGGACCACACCCTACAGGGTATAAAAGGGGGTGTGGTGGCCAGTCAGAGCAAAAACTGATAGTGAACAAACCTCTCTGCATTGCTGGACTTTTTGACTGACTTGAACTGAATCTGACTATTCTCTTATCTGCTGTGTTTTGGCTTTGATGTTCCGGATGGAGAGAAAATCCTCCCTTCATAAGTAAAAGATTCTTGGCAGCCAGCCACTGGGTTGCTGCCAATTCTGCTATTGGAGAAACTTTTGTTGGCTGGCTTATTTCACTCTTAACTGTCTGTAGGGGTGCGTGTGCGAGACAGGGACAGAACAAATGGTCCTTGAAATGCTTGAAATGGCTGGTCGGCAAATTCAATTGCTAAGGCATTATACCAGAGAATTATGATTTGGACTACAAGTCCCATGATGCTTCATCAAAAAAAAAGAAAGAAACAGCATCACCTCCAGCAACAGGAGAGAGGACAGCTTGAATGCTTGGCTGCTGAGAAAAAAGTAAAAGTGCCTTTTCTCATTCGTTGGGCATCTTATGCTGCTGTAGTAAGAAATCACATTCTTGTTTCTTTCTTGGCATTTTTACTGATGCCTTGTGATTATACTGTGTATAGAAATAAAAGAAAAAGTCATATCCTGCTTTTCGATTTCTGACATGTTGTTCCAAAATTTACCTTTGCGGTAAAAAACGTTCCCACAAAATGCGACGTTCTCTCTTATTTCTTTAATCTCCACTGATTAATTATATTACTGGCAAGCGAAGAAGGTATGGCAGATTTTGACTATTATTGTAAAACTATTGATTTCTGAGGCCTGGCGAATTTCACAGATTCTCTATTTGCACGTCTAGGAAATATTTCCAAATTCATATTGCTTCGGGGGACCATTGTCATATCAGCTTCCATAGTGACCTTTCTCAAGCATACTCAATAAAGAAATAACTTTATGGGTAATAAACAGCAAATGAAAAAGCAGATACAATCCCATCCATCTGCAACAGATTCCACTGTAAATTTTTTGCCTGTGGATTTCCTGATAAGGGTAAAGAGAATTAACAATTTTGGAGAAGGGATAAACTTATGGAGTAAAGATACAAGGAGCTAATGGAGGGGTGTCACTGCTCCTTGTACAATAGTGGCCAAAATTGTGGAAACCTTTTGGGAAAAGTGTATTTTTGAGGTTTGGTGGCTAATAACACTACTTTTTTTTTTTTTTTTTGAGTTTCAAGATAATCATATTTCATTGCTGAAATGGCCTGGGAATAGCCCAGACCTTAACCCAACTGAAAATCTACAGAGCCGACTAAAGAAACTTGTTAGTCAGAAGCGACCCAGCAATAAAACCCAGTTAATAGAAACTATCCTTCAATCTTGGTTTCACATTATAACAGCTACAGAACTAAAAAAACTTGGTTCACTCCATGGGAAGACGTCGTAAGGCCATCATTCATGCTAAAGGTTACCCAACTAAGTATAAATGACATGGGGATCATTTTTGTATATCTCATTTTTTCTACGTGTTTCCCTTTTCTTCTTTACATTGAAACTGCTATTCTAATAGCAAATCCTTCATAAAAGTTATTGCATTACATTCTTTTTTAAAAAAAAAAAGATTTTATTTTTATTTTTAAACAAACACAACATTAAAAAAACCATCATCTTTCCATATGCTTACAGACAGTGATTCAGTCGGTTAAAATCATTTTGTTCTCTCAACATTTTTAAAATTTCAGTTGTGACAAATATTCTTTCATCTAACTAAAAACAAATGTTTACACATTTTGTCCACATTTCATTTCACATATAATACTTCACCTCCATTCTTTATTATCTGCCCATTGGTAAAATAGCACCCATATCAAATAATATTGCTTATCTTCCTGGTCTCTTATTTCAAATGTCAATCTACTCATTTCAGCACAATCCAATATTTTTTAAATAATTTCTTCATCAGCAATTTTCTTCTCTCCTTTCCAATTTTTTTTGCAAATTCTAGCCGCTGTTAAGATATTCACAATTAAATATTGCAATTCTTTATATTTATTTATTTATTTATTTATTTATTTATTTATTTATTTATTTATTTATTTATTTATTTATTTATTTATTTATTTATTTATTTATTTATTTATTTATTTATTTGAATGTCTCTGGTAAGATCCCTAATAAAAATATCTCTGGTTTCAAGTCAATTTGTCTCTTTGTCATTTTTTCCAACCATGTGTGTATCTTAGTCCAAAATCTTCTTACTTCTATGCATGTCCACCACATATGGTAATAAGATCCTGGGGTCTGATGGCACTTCACTTTTTTCTACATGTTTCACTTTTCTTCTTTACACTGTAACTGCTATTCTAATAGCAAATCCTTCATAAAAGTTATTGCATTACATTCTTGATTAAATTATCTTTCCATTGATATATAATTTTATGGTACTACTCAAAAAATAAATAAATAAGTGGTGTTATTAGCTTATTTTAGAAAATACACCTTTCCCAAAAGGTTTCCATAATTTTGGCCACTACTGTATTACAGAAATGTATGTCACTATATCATTTATGCTGTATGAAGTGATAACATTTTGCAAACAGGTAAGTGCTTTGCTGTAGCTCAGTAATCATTTTCTTCCTAAATGGATTGTATACGAGTCCATCGGATGACATAGAAGAGAACAGATGTTTGTTCTTGCAAAACTGATCAAGTGGAAATGGTAATTGGGCAGCCATCCATTTGAAAATCAGGGCCATACGCTTCCATCATGATACTCTAAAATATTTCGCAAACAACCTATGAGATCTGCATCCAGCGAAATGCAAAGGGAAGTTGAACTCCGAAGCAAAGGACAGACAAGACAATAACAATATGGCAGGATAATGAATGTGGAAGAGGTTGATAGCATAGACAGATTTTCCAGTAATTTAGAATGGAATGGAATGTATTAGAATAGAATAGAATAGAATAGAATAGAATAGAATAGAATAGAATAGAATAGAATAGAATAGAATAGAATAGAATAGAATAGAATGGAATGGAATGGAATGGAATGGAATGGAATGGAATGGAATGGAATGGAATGGAATGGAATGGAATGGAGAATTAGGATAGGATAGGATAGGATAGGATAGGATAGGATAGGATAGGATAGGATAGGACAGGACAGGACAGGACAGGACAGGACAGGACAGGACAGGACAGGACAAAATAGAATAATAACTTTATTGTCATAATTTATAATTAATTGTTGAATGTACACCAATGAAATTCCGTTGCATACAGCTCTCAAAGGGTCACCACCTCCAATGTACTCTACATAAACATGATAAAATAAATAAATATAAAATTATGCATATATCCACATATATTATATGACATGGATAAACAACACAGTCTAGTTCAGATGTACACATGTCCATGGCAAGAAAAACAAATCTTGCAAGTTTACCAGACAGATGGCCTAGGAAAGAAAGCTGTTACAGAATCAGGTAGTCCTGCTAGAAATACTTTGAAACCCCCTCCCAGAGGAAGCAACAAAAACAGACTGTGAAGTGGGTGTGTGGGGTCTCTAAGCACATAGCACTTATAAGCAGTATCCTGAATAATGGGAAGCAAGCTTCCTATAATCTTCTCAGCTGTCCTTACCACTCTCTGTAGGGACTTTCTGTCTGAGGTACTGCTGTCACCAAAACAAACAGGGATGTAGTTTGTTAAAATGCTCTCAATTGTGCCTCTGTAAAAGATAGCCAGGACAGAAGGAGAAAGATGTGCTCTCCTCATCCAATGCAGGAAATGCAGATGATGGTTTGCACGCTTCACTAAGGATGACGTGTGGTGAGACCAGTTCAGATTGTTAATCATCTGCTCTTAATTACTTAATACTGTTGACCATCTCTACAGCGGCATCCTTGATACTGAGTGGAGATTGACTATACCAGCTCTTTCCAAAATATACAATGACCTCCTTTGTTTTATTAACATTTATTAACATTTAAATTTCTTGGACCCGGAGCCCTTTAGATCAGGAGCCCTTTCAATCGTTGAAATCTAAGAAAGTGAAGGAGCTTCTGTTCAATATGAAAGAGGGTGATATCGGTTAGGAAAAAGTAGATATTTGGGGAATAAAGTTGTTTTGTTCCTTTCTTCCTTCCTTCTCCAAGCAGCCTGTATGTTATAGATAAGGCCATTCACACAGCAGGACTCAGATACCCGGTGAGCAGGCCAATTCAATAACTCATTTAAGACCAATGGTTGAAAGTCCATACCTTCATTCCATTTTTAATTATCTACTGTCGACCTCCAGAATATGTGTGCCCTAAATTTTTACCAATCCATTTCTCATCTTTAGTTTAACATTCACCACCGGTACCTATTGTCCTAAGTTGGGGAGGGAGGGCATAATTTGTTTTTGCAATTTATGCTATTTGCAATAATTCACTCCATTTCCCCTGGCGAAGATAACAATGTTTGTGGTCAATATATTAATTTTCAGGTCCATACTCTTTATTCTATCGTACCATCCGACATTAACCAAACATAATTCAAGTTCTCGGCCAAAGACACCTCTTAATTTCTGCACAGATGTGCATGCACTGTCATGTCCCTATCAATGTCTTTCTAAGACCACAACAGATTTTCCATCTCTCTCTCTCTCTCTCTCTGCCTCTGCTTCTTTCTTCTTAAAGCATTAAACTTCCCAAGTTCTGTCCATGGACACATCTTGCAGCTTTGCTATCAGAATTCTAGCAAATATTTGCTTAGTTTCAGTACATGTTACGCCCTAATCCCCCCCTTTAGCACTGGCATTCAGCCTGGTTGCAGAGTTGAACTTCAGAATGTTATGCAGTAACGAAATGCACATGGGAACACGCAGTGGGTCTCTGTTATATTGTATTACAAAAGCTGTATTTGTTACAGTTGCTTGAACACACATGCATATGCTCCAGCTGGACAATGATCAGGGGATGGCAGGGATAAAAGAATATAGGAAAACTCCATCGATCTGAATAGTATGGACAAATTGGGGCCCTTCAACCATCTTCTGTCCAGTCTTCTTTTTATTGTTTTCCAGCTACTGTCTGCTAGCATTCCATCACATGTCATCTCTCTGTTGTTCTTCCACTGACATCTTCAGTTTGGGGATCAAATGTGACTTACTGGATAGCAATTATCGTATTTTTCAGAGTATAAGACACAGCGGACTATAAGATGCACTTAGATTTAGAGGAAGAAAACAAGAAAAAAATTGTTTTTGGCCTCCACGCATCTGGTTTTCACCAAAAATGCATCCATTTTTGGCCTGCAGAGTGCTTCTGGGGACTGGGGAGGGCAAAAATGTGATGCACGGAGGGTTCGTGAACCCAAAAATAGGCCCATTTGTGACAAAAACAGGCCCATTTTTGGCAAAAATGGGTCTTGTGGAGCACTGCAGAGTGCTTCTGGGGGGGAGAGCAAAAATGTGATGTACGGAGGGTTCAGGAGCCCAAAAAAGGCCCATATTCAGTCTATTTTCACCTACTTTTAAGGGGGAGGGGAAAGTGCATCTTATACTCTGAAAAATACGGTAACTTCATTATCTCTAGTTGCTGTTTCAGAGTTTACTACCATTATCTGTTTAGCTTGGTTGCTTCTAAACATCTGTGTGTGCTTCTCTAGAGTCAGGTTTGGGTCATTTTGTTTCATCTTTGTCTCCCTGGGTTTTAGTTCTCCCCCCCTTTTTTTTTCTTTGTATAATATTTATTTATTTTATTTATTTATTGGTTCGATTTATACACCACTCTTCTCCAGAGACTCAAGGCAGCTTACAATACGTTAAGCAATAGCTTTTTGTATATACCTGCTTAGTAGTGCTTTTGCCCCCCCCCCCCCAGCGGTGTTCTTTTTTATACAAAGTCATCTTATTGCCCCCACAATCCGGGTCCTCACTTTACCTACCTTGAAAGGATGGAAGGCTGAGTCAACCTTGAGCCTGGTGAGATTCGAACTTGCAGCAATTGCAGGCAGCTGGTGCTACTTAAGAGCACTTTAATCTGCTGTGCCACCAATGCTCTTCAATAGTACAATAACTGCATTTCTCCAAATATCTAGAGAAGGCAGGAGAGTGAGAGGGGGACAGGGAGGGATAGGGTTAGGGAGATAGAGAGGAGGAGGGGCAGGGGAAGAGGAGAGGGAACAGAAAGAAGAAGGAGAGAGAGTGGGGAGGGGGAGGGGGAATAACAATTTGTTCATTCCATGTGACATCTTGGTGTTGTCTTTAATTTATCTATCTCTCTATCTCTCTATCTATCTATCTATCTATCTATCTATCTATCTATCTCTCTCTCTCTCTCTCTCTCTCTCTCTCTCTCTCTCTCTCTCTATCTATCTATCTATCTATCTATCTATCTATCTATCTATCTATCTATCTATCTATCTATTTATTTGATTCATATGCCGCCCTTCTCCGGAGACTCAGGGCGGTTTACAATGCATTAAGCAAAAGCCTTCATACTTTTGTATATACCTGCTTAGTAGGGCTTTCGCCCCCAGCCCCCCCCCCCCAAGCGGTGTTCTTTTTTATGCAAAGTCAGCTTATTACCCCCACAATCCGCGCTCCTCATTTTACCTACCTTGGAAGGATGGAAGGCTGAGTCAACCTTGAGTCTTGTGAGATTTGAACTTGCAATAATTGCAGGCAGCTGGCAACTAAATGCTACTTTAACAGCACTTAGTCCACTGCGCCACCTAATAGTTCTTCTTTTTGTTGTACTTTCTATCTTCATTCTCATCAAGTCCATTACAACAATTCATCACTAACAGAATATTCTGATTATAGCATTTTTATACATAATTTCCTTATTTGTAACTCTTTTCTATTAATTTACTTATTTGTATCTTTTTTCTAACCAATGGTAAAATTGGTTCCATATCTTAAAGTATCCTGAATCTTCTCTTTCCTTAATCATCAAAGTCAATCTATTCATTTCTGCACAGTCTAAAATTGTCTTAATTATTTCTCCTTCCAAAAGTATTTTCTCTGCTTTCCAATGTTGTGCATAAGTAATCCTTGCAGCTGTTATTAAATATATAATCAAATAGATATTTTCTTTACTATTTTTTTCTGGAAGGATACCCAGTAGGAACAGCTCTGGTTTAAAATCAATACATTGTTGTATTATTTCTTCAAGCCATATCTTAATTTTATTCCAATAATTTTTAGCTTCTGAACATGAATGACCGATCTATTAAATGTTCATTTGTTTAAAAAATAAAAAACTTTTTTTAAAAAGAACAATTAGTTCAGTCATTTCATGAAGTTCATCCAAATTTTAACATGTCTTCAGTTTTTTTTCCATTTTTCCATTTTTTTCCAATGTAGCTTTACCATTTCCCAACAAACTCACCACATTTAGGTCTTCTTTTTCATCCCTCCCCCACCCCCCCCACCCCCACTTAGGCACTCACATTTAAAATGTTCACTGCAATTGCATTCTATATTGCTTTCCTTCTCATATGAATTTCTGAACTATTTCTTCTGCATTACTCAATTCCCCCTCCTGTTTTCTCCTTTTTGGTTTTAATCCAATTCACTCTTCCCTTTATAGCTTTTCAGCCACTTCCAAAATATTTCTTTTAAAAAAATTCTATCTATTTCCCCCCTGCTTTTTTCATCTTTATTTCTTGCTGTCTTTGAGTGTATTCTTGGTAGTTAGACTTTATCTGCCTAGAGAGATCATCTAGTTAATGTCTCATATTTACCCTCATCTTTGTAGCTTCCATTCCTCATTTGATTTTTGCCAGATTTCTTCATTTTATGGTTTCACCAATCAATCGTTTTAGATTTCCTGTAAAGATAACCAAACAGTTACTACTTTGATATCTATCCACAAGAATCTGGATGACACTTTTATATGTGTGTATGAGAGAGAGAGGGAGAGAGAGGGGGGGGGGAGAGAGATGTTAAGAGAATAGCAACTCTAGTAATACCAATAGCACTTAGACTTATATACCATTTCACAGTGTTTTACAGCCCTCTCTAAATGGTTTAGAGTCAGCCTATTGCCCCCAACAATCTGGGTCCTCATTTTACCCACCTCGGAAGGGTGGAAGGCTGAGTCAACTTTGAGCCTGGTGAGATTTGAACTGCTGTAGTATATTTAATGCATGCATTCACACAAATGAATTAGGAATATTCCTAATTGCATTCTATATCTTCTAAATCCTAACTGTCAACCATTAAAGGACAATACAACTGCTGTGATAAATCAGAATATGAAGCCTTAATACTACTAATTCCAAATAAAATCCGAACATATTTCTAGTTTTGTGCCATTGTCTTACAATTGAAGTTTTCCGGTTCTGGCCACAATGATAGATTTAATGACCAAATATACTTATATACAAAGACAATGGAGTTGAAAATGAAGTGTTGGATTAAGATCAGCAAGACTGAGGTTCAAATCTATTCTCACTCATGAAAGCTCAAGGATTAACTAGACATTCTCCTTCAGCCAGCTAACTCCAATTTTTGTAGGGAAATTTGGAAATTTATTCCTGCAAGAAAGACAGGAATCTGGCGTATAGGTTATAAATCTAATAATTCAGTAATTCTCATGGTCTTATATTTTAGACATCATACTTATGATTTCAATCCTATACAAGCATAGAAAAAAAAATCCTGTTGAAATGATGATATGTATTTCTGGTTGTAATTGCATTCTAAGAATTCTAAGATTTTTTTTAAAGGAAAAAAAAACATTATTGAATATTCTGCTTTTCAAAAAAAAACATTTAATTTTGGAATTGCTTCTTGAACTTGATCATCATGCAGCTGAGGCTCTGAATGGATGATATTTTTAACCCACTCAAACCATTATTGGACCATAAATAGATATAGGTTAGTGTCCTTTTCTTCCCCCCCCCTTTTTTAAAGAAGGTTGAACTTTAATTTTTTCACACCTCTTTGCAATGCAGCTGGAGTGCTCCAAGACTTAGTAATAATTTGATTAGCTGGAACATCCATACGGCTTCTCTTTAATAAAATCTGAATTTAAAATGATATGGCTAAAAATATCCACTTCATTTATCAGAGGATGAGAAAGAGTATTATTTTGAAATGGTTCTTCACAAGAAAGAAGTGCTTTATGGCATTGTGTTGTGAAGCTCCTGAAACAAATCGGCTAAGTTGATTTCAGATGTTCAATTGGTCATAGAATAAAACTATTTGCCCACAAAAGTTTTGGGCAATTTTTGTTCAAATTAAACCCTCATAAAAGAGATAATTGAGAACTTGGAAGGTAAATAAACTTTTGAGACAGTGTGACAACATCAACTGAATGATGGGCACAGAGAGTTGACCATCAAAATGGTTCCTTGAAAACATAAAATTGGACAGCATTTTTTTTGTCTTGGGGGAAAAAAAAGGAAACATGGATTAAGGAAGAAAGATCTAATCAGCTTGAGAAGTGAAAGACTGATTCTCGTTGCCATGTATAAAAAGGTAAAGATAAAAGTTCCCCTCACAGATAGCTGTTCCCAACTCTAGGAGACGGTGCTTATCTCTGTTTCTAAGCCAAAGAGCCAGTGCTGTCCGAAGACGTCTCTGTGGTCATGTGGCCGGCATGGCTAAATACTGAAGGCGCACAGATCGCTGTTACCTTCCCACCAAAGGTGGTCCCTATTTTTTCTACTTGCATTTTTAAATGTTTTTGAATTGCTAGGTTGACAGAAGCTGGCAGAAGTAATGGGACCTCACTCTGTTACGCAGCACTAGCTGGGGTGAAATTCAGCAGGTTCTGACAGGTTCTGGAGAACCGGTAGCAGAAATTTTGAACAGTTCGGAGAACTGGCAAATACCACCTCTGGCTGACCCCAGAGTGGGGTGGGAATGGGGATTTTGCAGTATCCTTCCCCTGCCATGCCCACCAAGCCACACCCTGCCCACCAAGCCATGCCCACAGAACCAGTAGTAAAAAAAAATGGATTTCACCCACTGGGCACTAGGGATTCGAACCGCCAAACTGCCTACCTTTCTGATCATCCTCCCTGTTGCCATGTATAGGTATTGACAAAATTCAGTTGTGGTGGTCAATTTAGTGGCAAAGAATTAGGAACATAGAAGGCAGAGACTTTAGAAAAATGATCAGGCACTGAGACAAAAATAAAATAAAACAAAATGAAAAAAAAACCATGGAATATAGAGCTTAATACTAGGAAAGGTCAACCCATGTATTTATTTTAATTAATTTATTAATCCAATTTATATGGCTGTCATCTGTCAGAAAGTGACTCTGGGTAGAAAATCCATTTTAACTTCTCTTGCTAGGGTAGGAAAAAAATATATATAGCTGCAGAGTAAGCTCAGAAACCTTAATGTACCTTATGCTGTACAATAAACAAATAGGCCCATCTGTCATTATTTGGACTGAGAGGAGACATTAGCAAAGGGGAGTGCTTGGCTTTACACTTACCTGCACTGGCCTAAACATTAACTATAAATATTATCCAGATTCTTTCTCTGCAGTATGCCGATTTTCCTGCCCTTGTATCTCATTGCGCCAGGCAGCTTCTGCTGCCTCTGCTAACTAACTAACAACTCTGATAAAAACCAAATCCTGCCAGTCACGAGAAAGCTCCTTTGCAATCAAAGTTTGTAGGAGATGACCAGGCTGAACGTGAAGGAGGGATTAAATGTGTCATCCGCTGTGAGTCTCTTCCCACCCACAAGAGAGCTAAATCCAGGCCACCTTGATTTCCTTCTGTTTTTATCTCCCGCTAATTTCCCTTGCCTGTTAGTAGTTCAGATTCTTGTAGAGAGCTTAAAGCTTGCAATCAATCTTTATACCCATTTGAACTGCCTGGACCTTCTGATTTCCCTGGTGCTTGACAGTTTGGATGCTTCAGCTTATTTGTACATGCTTAGAAGCCACCTGGTACTGAATTAGCCAAATTATACCAAATCATTGGTTTATGCAAGTCAATATCACAGCAATCAGACATCAATTCTCCAAAGGGTGTGTGTATGTGTGTGTGTGTGTGTGCATGCATGCATGCGTGCATGCAGGTATCTCCTTCTCTTTCTCCTTCTCCTTCTCCTTCTTGTATGAAGGAGAAGGAGGAGATATCTGCATGATATCTCTTTAGACAATAGATCTTCTTCTTCTTCTTCTTCTTCTTCTTCTTCTTCTTCTTCTTCTTCTTCTTCTTCTTCTTCTTCTTCTTCTTCTTCTTCTTCTTCTTCTTCTTCTTCTCCTCCTCCTCCTCCACCTCCACCACCACCTCCTCCTCCTCCTCCTCCTCCTCCTCCTCCTCCTCCTCCTCCTCCTCCTCGCCTCCTTCTTTTCCTCCTCCACCATTTTCTATCCACTGCAGAGTGAAGGCCTCTTCTGCATCTTTCCAACCAATACGGTCCTGAGCTTTCTTTTGTCAATTGGTCCTACAATACTTGCTGATGTTTTCCATCCATCTTGTTTTAGGTCTCTGTTTAGGTCCATCTTGTTTTAGGTCTCTGTCATGGGTGCTTTTTATCAGAGGGGATCCATTCTATGACTTCCTTGGTCCACCTGCCCCCAGTTCTTGCTATGGCCTATATACATTAGAACAGAATGTTGTGGATAAAGGTGGAAATACAAGAGAATGGTTCACTGATATTTTCCAAGACAATTATAGTGCCTAATTTGATGTAGTTGAGCTAATTTATTGAGATAAGAATAGATAATTCTATAAGAAGAATTAGGTAGCAGCTAGTTGACCTCGCCTAAAATCAAAAGTTGAGCAGTGTTAGAATTGATTGGTAGTTGGATGGGAGATAAGTCAGAAATATCAAGGGAGATAATGAAGAAATATTAAGACTACAAAATTAGATTAGTGAGGAACAACAACAATGAACAGGAAGAGACAAGTCCAAACATTTCTGTACTATTGCCAAGAAAATTGCAGACTTGTCTATTAAGCTACTGAGCATAATAAATGAAGGAATAAGTTACATTTATACGATCAGAAGTGTTTTAGAAGTTTGATTTCATGAACCATACTCCTGATGATGAAATGTATTTTTCTTTGGCAGAAGTGTCACTAGTGCACTACTTTAATTAAAATTTACTTTAATCTTGTATTTAAACATGTTGCCTGGTAAATTGTTAAAATTACAATCTCCTTCATTTTTCATAGATTCAAATCTTTTTTTTTTATTGTAACCATTAATAAAACACAGAATTTTCTGGTGATATTTTTAATCACAGGAGTTGAAATTCCTCTCTAAAATCTAATTAATAAACTTTACAGTAGTCCGGTTTTAACAGTAATTATTATACTATGAAACTGAAAATGCTGAAACTAAGGGGAATAAGTGTACAATTAGTTCATCACGCAGTATAAATTGATGCTATTATTAATTTTTATAACACGGATTTAAAGATGGTATTTTGGTAACAGACTAATAATTCCTTAACAATGAATGTGTTTCGTTCAAATTGATTCCATAGAAATGACGCCATTGAGAGAACTGAGAAAAATTGTTGGTTTTTTTTTGTAATTTTTTTAAATAAAACAAAACATAAAATGGAAAATGCAACCATATAATGAACGCAGTTCAAATTGGAACCACTGTTAAAATCTGTTCTAAAATAATATAGCAGTAAACCAACAAAGACATTGCTAAGGATTCAACATTATTTCACATTTTATACTTTCAAAGTCAGAAATGATTCTGTCTTAATCTCTGTCATTACCTTCTATGTTATCTCAGTTAATAAATGCAAAATACAAAGCTGCAAATGCTGTCACACACAGACCCACAACTGTTTCGTAACTAAAGCACCTCAAACACCAGAGGTTAATAATGGGGGTGTATGAAGTGCCATCAGTTTACTCCATCAACAGCCTTCATGCGAGTTATTAAATCTACATTTATCATTCGACATAATAGAAATCAAGGCAATTTAATAAAACGTTGTCATAAGATCAATATCCCGGAAAAGAAATGTCTTTGGCATCATAAAAGTGTTTACAGTACACGGAAGTAAGATATAATTTTCTTTATAGAGTGACCGACATTTCTGTGAAGGTAGGATTAAAAGAATAACAGGTGAAACATGTTCCAATACTTCTTATAAGTAGCATGACTGACAGCTTTCACGCACTGTTGCTAGGGGCAACATACCCATACTGATAAAGACCCAGACACTTTCTACGCCTTACCTGCACTTGTTAAGTTAGATGATTATGTCCAAGACACGCCGTCTTGCATGGTTTCCTTGGAAAAAAATTCTGAGTTTTAATCCACTTGAGCTTCTGTATTCACACCTAGCCATCCGATCCCTCGTCTGCGCTATAGTACAGCTTGCTATGTTATTATATCACATAATATATATTATTGAGAGCTATCAGAATATCGGTGGCTGTAATGTCATGCTGTATGATTATAGCATACTTTTTCAGTTAGCTATTAGTTATCGTAGCAACTAATGGTTGAGATTGAAGTAGTTTTTTAGATTTCTTATTTTAAACAGAAATGGGAAATTCTCAGCATCAACGTGTAATAATAGTTAGCAGTAGCACTGATGTTTATATATCACCCCATAGCATTTTACAGCACTCTCTGGACAACTTATAAGTATTATTTGCATATTGCCCCCAACAATCTGGGTCCCCATTTTACTGACCTCGCAAGGATGAAAGTCTGAATCAGTGTTCTGTGGGTGTGGCTTGGTGGGCATGGGAGGGGAAGGATACTGCAAAATCTCCATTCCCTCCCCACTCCAGGGGAAGGATACTGCAAAATCCCCATTGCCTCCCCACTCCTGAGGGAAGGATATTGCAAAATCTCCATTCCCACCCCACTCTGGGGCCAGCCAGAGGTGGCATTTGCCAGTTCTCTGAACTACTCAAAAGTTCCACTACCAGTTCTCCAAACTATTCAAAATTTCCACTACCGGTTCTCCAGAACCTGTCAGAACCTGCTGGATTTCACCCCTGGTTTGAGTCAATCATGAATCCCATTTTAGTCCTAGGGGACTGGAGGCTAAAACATTTAAAGAACGGTTGCTAGAATTGGGTATGTCTAGTCTGATGAAAAGAAGGACTAGGGGTGACATGAGAGCAGTGTTCCAATATCTCAGGGGCTGCCACAAAGAAGAAGGAGTCAAGCTCTTTTCCAAAGCATCTGAAGGCAGGACAAGAAGCAATGGGTGGAAACTCATCAAGGAGAGAGGCAACTTACAACTAAAGATAAATTTTCTGACAGTGAGAACAATTAATCAGTGAAACAACTTGCCTCCAGAAGTTGTAGGTGCTCCAGTTTTTAAGAAGAGATTAGACAACCTTTTGTCTGATGTGGTGTAGGGTTTCTTGCCTAAGTAGGGGGCTGGACTAGAAGTGATTCATGAATTTGAAAATTAAATAAATAAATGAAATTCAAGGCCAAATAGGAAGAAAATGAACCTTAGAAAAGTTAAGAAATTAGGGAAAATCTAGGATTAAAATAGATTGCATTCAGATGACCCAAATTTAAGTAAAGTCAGTGTGTCAAACTGATCTGTTCAACCAGTTGTAGCAATTGGGTTTCTTTCAAACAGAATGCTGATCAGAGAGTATTCAATAACATCGTATTCAGCCGGTAGCGGAAATCGTGGTTGAGCCTGCCCACCCCATCCACACACACCCCGGCTTTATGCCATACAATTTGGGAAGTTTTTTGAGGCCAGGAGCACACTCGGAAGCCACATGTGGAAGCAAAGATGATGTGTGGACAGCTGGGTGCATGCACAGAAGGCAGGCACATGTGCGAACTAGGTGCACACACGCATGGAGAACTGGTAGTAGCATAATGTGAAACCTGCCGCTGGTCGTATTCCGTTGATATTTATCTGGCTAAAGGAATTGTCTACCAAGAAACAAGTCTTTACCTTGCATTGCTGGTGCTCACCTATAACACCCTTCATGGCATGGGCCCGGGGTATTTGCAGGATCACCTCCTACTGGCCTGCCACCACCCAGTGCGCTCACATAGGGCTGCCCTCTTCCGGGTCCCCTCGGCCAGACAGTGTTGGCTATGGTCGCACCGACCCTCTGGAATGGGTTGCCCACCGGGCTCTGGATGACCTCTGCACCTTCCACGCCAACCTAAAGACATGGCTCTTTCAGCAACTTCCTTGATCTGCCGTGGATTTGAATTTGGGGATTTTAAATTGGTTTTTCATATTATTTAATTTTATCTATTGTCAGGTTGTTTTATTGTTGTGAGCCGCCCCAAGTCCTACGGGAAAAGGGCGGAATATAAATCTGACAAATAAATAAATAAATAAATAAATAAATAAATAAATAAATAAATAAATAAATAAATAAATAAATAAATAAATAAATAAATAAATAAATAAATAAATAAATAAATAAATAAATAAATAAATAGTTAGTGAAGTGGGCATTCAAACAGTCCTCAAGAGCTCTTTCGAGAGTAAACAGTGTGTGCCTTTCTTACAACTCTTATCCTGCTTGCCCATTTTGTCAATAATGTTCATGAATATGTACTCAGTTGTTCGCTAATGACACGATGAATGTCAACGGCTTTAATGTTCTCCAATAGGGATAGGAAAAAAATTGAAGCATGGTGGCATTTTTTACAGATATTTACTGTGTTAGACTAATTTCCATACTGAATGGTAAGTGATGTGTTATTTATAAGAGTCTGAGGAAAGGAGCAACATGGAAAGCACAACTGAACATTGCATATCTGCTTTGTGTCAAAAACCTTTTGTTGTTTTTTTTTCTTTTTCTAGTGTGATGAAGGACACAGCCGTCTCCTCTTGCATAACTGTTCCTTCTGTTCTGCCCAAAGGAGCACCTTTCTGCTTCGAAAACACCATGTAGAATAGTATTTTATTTTACAATTGTTCCGGCACAAATTTCAGAATCCTGGGAGCACACCTCAGTGTCTGTATTAACCTTGTATTTGAAAGATAAATCTAATTGAGCATTTAATGTAACACGGAGACTATTTTTAGGCTATAATTCTACCCATGGGCTTGTACCACATCTGACATTTCTCATAATATAGTTTTAACTCTCAAGTTATGGATGATTCGTTAATTAAGGGCAGCTTTCCCGTTGAGCAAATGGGACTGTAACTTTTTTCATCCCGTATTTCAATTTATATTTAAAGAAATATCATTTTCTTTATATTGTATTTATATTTCATTTATATTTTATACTGTGCTGATTACTATTGTTGATATTCATTCATCTACTTGATTGGAATAATGATCTGCAGTTTGAAGACGATATAAGGTATTTAAATACACAGAACTAATATTCCGAGAGTTCATACTTAATTTACTTAATATTATGTTCCTTGTAAACCTCTTGTCTATTGATTTGGGCTTTTCTTGTTTTCCTTTCCCCCCTTTCCTGCTTCTTTTTCACGTTCGCTGAGGTAAAAATTAAAAACAAGTTATAATTGCTTTTCAAATATTTTCATACAGATGTATAATGTGAAGAAAGGCTCTAGGAGCATTTCAATTTTTGTAAAGGGAAGACAATTTAACACTTTAGCACCCAATTAGATTAAGCATAACAATAAAATTGTATTCTAGACATCTCTACAGGTAAGTATATGTAAAGTCCAGTGGTGGGATTCAGCCGGTTCAGGCCAGTTTAGAAGAACCGGTTGTTAAATTGACGGCTGGTCCCTCCCCTGCCCACCCCGCCCCTTCCAGTCACCATGCACTTCATTTTGGCTCCTAGGTAAGTGCAGAGAGGCCTATTAGGCCCAAAATGGTGTCTGGGGAGGTGCAGTGCAGCCCTGCATGGCCCGTTTTTGCTCCCAGGAGGCTGCAGGGAGGCCTACTAGTCCCAAAACAGGACATGTGGTGTGGTATCCTCCTGTGTGGACCGTTTTTGTTCCCAGGGCGGTGCAGGAGTCCGAGTGCTGCCTGTCATGCACCCTGGCCACACCCACTTTGGCCACGCCCAACCAGCTGGTCATTAGAGCAGAGAACCGGTTGTTAAATTATTTGAATCCCACCACTGATAAAATCCTATTGCTTATGTGAAAAGCTCAGACAAGAAGAATATATTTTTATTCCAAGTAACAGAGTTGGAAGGGACCTTGGAGGTCATCGAGTCCAACCACCTGGTCTTGCAGGAGACCTAAATTAGGGATTCGAACCGCTAATCATTCTAATCAACATGCTCAATGTCTTAGCCACTGAGCCACCAAGGGAGCCACCTGAATGGAGAATAATAATAATGAAGTTTAAGAAAATTCTGAATGAAACTCTTTAAATAGTTTAGCGCTCACCCCACAGGAAGGAAGGAAGGGAGGGAGGGAGGGAGGCAGAGAGGGAGAAAGAAAGAAAGAAAGAAAGAAAGAAAGAAAGAAAGAAAGAAAGAAAGAAAGAAAGAAAGAAAGAAAGAAAGAAAGAAAGAAAGAAAGAAAGAAAGAAAGAGAAGCAGAAAGGAAGGGAGGGAGGGAGAGAGGAAGGAAGGCAGACAGGCAGGCAGGCAGGCAGGAAGGCAGAGAGGGAGGGAGGAAGGCAGAGAGGCAGGCAGGCAGGCAGGAAGAAAGGAAGGCAGAGAGGAAGGAAGGGAGGGAGGGAGGGAGGAAAGAGAGAGGCAGGCAGGCAGGCAGGCAGGCAGGCAGGCAGGAAGGAAGGAAGGAAGGAAGGAAGGAAGGAAGGAAGGAAGGAAGGCAGAGAGGCAGGCAGGCAGGCAGGCAGGCAGGCAGGCAGGCAGGCAGGCAGGAAGGAAGGAAGGAAGGAAGGAAGGAAGGAAGGAAGGAAGGAAGGAAGTTAAAATATCTACAATATGGGTAAGCTTGAAAGTAATCGTAATGCTACAAATATAGGTGAGGTCTCCCTCCAATTGAACCTGACTTCATGGATTTGTCTCTGTAATTTTCTTGGCAATAGTATGTAGGTAGTTTTTCATATCATCTTCCAAGTTGTATTATTTGACTTCCAACTAGTTTCCAGCCCTGAGATTTCATGGTAAGCTCTTTCAAGAATTAGCTAAGTTCCAGCCTGCTCAGGATTTCTGAGGTCAGCAAGATCAGATAGCTGCTCTTATCTCGCAAGATAATCATAATAGGGTTGGGACAAACTCCCAGTATTAAAAGGTCACCATGAGCTAATGCTGATATAAGATTTTCTTTTTTTGATGGCAATCATATCCCTACTTCCTATTTCCCACTAGGAAACGAAGCTGTTAATTAGAAAATATACAAACTCAATTTTGAACACAACCTATAATAATAAATAGAATGCATGCCTCCCAGATGGTAATGCAGCTAGTATCACCTGGAGATGATATAAGAAGTAAATAGAACAACTCAAACATCCCGTAAACTTCACTTCTTGATCTCCTGGTAACACTTTAGCTTAGGAAGAAACAAACCCTAATCACATAATTGTTCTCCCATTAAGCAGTAGTTACCATGTAAAAGAGCTGGCTTTTATCTGTCTAATCAGATGTGATTACTATTCTGTGGCTTGCATATCTGTACTGTTCTCAAAACAAAAGCAAAAAAAAAAAAGCTTTGTTGTGTGTTGCACAAATATCTGCAAAGGAAGAGGAACACAACAACAGTTGATAGGAGTAGTAGATTTAAGATGATGGGACCTGGTGGATAAGTGAATCTTTCATGCTCTTGTAAAGTAGGCAGAGAAGTAAGGAGGGAGATGATGGACAGATGGATGGACAGATGGATGGATGGACAGTTTCTCTTTATTTATAGATATCATCATCACTCAGGCTTCGTATGTCCATTCTAGCTTGTTTGTTTCCTTTGTATATTATGATGTGATGTCAGGACAAAATGATGTAAATACATTTTACTTTGAATACATTTGAATTAGATTAATTTATGCTATTTAGAAGGCATGTAGGTCAGATTTTTGAATTCAGCAGGGCACTGAGAAACGAGAAAAAAAATTGTACGTGTCCATGCATTTGTGAAAAAATTATGCAATTATTAGTATTAAACTCTGGATTTTTTGTGACTATGAAGGCACAAATGAGTTGCTGAGCATGGTAATTTATATGGAAGAAAAGTATTTGTAAAGGTGCTAAATGAACAGTTTGCCATAAACGCGGAATAGACTCTCCTTGAGCCATGAGATGGATGGCAAATCAATTTGATAAATGAAATGAAATTAAGGGATGTGTGATGTGTCATTGTTTGTGTTCTGTATTTATGGATGCATGTAAAAGGAATATGTTAGCAACGTGTTGTTGGAATCATGAATATGACTCTATTTTTGTAAGCAGACAATGCCTTTCTGTTGATTGAGAACTTGAATAATCTGCAGAAAAGTTTGATTGTAACGGCAGGACGAAGAATATGAATCTGAAAATTAATATATCAAAGATCAAGGTAATTTTGTTTGACATGGAAAATGGTGCGATCAATTGCAAGTTTATAGACATGGGTGAAAAATTAGAACCAGGAAATGGTTTTGTGAGAATGACAAATGGCAAAATTTTAAGATATACAGATGCTAGGAGACAGTGAGCAAATATTCTGTACTCTGCGGTGAGAAATGAATGCTTGTCAAAAGAATAAATATATATATATATATATCTACATTGCATAAGAATATATTCTACTTCCTTTGTTGGCTGGAATTTAGAGTTGGGTGTATAAAGAGAAACATGAAAGCTGAATGCAGTACTTATTAAATGAATCGAGCCAAGAATGAATGGAGGCTGAATGAATACAAAGCTGAATAATCAGCATGAAAGTACATTGAGGTTGTTAGATCATATAGAAGGAACAAATGAAGATCAAATATGAAGCAAATAATATATAAAGGAAAAGTGAATGGACAAAGAGGAAAGACCAGGAAAGGTATGGTCAAATAAATAGATGAGATCATGAAAAAGAGAGAGGCAGTAAATTTGTTCGGAATGGTGTAGGGTTTCCTATTTGAACAGGGGGTTGAAGTAGAAGGCCTCCCAGCTCCCTTCCAACTCTTGTCATTCTGTTAATTTGAAATGTTTCACAATGTAAAACAAGGATGGTTTGAACGGATAAAAAGGGAGAGGTATGCAGGTAGTCCCTTCTGTGGTGATTGCTCCAGTTAGCAACCGTTTGTAGTTATGACAGTGATGAACAATTAACTTTACAACCAATGCTTGGATTTATGATCTTTGCAGGTCTGTAAAACAAAGGAAAGCCAGATCATAGGCACAGTTGAGTTTCGCTTAGCAACCACCTAACAACGGAGCTGCTGGTCCCAGTTGTAGTCACTAAATAAGGATTACATAATGTACTACTTTAAATTAGATTTAGCTATATTTCATTGTCTTTTTCGTATCTGATTTCCTTCCTTCCTTCCTTCCTTCCTTCCTTCCTTCCTTCCTTCCTTCCTTCCTTCCTTCCTTCCTTCCTTCCTTCCACGTGGTCAGCTTGAATGGAGATCTATTTGCCTGTCTATCTGTCTCTATCATCTATCTAACTATCTCTATCAATGTCTGTCTCTCTATCTGAGTGGTCCTTGGTGCTCTTTTGATTGTGATGATTCATTAACCAAAGTAAGTATCATGATCATGATTATTGAGATCATCATCATCTCAACTCTGAGCTATATTTTCTTTTATTTGTGTCTCTCTATCTCTTTATCTCTCTGTCTATCTCTAACTTTTCCTTCCTTCCTTCCTTCCTTCCTTCCTTCCTTCCTTCCTTCCTTCCTTCCTTCCTTCCTTCCTTCCTTCCTTCCTTCCTTCTTCTCACTAAACAGAGAGAGAGAGGAGAATTGATAGAGGATAGATGGAGGGGGATGGGGGGAGGAAGAAAGATGCTAGATAGATGAATTGATAAATATAAAGATGAGAGAGTTAAGAAGAAGATAGATAGATAGATAGATAGATAGATAGATAGATAGATAGATAGATAGATAGATAGATAGATAGATAGATAGATGATAGATAGATAGATAGATAGATGAGAGAGAATTACATTAACACCCTAAGCATTAATGAGTCTTCCAATTCTCAGAATAAGGCACATTCTCCAAACTGCCACAACACAAATTTATCACTGATTGGTACTAAAATAGAAGTTTTAGAACTTCCATCGCTGAAGTTCTTGAAGATACTAAAAGATTGAAAACAATCACAGTTACCATCCTCCATTCTTATTTATCCATTCCCCCACCCCTTGTTTTCTTTTTTTTTTTCTTTTCTTTTCTTTTCTTTTCTTTTCTTTTTTTCTTTTCTTTTCTTTTTTTCTTTTTTCTTTTTCCTTCCTTCCTTCCTTCCTTCCTTCCTTCCTTCCTTCCTTCCTTCCTTCCTTCCTTCCTTCCTTCCTTCCTTCCTTCCTTTCTTTTTTGGTCACTAGCTAAATTAGTTTTAGATAGTCAAACACTTCTCTGGATACAATCCCTTATATCGGCAAACTTCAACTAATAACCAAATGATGCCCGTTGTTCAAAATCAATACTGCATTTTCCACAGCTTTCAAACCATGATGAAATGCTCAATGGAATATGTGCGTGCAATTGTCTCAGCACATTAAGCTTTCATGTTCTATTTAACAAAAAGAGAGAGGGGTACAAGGAGAGGAAGATCTCATCAAGGGTGTAAAATATGCTTCCAGACAATCTGCAAATATTTCCATTCAGAAGTCATTTTGATTTAAAGCATGTATTAAACAAGTGGAATTCTAGAGTGCCAAGCTTTTTTTTTTTTTAAAAGCTGCTCAAATAATTATAATGTGTGATATTGCGGAGTCAGAAATAGATATTTTCCCAACACATACTGACTACAATGGGTGCCTGGTTTCCCCATTCCTTAATGCTTAATAATATGATTGTTCCAAAATTTGCATTAAAGATTTTATTTGATTGGTTAGCTTTGAAAAGTATTGCAAACACGGGCCTAAGAAAAAAATATTTCAATGAGGCAAGAATGGCCGCTGATCTCAAACAAAATTTAGCAGTTCCTACCTCTAGAACCCCATTAGATAAAGAGAAAAAGTGTTTAACTGCAGAGTTAGCAGCGGAATCGGACAGTGAGGAGCAGGGGTGAAATGCTCCCGGTTCGGACCGGATCGCCCGATCCGGTAGCGATGGAGGTGGGTGGTTCGGAGAACCGGTAGCAAAAATCCCTGCCCTCCCCCCATGCCCAGCTGAGCTGCACAATCATCAGAGGCTTTTTTTAAAAAAAAATTTTAAAAGCATTTTTTCTACCTTTAAACTTTCTTTGGCTTAAAAAAATGCTTTTAAAAATTAAAAAAAACCAAAGCCTCTGATGATCGCGCGGCTCAGCTGGGATCATCAGAGGCTTTTTAAAGCATTTTTTCTACAACCTCTTCGGCTGAAGAGGTTATAGAAAAAAATGTTTTTAAAGGGAAAAAAAGCCTCTGCCAATCAGGCAAGTCAGCTGGGATTGTCAGAGGCTTTAAAAGCATTTCTTTTACAACCTCTTTGGCCGAAAAAATGCTTTTAAAAGTAAAAAAAAAAAAAAAGTTGGCCATGCCCACCCAGTCACATTACCCCACACACACCAATCCATGCCCACAGAACCGGTAGTAATAAATTTTACATTTCACCACTGGTGGGGAGGCTGGGGAGGAGCATAGGCCAGTCCTGGAGTCTGGGGAAGAAGGCAGACATGGGGCCAGGGCCATCTGGGAGTGATGTGTGGACTCTGGAGCCTCCAGAGTCAGACAGCAGAGAGGCCGGGGAACAGAAGGAGCCTATTCCTAGTGCTCATATGCACAGAGCTGCCAGAAGGCAAGAGCAGCTAAAGCAAAAAGGACGGCTCGGGAGTAAGGCCAGGAGATGACTGGCCCCTCCCATAAGGCTTAAAAGAGTAGCAAAAGCTCTTGGGCTCTTTGTAGAAAAGCAATGTTGCTAAATCTGTTTCCAGTCGGCATCTCTTGTTTCTGAACTTCAAATGTCTTTTCCAAAGAAGATAAAGGTTTCTGATAAGTCCAAAGGACTTCTTCTGAAGGACTTATTTGGCAATTAATTTGGACTAAGCTGGGAATGAAGTAATACTCAGCTGTTACAGTAAAGCAGGTTTATTTGGGAATAATTGTGTCTTGTAATGACTAAGTGAGCCTAGGTCACAACAATTATTTCCAAAAAAAAAAAAAAAGGCAATACTAGGTCTCCAATAAAAAAATCAGGAAATGCTACCATGAATTTTACCCCTGAAATCGGAGTTATTGCATTATCTAGATGGGAGGGGAAAAAAGAAAGAAAGAAATCCAGTTGGCTTTTTTGCCCCATTTCATGACTTTTCTTGCCATAGTTGCTAAATAAATCCCTGCAGTTGTCAACCTTCAATGTTGGAGCACCCACAACTTCTGGAGGCAACCTGTTCCACGGATTGATTCTTCTCACTGCAAGGAAATTTCTCCTTAATTCTTGGTTGGTTTTCTCCTTGATTAGGAGAAAACCAACCAAGTTTCATCCATTGCTTCTTGTCCTGCTCTCTGGTGCTTTGGAGAATAGTTGATTTCCTCTTTTTCATGGCAACCCCTTAGATAATGGAACACTGCTATCATCTCATCCTTAGTCCTTGTCTTCATTAGTGATACCCAATCCCTGCAATTGTTCTTCATATGTTTTAGCCTCCAGTCCCCTAATCATCTGTGTTGCTCTTTTCTGAACTCTTTCTAGAGTTTCAACATTTTGTTCTGACCTAGGTTCCCTTAAAAAGCAGGAAGCTGTTGTGGCCCCGTCCTCTGAGCCTATCCCTTTGGAGGAAGGAAGCTCTGAGCAGGAGGAAGAGGAGCCAGCCAGATCTCCCAGCCCCCCCCCCCCTCTGGCACCGGCTCAGGTGCCAGCTGAAAGAGAGCCAAGTAGTGGGGAAACAGGTGTCTCAGATGAGAGTGAGGGAGAGACGTCATTCCTGGATGCACGCCAAAGAAGGCGAGACAAAAGAGTATTGCAGCTGCGGTGTATGAGGAAATAGTTCTGAGTCACTGATTGGAGTCATGGGATCAGTGAGTCACTGGACCACACCCAGAAGCCTGTCTATATAAGACAGGCCAGTGAGTCACGAAGTTCGTGACGAACAAAGCTAAACAAACGGAGCAACCTCGTAGTCTTGGAAGCTAGATGAACGGCAAAGCTACGTAGGTGATTTTCTTGTTTGTGTAAACCAATAAAGTCCTTGGCAGACGGTGTGCATATCGCTGCCAAGGTTGAGATAAGAACTGCGGAGTGTGCCAAGTGATTATTAACCCTCGGCTGGCTGTGGTTTTGTGGGTCTCTGAAGGGGGGGGGACAGATCAGAAGCAGAGTCTTGGTTCTGGCAAAACATCTTTTATTTATATGATTTTAATTCCTTTCTTTCACAGTCAGCAAGGCCTGTCCAAACAGTTTTTCAAAGGAATATTTATCAACACAGACCTTATCTTGCTTGGAAGGCTGCCAGGTAACTAGTTTCCAAACGCAGTACAAGGCCAAACTTAGCACAGAGTCTCACAGAGTCACAAAACAAATGAATTGTTTCCTGCAAAAGCCCCCTCCCCATTCGCTCCTGTTTTGTTTCCTATGGGAGGGGTCAATCACCTCCAAGGTGTGTGGCTTTACTCCCAAGTTGACCCTGCTTTCTTAATTGTTCTTGTCTTCTGGCAGTTCTGTGCATGCGCACACCGGGAACAGGTTCCAGCTGTTCCTCTGCTTCACTGCTGTGCAGCTTTCTCTCTGCCTTCGACGCAGAGCCCTCATTAAGGATATTGTTGTTGTGTTACCAAGCAGCAGAGTGTAGAGCACAGAGAAACATTGCTGAGAGCAATGAATAAGAGATGTGCAAACTGGTTTATCAAAAGTTTACTTTATAGTGAAAAAACAATCTCATAGTCTTTAAGCCTGTGTAGCGTAGAGGGCTAATGCCTCCTACTAAAGGCAGCAATTAACACCAGCTGCCTGTAATTTCTCTGAGTTCAATCCCAGGCAGGCTCAAGGTCGACTCAGCCTTCCATCCTTTCTAAGGTGGGTAAATTGAGGACCCAGTTTGTGGGGGCAATAAGCTGACTTTGTATAAATATACAAAAGTATGAAGGCTATTGCTTAACGCATTGTAAGCCGCCCTGAGTCTCCGGAGAAGGGCGGCATATAAATCAAATTAAAATAAATAAAATAAATAAAATAAACAATCCAAGTCTTTGCCAGTTAAATCAGTCCAGTGATACAAAAATCTTCTTACCATACAAACGGTAGTTGATTAGAAGAATAAGTTCACTCTGGTACACAAACCACGATGGTAGCAGATCCACCCACAATGATAGCACAATGGTAGCAGCTCCTTACACAATGGTAGCATATCATCAACTTACTTCATTACAGATCCCCCTTAAATACGTGTACAACTAGTGATTATCTAATTACAACATGACTCAGCATTACAATGATACAGCAATAAAACTTAAAGTCATATAATACATATCCATGTTAAAGTCACAGAACACATATATTGCCTGGACAACCTGTTAGGCTCACACCATATCCTAACAGCCCTCATCCAAGCTTTCCTCAGCCCTCAGGATTGGCCCATGTTCCTCCCCAACCTCCTCACTGTTTGACTGTGCTGCCAGCTCTGCTGGCCACAACACATTTTCTTTTATATCATGGTGTCCAGAGCTAGATGCAGTATTTCAAGTATGATCTTACCAAGGCATTTTAATGTGGTACTAACACTTCCCATGAACTACATTCTATCTATCTGTTAATGTAGCCTACATATAATTCCTAGTTTAAATGAGAGCTCAGTCTTCAGTTCAGTTCTTCAGTCATGAACTTCCAGTGCTCATTGATGCTAGGATACGTTGGGAAGACTATGCTAGACTGTGTTGTCTTCAGAGGATCTTCTTATGCTGTTTTGATAGCTGGTCACATCTCAATATTTTGAATGAAGTTAATGGGCTTTGGAATTCCTCCCACCTATATTGTTACATTGTTAGACAAATTCTAAAACAAACAACAATTAGCACTGAAGAATCCAGATTTCACATTTGTAATTACAAAAGATGATCCATCTGGGGTTGCATTCCAGATGGTTTATCTCTTTTTTTTTTTAAGTTAAAATCCATGAAATTTTTTTGGTAAAGAAATAGAATCATTCCCAAGCATGTTACAGGGATATATTTGATTCATGAATTTCTCTCATATGTTTGAATGGAAAGTCAACATCGGGAAAACATCCCTAGCTATTATAATGTACTTATTTTTTTAAAAAAACTAGAAATAGCTCCCATTATAGTTCTCCATTTTTCTAAACAATGATAAATGAAATACTCAAAGCAATTGTGAAGGCAGAGATAAATAACTGTACCTTCACTCTTTTGCTATTGGTTATTCTTGTGATCACTGATTAGTATCACAAAGAAGAAATTGCATAACATAGTTCTTCTAAAATTCTAATTAAAGTGTTAATTAATTGCAGCTGGCGTGCCTTAATACAGTTAATACAATTAACCAAGAAGGAGAGAACAACTCAGCTAAATTATGCATGCCGGGGGCATAATGTTTCCACTTCATCCTACTCCAAACTTACTGTGTCATATGGTGAGATTATTCTAAAATATCAATGTGAGAATTACTATTTCATTCTGTATAGATTCAAGAAAAAAAAAAGTAAGATGGCATTTTTGTTTTTGATTTTATATACACACACACACATACACACACACCCATACACACCAGGGGTGGGTTCTACGTACCTTTACTACTGGTTTGCAACAGGGCGGCACGTGCGTGCTTCCTTCACTCACATGTGCATGGGCTCTTATGCGCATGCACAGAAGTGTTCTGATGACATCGGGGTCAGTGGGCGGAGCCTTCCATTGGTTGTACTACCAGTTCTATAGAACTGGCCCAAACTGGGGGCAACCCACCACTGATACACACACACCAGAGGTGGTATTCAGCCGGTTTGGATTGGTTCAGGCAAACCGGTAGCAGAACTCATGTGAGGGACCACCCACCTATCCTGGCTCTATGCCGTCCTATTTAGGCACATTTTTGAGAGTGGGTGCATGCACAGTAGGTTGCACGCACAAGTGAAGTGCATGCACAGAAGGCACATGTATATGTGAAGCTAGCATGTGCGTGCAGCAAACCGGTGGTAACAAAATGTGAAACCCACTGCTCTCACACACACAACCATTTGGCTGTGAGCCACAGGAGAAATAATGAAAATTAAGTCACACTTTGTTATGATAATACAGTTCCACTACCCCTGCCCAAAACAGTTGTAATGAATGAAAGAGCAAGTAGAATAAGTAATATTTGGTAGTTTGGCAGCAACGTTTAATTGGAGGAAAGGGAAAAGAAGTAAGATGATGACCAAAGAAACTGTAAGTTCCATGTGGCCAGCTTGAGTGGAGATCTGTTTGCCTGTCTATCTGTCTCTATCATCTATCTAACTATCTCTATCAATGTCTGTCTCTCTATCTGAGTGGTCCTTGGTGCTCTCTTGATTGTGATGATTCATTACCCAAAGTACATATCATGATCATGATTATTGAGATCATCATCATCTCAACTCTGAGCTATATTTTCTTTTATTTGTATCTCTCTATCTCTTTATTTCTCTGTCTATCTCTAATTTTCCATTCCTTCCTTCCTTCCTTCCTTCCTTCCTTCCTTCCTTCCTTCCTTCCTTCCTTCCTTCCTTCCTTCCTTCCTTCCTTCCTTCCTTCCTTCCTTTTTTCTTTCATCCATCCATCCATCCATCCACCCACCCACCTACTCTATCTATATCTATCTATCTATCTATCTATCTATCTATCTATCTATCTATCTATCTATCTATCTATCTATCTATCTATCTATCTATCTATCTATCTATCTATCTCTGTATATCTATCTATCTATCTATCATCTATCTATCTATCTATCTATCTATCTATCTATCTATCTATCTATCTATCTATCTATCTATCTATCTATCTATCTATCTATCTATCTATCTATCATCTATCTAATCCATCTGTCTGTCTATCTAATCCATCCATCCATCTGTCCGTCTGTCTGTCTATCTATCCATCCATCCATCCATCCATCCATCCATCCATCCATCCATCCATCCATCCATCCATCTATCTATCTATCTATCTATCTATCTATCTATCTATCTATCTATCTATCTATCTATCTATCTCTGTCTGTCTGTCTGTCTGTCTGTCTGTCTGTCTGTCTGTCTATCTATCTATCTATCTATCTATCTATCTATCTATCTATCTATCTATCTATCTATCTATCAACTATCTATCTATCTATCTATCTATCTATCTATCTATCTCTATCTATCTATCTATCTATCTATCTATCTATCTATCTATCTATCTATCTATCTATCTATCCATCCATCCATCCATCCATCCATCCATCCATCCATCCATCCATCCATCCATCTATCATCTGTCTCCCTGAATAGGTGTCGATTGCAATAAGTTTGTGTGAAGAGTTGACTGTGGTTGGTTGAATGCTTTCTGAGGACTAAGTAAAGTCTGCTGCACGTATCATTTAGGCAATTTCCAGGCGTGAATGTGGAAGGAATTCTAACAGAAATCTAACAGAAGAGTTCTGTGCAGCAAGAACAAGACACAGATATGTCTAACTTGTTGCTGCTGTCTAATAATAACCATCAGCTTTTCTGCAGGGTATTTAATAAACCTAATTCAAATGTTTCTTCTAAGTAGTCAGCACAAGAACCAAGAGATAAAAAAATATGAATGGAGATGACTCTGCAGTTTTACTTTGCAATGCTTTCTAGTAAGAATTAAAAGGTTTTTTTAATAAAAAAAACTGTGCATGAGATGCCGCTTCACTGCAGTGCCTGGGGACAAAGGACTATAGCAGCAAATAGACATATAGCAGCTCATAAAGATGGAGAATTGTTGCACTAACTAAAGGTGGCTGATAGAGGAGACGACCGTTTAAAATGAAGTGAACTGAGCAGCAAAGGAAGTCTAACAGAGAACCGGCTCAGAAATCTAAGGCTCATCAGCTCCATTGACATTAGTATAAATTTTGTCTACATCTGTATATTGGTGGGTCACAGCAGGCGGCAGTAGGACCGACTGTTGCTATCCTTGAAAAGTCAAGAAATGTAATTAATAAAAAGTCAAATACAATTTTATCGAAAGCCAAGTCAAGAATTGAATTTGATGACTGTTTGGAGGAAAGATCGCGAGCAAATCCCAAGGCTGTTAGACAAGGGAAAGGAGGAGAGGAATGGTGGAGAGAAAAGGCTTCCCAACAGAAAGCAATGGGAAATCATTTTGATTCTCTTGCCCCCCCTCTCCCCTCCCCCCCCAAAAAAAACCTAGATACAGTTTAAAGTGTGAGTACCTTGGTATTCAACTGCTTTAAAACTCATCAAATTTGGTACGCAATGCATTTTGACTAGGAGTAGTTTTTACTTACTTTCCCTACCGCGTGAGCGCACTAGGGGTAGTTTTTACTTACTTTCCCTACCGTGTGAGTGCACTAGGGGTAGTTTTTACTTACTTTTTTTAAAAAAATTTGATTTATATGCCGCTCTTCTCCGGAGAGTCAGGGCGGCTTACAATGCGTTAAGCAATAGCCTTCATACTTTTATATATTTATATTTATACAAAGTCAGCTTATTGCCCCCAACAAACTGGGTCCTCAATTTACCCACCTTAGAAAGGATGGAAGGCTGAGTCGACCTTGAGCCTGGCTGGGATTGAACTCGCAAGTAATTGCAGGCAGCTGGATCTTAAATGCTGCCTTTGTAGGAGGCATTACTCCCCTACGCTACTCAGGCTCATTTCCCTACCGCGTGAGCACATGCATGCACTTTGTTAGTGCATGCATCCATACATGCATCCAGCCTCAAAAACATGCCTAAATAGTATGGTATAGAGCTGGGTACCGGTTTGAGTGAACCAATCCAAACCGGCTGAATGCCACCTCTGATTTTGACACAAAAAAATTTGCCCCAGTACTCAAACGTTGTTTGGTATTCAGCACACAAACTAGAACTCATCGGTGTCAGCTGCCTTATGAGATTCTACAATATTCCTTGTGGGAAAAATTCGTTTGACACTCATAATTTTTGGTACTCATCACCAATTAATGATGAGTACCACTGTAGGTTCATCTTACCCTCCAAGAGTTAAACCTGACTCAATGAAGTTTTACCTGTTTATATATCAGCAATTCCTGAGATACGATTGAAGAGGAAGATACAAGATTCTTTTTTTATTATTATAATATTTTATTATGACACAAAATGACAATCACATAACATACAATATACTAATATCTCCTCTTTTTTAAAAAAAATAGTGTTTCTTTGTGGTCTTCTTTCCATTTTGCATCTTTCCGCCCTTATCTCTTTTACCGTTTCATTTTCTCCATTGTCCCTTTTTCTTATTGTATTTTCTAACACTAGTAAACTTAATTTTATACATTTCTATACATTTATTATATGCATGTTTTATCATTTTAAATTCTTCCCTGTATTTATTATTCTTTATTTCTAGACTCAAGACATTCATACCATGCATTCCAAATTATATAATAATCTGTCTCTTCTTTTTTTTTAATTAATTTCTTTTGTTAATTTGTTAATTTGTTAACTATCTCAGTACATTGTAAAACTTTTTCTATCACTTCTTCGTATATTGGAGTTTTTTCCTGTTTCCAATTTTTCGCATATGTTATTCTTCCAGCAGTTATGATATGTAGGATTAGATACTTTATTTCTTTGGTATATGTTCTCATAAGTATTCCTAGCAAGAATGTTTTTTTTCTTTCAATTGGTTGACCTATTATTTTTTTCCAGCCATTTCTTTATATATGTCCAAAAAATTGTTGCCGCCAGGCACGTCCACCATAGATGGTAATATGTTCCATGAGTTTTCTTACACTTCCAACAAGTTGGGCTATTATTTAGGAACATCTTTACATCTGTACAAGATTCTTAATACTACTCAAGCAAAATTATAAAAATAATGTGTTTAATTCACACAGGGAGAGTTAAATTAGCACTGAGTTTCCAAGTTATATTGTTTATATATTTATTTATTTTTATTTATATATTTATTTATTTTTATTTCCTTAGCCAAAAAAGAAGACAAAAAGCTTTCCACTCTATTTTTTTCTACAGGCTAAAAACATTTCATTTTAGTTGTTGTTGTTGTTGTTTTAATTGTGGTGTATTTTAGAGTATCTGTCCTGGTAATAATTTAATGACTATATTTAAACTGAGTTCAGGACAACTCATTAAGCCTGTGATTATTTGCATACATTTTGTGCAAAGCCTACAGAGTAATTTTTCGTTTGTCAGTATCTTTTAAATTTATTTAGTCAAGGTGTTAGAATCTCACCTTAAGGCTTGACAAATGCATTGCACCTGAATTTCATAAGGCCATCTGCTTTTGAGACAAAACGTGGAAGAGTTTTCCGTTTGGTTAAGATATGCAAGGGAGTTTGGTAGCCTTCCAACTTTACATTACATTTTACATGGCAAAAATTAGGGACACAAATAAATATTATCAGACATCCTCATGCCCAGTCATTGGGGTTGATATATAGTTTAAGACAGCTTTCCCGGGGTTTGTATAGATTCTCAATCATCCATGTCATGGTTGTTTCAAAGGTGCTTTTTCAGGAGGTAACTGGACTTGGTTTTTTCTCTTGAAGACACTTCAAGAAGCTTCTTCAGCTCTAATAGATAGTGGTGGAAATGGAAGGATTTATACTCCTTGCAGACAGCTGGTCATTTGCATCTTTTAGTGAGTTGTTGAAGCCCTTGGAGGTTTATCTGTGTCCTCAGGGTCACCTGAGTAGCACTCCTGGTTCCTGTAGTCTGCCATTTTTCCCTCTGGAAATCCATTCCTACTCCCACACCATTCCAAGGATCTTCAACCCAAATTTGTGTAGCTCAAAGTCTGTAGAGATTCTGCATCATCCAGGTCATGGTTGTCCCAAAGATGCTTTTTCAGCAGACAACTGGACTTTCTGATTATTTTTTTCCCTTTTTCTTTTCCTGGGTTGGTACTACACTGTGGCATCTTTCGTTTACTTTATTGCAAATATGATAAAGCTTAAAGAGTGTTCTTGCAAAAAAGAAAAAAACCCTCCCCCCCAAAAAAAAGCACTATACAGCCTTTGGACTTACAGACAAAATATGTTCCAGTATGTTCAAGAGCTCTGCAGACTAAGCACTGTAATTAACATCCAGCTATCTGCAATTACAGCAGTTCGAATCTCACCAGGCTCAAGGTTGACTCAGCCTTCCATTCTTCCTAAGGTAAGTAAATTGAGGACCCAGTTTGTGGGGGCAATAAGCTGACTTTGTGTAAATACACAAAAGTATGAAGGCTATTGCTTAATGCATTGTAAGCCGCCCTGGGTCTCCAGAGAAGGGTGGCATATAAATCAAATTTTTTTTAAAAAAATGTGGGCCAGGAATTCTTTAAAGCAGTTATGTCTTCCCAGTTTCAGATGATCCCAGAAAATAAATACATGCTTGATGCAAGAGGTTGCCAAAAGCACTTGTATACTCTGAAGCTCTTTTTGGCCCATTCAATCAGCAGTGAAGATAAGATAAGATAAGATAAGATAAGATAAGATAAGATAAGATAAGATAAGATAAGATAAGATAAGATAAGATAAGATAAGATAAGATAAGATAAGATAAGATACTGTACAATACAATACAATACAATACAATACAATACAATACAATACAATACAATACAATACAATACAATACAATACAATACAATACAATACAATACAATACAATACAATACAATACAATACAATACAATACAATATAAACAGAGTTGGAAGGGACCTTGGAGGTCTTCTAGTCCAACCCCCTGCCTAGGCAGGAAAACCTACACCACTTCAGACAAAGGGTTATCTAATTTCTTCTTAAAAACTTCCAGTGTTGGAGCATTCACAACTTCTGGAGGCAAGTTGTTCCATTGATGAATTGCTCTCACTGTCAGGAAATTTCTCCTTAGTTCTAAGCTGCTTCTCTCCTTGATTAGTTTCCACCCATTGCTTCTTGTCCTACCCTCAGGGCCTTTGCAGAATAGCTTGACTCCCTCTTCTTTGTGGCAGCCCCTGAGATATTGGAAGACTTCTCTCATGTCTCCCCTAATCCTTCTTATCATCAAACTAGACATACCCAGTTCCTGCAACTGTTCTTCATATATTTTAGCCTCCAGTCCCCTAATCCTCTTTGTTGCTCTTCTCTGCACTCTTTCTAGAGTCCCAACATCTTTTTTACATCGTGGCAACCAAAACTGGATGCAGGATTCCAAATGTGGCCTTACCAAGGCCTTATAAAGTGATATTAGCACTTCACATCATCCCTGTACAGCTAGAAGAAAAAGAAATGAAGCAGTTTGTTGTAGAGTAGCAGCTGTGCATGCCAATGGCAAAGGTCTCCCGTGTTACTGCTAAGCTGCTTCCCTGGGAGAAAAGGTTGTCTAGGACTGTGTCAGAATTAAAATATGGATGGATTTGAATCCCGTCCAACCAGCCACCTCAGTTCCGAAATGACAGATTCTGAATTGCCATGGATCTTTCTTTCTTTCTTTAGCTCTGTCAAAGAGCAGATGAATATTGCTAATGGGGGAAAAAAAATAAACACGCCACGGGTAACTGTGAGGCTAAATGTAGTAACATCAAATAGGTGCCCTTTTGAAAAGTAAACTGACGTTAAATCATATTGTATTGAACCAGCTGCTAACAGAAATGTTTGAAAGGAGAGGTAGTTGCTAAGGAGGCTTTCCAACACATAAGCAGAATATACTTGCCTTCCCCTTGCCTCTCCGGTTCTAAAATCTCTTTTAGTTTATGAGCTGCAGAAATCCAACAGTTTCACTAAAGATAAAGGTTCCCCTCGCACATATGTGCTAGTCGTTCCCGACTCTAGGGGGCGGTGCTCATCTCCGTTTCAAAGCCAAAGAGCCAGCGCTGTCTGAAGACATCTCCATGGTCATGTGGCTGGCATGAGTAAACACCAAAGGGACACGGAACGCTGTTCCCTTCCCACCAAAGGTGGTCCCTATTTTTCTCCTTGTATTTTTTACATGCTTTCAAACTGCTAGGTTGGCAGAAGCTGGGACAAGTCATGGGAGCTCACTCTGTTAAACAACACTAGGGATTCGAACCACTGAACTGCCAACCTTTTGTTTGACAAACTCAGCATCTTAGCTTCTGAGCCACCACGTCCCTACCTACCTTCACTAAAGGAGCTCCTGTTTTAAAAAAATGTAAAATCTGCTGTCCAGTTGTGGCATGTTAATTTTTTTTGGGGGGGGGGGGAAGGAATAAAAGGACTCTGGATTTTTAAAACAGGGCTTACTTTTCAGTAAAGAAAGCTGCAGGTAATATTCATTTAGCTACTGAAATTGGGATGACCGGCTCAGTCATTAAATGAAGCAGTTGCTCGTTGAAACGGCAACTGGAATAACAATTGTACTTTCTTTTTGTTTTAGAGACCTGTAAAAATTGGATTGGCCATAAAGTTATTTTTTCAACACCGTCATAATGGTGAATGGCAACTAAACAACACAGTCACTAATTGTAGATATATTCCTGTATCTGATGGGGGCAGATTAAGCAGGGTATGATTTTTATTTATTTTATTTATTTTTAATTTGATTTATATGCCGCCCTTCTCCGGAGACTCAGGGCGGCTTACAATGCGTTAAGCATATGTTCATGATGCATGAACATATGTCATCT
>CM075962.1:122466848-122531848 GCA_038048745.1 Coluber constrictor foxii | reverse complement strand
CAAGAAATCTATCTAGGTTCTCTTTTCTGCACGGCCCCATTTTGTAAAACCGATGCCTTCCATCTACAGTCAAAAAAGCTGCGGGAAAGAATATCTACAGGACCATTTATGGGCCTCGTCAATCTGTCTGCGAAGGAGCCTCTTTAGGATTTATTCAAGGCGAGGCCTCGTGTCCTTTGAGGTGATACAGGCTTGGCACTATGAAAACACAGCTCTCCATTCCCAAGAGGGAAAAAATGTCTTACCTTCCCTGAAATTTGTCTGGCAAGGTGATTAGAACTGACAGCGCTGCAAAGATAAAATGTATTCTTCTTCTTACGGTGGGAAAAAAAGGGCCTTTGCTTCCCAGAGAAAAGATGTTTCAAGTTTTAGATGTTCCCCAGCCCTACAGGCTTCCCATGTTCTCCTATTTCTCAAGGGGAAAGGTTTTCCTCAGTTTGTCTGAAGTTAAACAAGGACAGCAGAAGTTGTATTCAGCCGGTTTGTACCAGTTTGCCTGAACCGGAAGCGGAAATCATGGATGGGCCCGCCCACCTGCCCCAGCTTTATGCCATCCTATTTAAGCACATTTTTGAGACTGGGTGCATGAGCGGAAGGCACGCATGTGAGTAAAGCACATGCACGGAAGGCCGGTCGCATGCGTGGAAGTGAACTGGGCTTGCGCATGCACAAAACAAATGTCCGTGCATGGGGCAAACCAGTAGTAACATAATGTGTTGCTGAAGGACAGAGTTGTGTTAAACCTTCCAGCTTTTAAAGCCGTCTTCTCTTCAATGCCTCATTAACCTTCTGAGCAAACCTCAAAGTTGATTCAATGGATTAAAGTACGGATAGGATTACAAGCGAGCGTATGAGTAGACATACATGCCTTTTTGACTAATTAATTGAACGCATTTTGATATTGCCAAAACATTCTGTGGAAGTGTGTCTAAAAATATTAATTAATCTCCTCTTTGGGTTGTGTTTTTTTTTAAAAAAACAACAAAAAATATAACAACATCAAGCAGAATTTTAGACAAATCCAGAAAGAGTCCATTAATAATTAAAGCTATGTATTTATAACAGAGACTCATAAATCCAAACGTCAAAAAGTTTAAAAAGAAAACCCAGCAACAAAATCATCTACTCCTTCTGGCTATGCTGGTATAAATAAGTGGCTGTTATATAGCAGGTTACTCCACCGAATGACATTTGTGGTATAAAAAGGATGCTAAATATTAATTTCTAGGTTAAATGTATTATTAGCAAATTTTTCTCACTGTTCTTCTATCAGGTGCCACGTGTATAATCCCTGAAAAAAAAAAATATTAAATAGGTTATAATTACCTTTGCTTAGAAAATGTAGATCTCCTTCATAAAATAAAGGAGTATTTGATCTCGGGTTATCTATTGCAGCAGACAACTGAAATGATTAATATTAAGGGTGGAGTTCAGGGGTGGACTGCTGGGGGTTCGCAAGGGTTCATGAGCATCTCTAGCTAAGATTCTGTGCAGTTCGGAGAACCCTCAAATCCCACTCCTGGCTGGCTCCACCCACTCTGCTCTGCCCCTCCAAGGAGTCCCAACACGGCCCATTTTGGATGCAAGTAAGTGCATCTAAAATATGTGCGGCGGCTCAGGGAGGGCGAAAAATGGGCCTACCGGAAGTTCAGGAAGGCCGGAAATGGGCCAGTTTCCAGCCTCCAGAGGGCAAAATAGCAGAATAATGGAATAACAGAGCAGAACAACAAAATAATACAATAACAGAATAGCAGAATAATAGCAGAATAACAGAATAGTGGAATAACAGAGCAGAACAACAAAATAACACAATAACAGAATAGCAGAATAATAGAATAATAGCAGAATAACAGAATAGTGGAATAACAGAGCAGAACAACAAAATAACACAATAACAGAATAGCAGAATAATAGCAGAATAACAGAATAATGGAATAACAGAATAGCAGAATAATAGCAGAATAACAGAATAGCAGAATAGTGGAACAACAGAGCAGAACAACAAAATAACAGAATAACAACAGAATAGCAGAATAGCAGAACTGCAGAATAAAAGAATAACGGAATAACAGAACAGAACACCAGAACAACAATATAACAGACTAACAACAGAATAGCAGGATAACAAAATAACAGATTGCTAACGGGTTTAACAAAACCGTAGTTATTTTTCAGTGGAGCAGAATAAGGGCTACATTTAAAGGGTAGAGAAAATGTTACCCATAACTGATGCAAGTCAGGTAATAATAGGATGGGGATACCTATTTTCCTGCTTGTGCATTTTATTAATTTCAGTGGCATTCTGCTGCTTGCCTTGGATGTAGCCCAGAAACAAGGTTATTAAAGAAATGAGTGGGGGTAGCTGGCTGATGGATTAATGCACTCTGGCACAGCAAGATTTTTATTTATTTATTTATTTATTTATTTATTTATTTATTTATTTATTTATTTATTTATTTATTTATTTATTTATTTATTTAGCGGTTGGGAGGGGGGGCAAAATTTCATGGATTGAAATAACGTATCAACAGTTATGTGTTTTTAGAAGGTGATAGAGCAGGAAATAAACATTTGGAACATTGTGAGAGGTGACAGATGACATGAGCCTAAGAAAGACAGGAGCAGTTTGGGAGCCAAAAAAAAAAAAAAAGATTATTTTCTTTTATTTATTTTTTTAAATGTGGTTGGATCCTAGAATTATTATTATAGGAAAGAAGGATAATATAGAGCTGAAAACCACCATTTTATCCTAGCAATTTTCTTTCTTTCTTTCTTTCTTTTTTTTTTTTTTTTTTTTGGTGACTGAGAAATTGGGAAATTTATTGGTGGCAACAGGAGTTGGGGATTATCTAGAGAAAAAAATATCCTGTGTGATAAACAGAAAGGAACATGAAATCAGCACCTATCTTATCTCTCCCAAGAAGAATATTACAAGCAGTTTTAGAAACTGAAATTTAGTATTTCATAATTTCCTGTTACATGTAAACAGAAGTTGATCATAATTATGCTTATTGGAACAGATCACTAATAGTAAACCATAACCTAAAATGGCTATATATTTTTTTTGACCCAGTTCTCCAAACATGCGAAACCTCTAAAGTTAACTCAAAGATTCCTTTATTAGAATCGCCGGCAGCTCCGGCAAAAAGTTTCTCTCTCAATACAGCCTAACAAGTCGATCCAGCCGGAAGATAAATAGTTGTCTGCCACATCTGTTCACTTCTGCTCCATGCCTTTTATCCCCAGAGCTAGGGTGGGGCTTCACTAGCAGTGGTGGCTCTTCTATCCCAAGGATCGGCTCATAGATTTCCACTGTTCTCCTCTCCTCTGCCTTCTCCACATCCATGTGACAGGCACTGGACCCAGCTGTTCCTCATCAGTCATCTCCAGACCTGGAGGATGTTGACTTTCTATCTGAGGGCTGATGAACAGCCCAGGCTCTGCCTCTGCCTCTCACTCTCATTGCCAGTTACATTCCTTCTTCCCCCTCAGAGTTCCCAAGTTGCCTTGATGCTGATCCCAACTCTCATGCCTCCTCCTCCTCTGATTCGGCTGTTGGAGAGGCCGACAGCTGACAGGTCTCAACAGGCTAGCTTTGGCAAAATATGGTGGAATTTAATTACCAATTGTCCAGATTTCCATATTATGTTAATGTATGGTAAACAAGAAAAGGAGCTTATTTCTGCATTGTAGCAGAAATAGGAAAATACACATCAGTTCTGATTGGGTTCATATGGCCAAATCCATTTGAACCGTTGTTTTGATCAGATGGCTTAAATCCTATGGTTCTTAAATTGATTTTTTTGGGGGTTGGGGAGTCTACTCAAGTTGAATAGTGATTTAATTCAGGGAATCAACTGAATTGCCTTCTCTCAATCAAAGTTTTGTATCGCTCTAATCTGAATGAAAAGTATGTATAGTCTATGGTTTTCTCACTTGCAATGTATGGTTGTGAAAGTTGGACCATAAGAAAGGCTGCGAGTCAAAGAATGGAGGCCTTTGAATTCTGTTGCTGGAGAAGACTCCTGCGAGTCCCTTGGATTGCAAGGCGATCAATCCAGTCAGTCCTAGAGGAGATCAACCCTGATGTTGTGACCTAGGCCCAGGTAGTTATTACCAGACATAATCAGTCCTAAACAAACATATTTGAACAGAATATAGAACAGCTGAGAATTACTTCATTCTCATCTTAGTCCAAATTAAGTCCAATACAAATTCTTCATAAACAGTCCTTCGGCCTTATCACCAACCTTTGTCTCATTTGGCACTCAGCCAAAGGCTTTTCTTGGCAAAAGTTCAGAAGCAAGAGACACTGTCAAGAAACAAAATGTAGCAACATTACTTTCCTACAAAGATGCCAAGAGCCGTTGCTGCTCTTTTAAGCCTTCTGGGAGGGGCCAATCATCTCCTAGCCTTACTCCCTAGTCGTCCTTTTGCTTTAGCTGCTCTTGCCTTCTGGCAGCTCTTCACGTGCGTGCACTAGGAATAGGCTCCTCTTGTTCCTCTGCCTCTCTGCTGTCCGCCTCTGGAGGCTCCAGAGTCTGCACATTGCTCCCAGATGGCCCTGGCCTCATCTCTGCCTTCGATGCAGAGCCCTCATCCGGGCCTTCCCCTGACTCCAGGACTGGCCCATGGTCCTCCTCAGTCTCCTCACTGTCTGACTCCGCTGTTAGCTCTGCAGGCTGCTGGCGGACCACAACACCTGACTGCTCTTTAGGAGGCCAGATCCTGAAGATAAAACTCAAATACTTTGGCCACCTAGTGAAAAGGAAGGACTCACTGGAGAAGAGCCTAATGCTGGGAAAGATTGAGGGCAAAAGAAGGGGATGGCATAGAACAAAGTGGCTGGATGGAGTCACTGAAGCAGTCGGTGTGAGCTTAAATGAACTCCAGAGGATGGTAGAGGACAGGAAGGCCTGGAGGAACGTTGTCCATGGGGTTGCGATGAGTCGGACATGACTTTGCGACTAACAACAACAGTTCTTGAATTCCTCCACAGAAGGAGGGAACCTGTGATATCGATATTGTTGCGGAGATAATGAATAAGATCTAATCCTTGATTTCTGCTTCTTTATTCAGATAATTAATAACCTAGAAGTCATTCAACCAGTGGGGGGATTCAGCCAGTTCTCACCACTTTGGGAGAACCGGTTGTTAACTTTCTGAGCAGTTTGGCAAACTGGTTGTTGGAAGAAATCATTAGGGCAGAGAACCGGTTGTTAAATTACTTGAATCTCACCACCGCATTCAACTGTGGAAAGAATAAACATAGGTGAACTATTCTTGGTGGATGTGTTATTACAAGAACACTGGAACACTCAATAATGGTGAATATATATTGACAATCTTTTCTCTTGAATGTATGTATTTTAACTAATTGGGACCCTCCAATCTTATAACATGCTGGTGGTTAAAAATACTCTTTTAACGTTTCCTGTCTTGGTTCTGAAAATGAACGACCTCATTTGTTTTATCGTATTTCATGAGCTTAAATGAACTCCAGAGGATGGTAGAGGACAGGAAGGCCTGGAGGAACATTCTCCATGGGGTCACAATGGGTCGGACACAACTTTGCAACTAACAACAATAACAATCTGAATGAAACTCATCCATCCAAGGACAGGGACATGGAAGTGGGGGGGGGGATTCTGTTTTCCTTTGTTCAGCAACCTGTACTCAAGACTTGGAAGAAGAAAATGAAATGTTAAGAAGCAGATAGAAATCGTTTCATTTGTTGATTTTAACCAACTAGCCACTTCTAGGCTTATCGTAGAAGAATTGTTTTCCCCTCTCAGGGAAAAAAAAAGAAAAAGATTTGAGCTAAAAGTTCTGTTCTGGGTTATATATAGTTCTCTCCCTTAAGCATAGCTATGGAAGACAACAGAACAATGGAGCCATTCAAAGTCTTTTTTTTAAAAAAAAACTTATTTGCTTTGAATTCAGCTCTCCTTTATGTGTGACAACTTGATGCCTTTTGTTCTACTTTATACTGTCATGTGTAGCTTCATCCTTTGGATCAGCTGTAGGGAATAATCCTCGGAGGATAAAAATCACCTACTTATGTGCTTGCTTCTCAGAGGCGGGTGCAACTATAGAATTCTATGCTAACAACACCCATTAGTGGACTGGATGAGTCTTTTATTTCAGGAAAATAAATAATTTCTCGGTTTTGTTTTGAAGTCAGGCACTCATCATTCAGTAATGAAACAATCTTGTTTATGAAAGTCCATGCTGAAGAATATAAGAATTCATTTTTTAAAAGACTCTTTTTGCTTCAAGGGACTTCATAAGGTATCGGTTCCAAACGAAGTAGGAGTAGAAAGGTGAGCTACTTTCTCGATTTGTCATTAATGGAGTACATGTTTGTACATAAGATAGCTTTCATTGATGAATATCTACAGTGAAAGAAATTGTCAGCTGGTATCAATAGGTCTTCATGCATCACACATATGTTATGAATGAATAATAGTGAGAACTTGTTTGCAAGCTCACAATGTAATATTTGCATGAGGTTGTTCGTAGTTAGAATTTTAGAATAACAGAGTTGGAAGGGACCTTGGAGGTCTTCTAGTCCAACCCCCTGCTTAGGCAGTAAATCCTACGCCACTTCAGACAAATGGTTATCCAACCTCTTCTTAAAAACTTCTAGTGTTGGAGCATTCACAGCTTCTGGAGGCAAGTTGTTCCACTGATTAATTGTTCTCACTGTCAGGAAATTTCTCCTTAGTTGTAAGTTGCTTCTCTCCTTAGTTAGTTTCCATCCATTGCTTCTTCTTCTGCCCGCAGGTGCTTTGGAGGATAGCTTGACTCCCTCTTCTTTGGGGCAGATCCTGAGATATTGGAACACTGCTATCATGTCTCCCCTAGTCCTTCTTTTCATCAGATTAGACAGGAGGCAACTGCACATGCACAGCAGAGCTGAACTGGGGTGACGGCTCACATGCCCATAGAGAGGGCACTGGGTGCCACCTCTGGCATACTCAATACATTGATAGTATTTATCTACAGGATTGGTATCCTATTATTTTGCCTATAGGTTCGCCATCACGGTCCTATAGGCAAAATAATAGGATACCAATCCTGTAGATAAATACTATCAATGTATTGAGTATTTTCTCTGACTTACTATGCCCTCAAAATGGACTGATAAACATAACAAAAAGTTCATACTTCTTTTCTGAATGCATGGCATCGTGGCATAGATCTGTCCCAGTATATTCTAGAATGATGGTTTGAAGCTTCAGATTTTGGTTTTTGGTTTTTTAACTGTGCTTTGTTTGAAACCTACCTCAGACAGGGAAGATAAAAGAAAAGACAAGGAGAATTATTCCAACTTGTCTAAGAAGAGAGAGTTTAAATGCACAGTCTGCCCAAGAGATTAGTCGCTGTCAGTCCTTCCTTACTCTGAGTGTCTCTTAGAAACTGGAATGAACTACCTTCTTATCCTTCCTCTATTTTCCCATTAGGATTGACAACTCAATTTTATATGTGAGCATCCATGGGGCATTGTGTGCTTCACTCTATCCAGTCCCAGCAAATCAATGCAGGCCAGTCCGTGTGTATCTGCCATAAAACATCAGAGGCGTTTAGTCAACCAGCAACTGACTAAATAAAGTCCAGATAACTTAGACCTGTCTAGCCATTCATGCATGCTGATAATATTTGACCTCCTTCATGTATCTGGAGGAACACAGTGGCTCAGTGGCTAAGACGCTGAACTTGTTGATCAAAAGGTCAGCAGTTCGGCAGTTCAGCAGTTTGAGTCCCTCATGCCGCGTAATGAGGTGAGCTCCCATTACTTGTCTCAGCTTCTGCCAACCTAGCAGTTCGAAAGCAGGTAAAAAATGCAAGTAGAAAAATAGGGACCACCCTTGGTGGGAAGATAACAGCATTCCGTGTGTCTTTGTGTTTAGTCATGCCGGCCACATGACCATGGAGATTTCTTTGGACAATGCTGGCTCTTCGGCTTTGAAATGGAGATGAGCACTGCCCCCTAGAGTCGGGAACGACTAGTATGTATGTGTGAGGGGAACCTTTACCTTTACCTGTGCATCTGGAGAGGATACCTGTCTAATTACCATGGATTTATTTAGAAAAATAAACAAAGTTGATTCTGCCCCCTTGCTAACATGAAGGGCAGGGATAATATCCTTTGAATTCTTCTTAGTTTCTCAGTCCAATTTTTGTTTTTAAACAAGACCTTAGATAAACTTAGAGTTGTGCATTTAGCATCCCTTAAATCTCTTATTAGTGAAATGAGAAAAAAACACCCACCTGCCTTAAGAAAAAAGCTAAGCGAGCCATTAATTTTTATCATACAGGTGAGAATGAGAGCGTTTTAAATATTTTAGAATTCTAACGATGATTTCTGCTGTGTGGCCTAGCTACTAAGCTAAATGTAAAAGTTCCCCTTACACATATGTGCTAGTTGTTCCAGACTCTAGGGGGCAGTGCTCATCTCCGTTTCAAAGCCGAAGAGCCAGTGCTGTTTGAAGACGTCTCCGTGGTCATGTGGCCAGCATGACTAAATGGCAAAGGTGCATAGAACGCTGTTCCCTTCCCATCAAAGGTGTTCCCTATTTTTCTACTTGTATCTTTTATGTGCTTTCGAACTGCTAGGTTGGCAGAAGCTGGGACAAGTTATGAGAGCCCACCCCGTTATGCGGCATTAGGGATTCGAACTACTGAACTGCCAACATTTTGATTGAAAAACTCAGTGTCTTAGTCATTGAGCCACTGCATCCTAAAGAGTGACTCAATCTTCTAGATATCCCCCAAGACCGTGACAAACCTTTCAGAAATGTAAAATAAAGCCTGACCTGACTTGGCTTGGATGTAATAAAACACAAAACATGTCCATTAAACCTTTTAGTGTCAAAGGAGGGAGACAATAACCTTATTACAAGACAAAACGCAATTGCATTAGGCATTAAAGGACTTTTGAAGAGGAGGCACACACAGCTGGCTGAATATCTTCATTTTGCCGGCAAAAATAAACAGTGTGACTTCCTAGGAGATTTTAAAGGGGTGCAAAAAAAATCACATTGGGGCTGAGTGAGCGCATGGTGAGTTGCAGTTTGCTCCTCTGAAATATTTAACTATTCGTGGATCAAGAAGAGATGCTCAGTGCAGAGTGTTTGTGAATCACTAATGAAAGCACTAGTGTGCTGTTTTGCTTAAACAAACAACTACAAGAAGTAGGAGAAAATCTTGAAAGACAATAGTAATTTCTTGGAGATACATGCAGTCATGCCTGTGTGTGTACACAAACACACAGACGAAGAGAAGAGAAGAGAAGAGAAGAGAAGAGAAGAGAAGAGAAGAGAAGAGAAGAGAAGAGAAGAGAAGAGAAGAGAAGAGAAGAGAATTCTTTATTGGCCAAGTGTGATTGGACACACAAGGAATTTGTCTTTGGTGCATAGGCTCTCAGTGTACATAAAGAAAAAATAAAATATATTCATCAAGAATCATAAAATACAACACTTAGTGATAGTCATAGGATACTAATAAGCAATCAAATCATACTAGTGAACAATAAAAGCAATATAAGTTGTACAGATACAAGCAACATGGATATAGCCATAAGTGGGAAAAGATAGGTACTAGTAAGGAAAAGAAGAATAGTAATACAGTCTTAGTAGTTAATTTGACAGTGTTGTGGAAATTAATTGTTTAGCAGAGTGATGGCATTCGGGGGAAAAACTGTCCTTGTGTCTAGTTGTTCTGGTGTGCAATGCTCTATAGTGTCATTTTGAGGGTAGAAATTGAAACAATTTATGTCCAGGATGTGAGGGGTCTGTAGCAGGGGTGAAATCCAGCAGGTTCTGACAGGTTCTGGAGAACCGGTAGCAGAAATTTTGAGTAGTTCAGAGAACCAGCAAATACCACCTCTGGCTGGCCCCAGAGTGGGGTGGGAATGGAGATTTTGCAGTATCCTTCCCTGGAGTGGGGTGGGAATGGAGATTTTGCAGGATCCTTTCCCTGCCATGCCTACCAAGCCACACCCACCAAGCCACATCACGCCCACCAAGCCATGCCCACAGAACTGATAGTAAAAAATTTGGATTTCACCACTTGTCTGTAGATATTTTCACAACTACTTGAATAGGCTGGAAGTAAGGGTCCAATACTCCAACTTAGTTTATTTATTTTTTGCATAATTCATCAACAACTATGGTTTGATAAGGATAGCGTTCATGTTTACTATATTTTAAATTTCTCAATTAATAAGTGAGGGATGAAAACATCCCCAATATATATTATGGCAGCATGCAAGTGCACCTTTAGAGTGGATAAATTCTTACACAACTCAATCAGCGATTATATAAATGGAAGGATTCTACTAATTTGTTTTTAGTTTTTTAGCTAAAAAATTCAGAAAGATAGATGTTTGCATGTAATTTAAAAATCCAGCTAGCTATATCTAAAGGAGCAAATCAATTCATGTGGACGCAGATCTTATGATTAAGTTTACTGTGGATTTCCTGTGTGACGTCTGAATTTCTAACATTTAGATACTAAATTTTATCTCACCAGGCTCAAGGTTGACTCAGCCTTCCATCCTTCCGAGGTGGGTAAAATGAGGACCCAAATTGTTGGGGGCAATATGCTGACTCTGTAAACTGCTTAGAGAGGGCTGGAAAGCACTGTGAAGCAGTATATATCGTATTTTTGGAGTATAAGACACACTTTTTTCCCTCCTAAAAGAGGCTGAAAATTTGGGTGCATCTTATACTCCGAATGTAACTTTTTTGAAGCTTTTTTTCAGCCCTAACAAAGTGCTAGTGAGTGAAGCACTAGTGAGTGAAGCATAAGGTGCTAGGGAGCTTTGCCTGCTCCCTCCAACTCTCAGCTGTGCTTTAGAAGCTTCCCTCTGACTCTTAGCTATGAAGCTTTTTTTCAGCCCTAACAAGGCGCTAGCGAGTGAAACAATCTTCCGGGCTTTGCCTGCTCCCTCCAACTCTCAGCTGTGAAGCTTTTTTTCAGCCCTAACAAGGCACTAGCAAGTGAAGCAATCTTCCAGGCTTTGCCTGCTCCCTCCAACTCTCAGCTGTGCTTTAGAAGCTTCCCTCCAACTCTCAGCTGTGAAGCTTTTTTTCAGCCCAAAGGAGGCGCTAGCGAGTGAAGCAATCTCCATGGTTTGCCAGCTTTTCTCATTGCTTCTCTCTCCAAAGATCAGTTGTGCTTTAGAAGCTGTTTTTTTTTTAATTGGATAAAAACCAGCAAACTAATGTGCTGAAGCTGACCAGACTAAGGATGCTAGCCAGATGAATATCTGGTAGGCAGATTCCCCCCCCCCCGCCGCCTATTTTCCTCCCCCAAAACTAAGCTGCGTCTTATACTCCAGTGCATCTTATACTCTGAAAAATACAGTCAGTAACAGTAACAGAGTTGGAAGGGACCTTGGAGGTCATCTAGTCCAACCCCCGGCTCATGCAGGAAACCTGTAGTAGGGATTTGAACCGCCAAACTTCCGACCTTTCTGATTGAGAAGCTCTGTGTCTTAGCCACCTAGTCACCTAATATCTCATGTTATTTTTTTGTATGAATGTCTAAGTGCTATTGCTACTATTTGAAAATAAAATATTCTACAAAACAAGATGTAAAATATTAATGCCATATTTAACTATAATTCACCCTCTGAAGCAAGTTGATTATTACGTGTTTTGATAAATTCTGAACAGTATTGATCATTTCTAACAGTTCACAAGTGAGTGATCTGCGCTGATTTACCTACTAACATAGAATATGGTAACCAAGAGACTCATTTTGGTGGAGCTTAATCAGCAATTCTTTAGAATAAAAATCTAAGTATATGAACATTCGAGCAGTGAAAACGGTTCATTTGTGAGCTATAATTGGTGAAAAGCTGAATAATTTCCTCTCCTTTGCCAAAACCGAGATCGCCTCGGCTATCTATTGCAATCCAAATAAATCAAAATACTGTTTGCTCAATTCATTTCCAAACAGTTTTGCAACACAACAGTTCTGACTTTATTATTTATTTATTTTTTTATTTAATTCAACTTATATACCGCCCTTCTCCCCAGGGGGACTCAGGATGGTGATGGATTTATGGGATGTATAGAACTGTCTCAATCTGAGCCACATAAACTTGATGCCTTTTCAATATTAGTCACTTCTACCAAATGTCCAGAAATTCATATTACTAAAAAGGGGAGAAAACATTGTCATCACATATGTATGTATAATGGACTATTTCTACCGTGTTTTCCTGAAAATATGACCTACTCAGAAAGTAAGTCCTAGCTTGATTTTTACATGTGTGCCCAATGTAAACCTTACCCCTAAAATAAGCCCTAATTAAGACCCCACCCACTCCAGGGTGCACAGGTAAAAATTAAGCTAGGGTGGGGATGCGGGGTGGTAGAGCTGCCCTACTATTTACCTTCAAATAGTTGCAGAGAGGCCTCACACACCTTGGCCCATTTCTTCTGCAGCTGGCAAGATTTTCCTGAAAGCCTCTCTAGCCGATAATAGAGTTCCGGATTGATTCGGAGCTCTGTTATTAGCTACAGAGACCTTCAGGAAAGCCTTGCTGTGGCTGCAAATATCCAAAGCCGAAGAAGTTCCTGAAGGCCTCTGACAATTCAATTCAAATTCTTTTTTATTTTTACTTTATTTATTTTTTTAAACTCGATTTTATATGCCGCCCTTCCCCGGAGACTCAGGGCGGCTTACAATGCATTAAGCAATAGCTTTCATACTTTTGTATATTTATACAAAGTCAGCTTATTGCCCCCACAAACTGAGTCCTCAATTTACCTACCTTAGAAAGGATGGAAGGCTGAGTCAACCTTGTGCCTCGAACTCGCATAATTGCAGACAGCTGGGTGTTAATAACAGGCTATCTAGCCGTCGAGCTATCTGAGGCTCTTAGTAATTCAAATCTCTATTGTCAATGCACAACATATGTACAATGAGATTGGTTGAGCTCCCTCACTGCACCCTCCCCCCAACACAATGCAACTCATAGTGAAGACAGAAAATCCCTAACCCAATAAATCATATTAACAAAACACCCAGTCCTATTACACTGGTGTGAACATGTTACACATTTCACTGGCCCTGCAGTCCATCATACTACATAGTTATGATGTTATTTCTCATTCAGGAATCTGACAGCCCACAGATAAAAACTGCTCTTCAGCCTGTTTGTGCAGCTGGCTATGCTTCGATATCTCCTTCCCAATGGTAGGAGGGTAAAGAAGTGATGACCAGGGTGAGTGTCATGCCTGAGAATTTTCCTCACTCTTCTAAGGCAATGAGCCTTAAAAAAGGAGGTCGGGGGTGACACATGCAAGTGAGGTGAATCAGTGGACGACATCCCCCCCCCCACAAAAAATAAGACCTGGTTCCTTTTTTGGTGGCAAAAAATAAATAAATAAGACAGGATCTTATTTTTGGGGAAACGTGGTAAAGGTAAAGATTTGTCCTGCCCAGTCATGTCTGACACTAGGGAGCTATGTCCATCTCTGATTCTTAGCCAAGGGAGCCAGCATTGTCCGGAGATACTTCTATGGTCGTGTGGCCAGCATGACTATATGCTGAGATGCTGTTACCTTCCCACCAAAATGGTACCTATTTATCTACTCACATTTGCATGCTTTCGAACTGCTCAATGAGCAGGAGCTGGGATAAGGATGGGAGCTCACCCCATTGTGCAGCAGTTGAGTCTCCAACCCAGGCTGTCAGATTTCCAGCTCACAAGCTCAGCACCGTTAATCACTGAGCCACTGTGCCCCCTGGACTATTTCTAAAATGCACTTTTTAGTCACAGTGTCTTCTGTTGAACTTGCAATTGTTGTGACCTTGGCCCAAGTAGTTATTACCAGACACAATCAGTCCTAAACAAACATATTTTATTAGAACAGTTGAGAATTACTTCATTCTCACCTTAGTCCAAATTAATTTCAAAACAAATTCTTCATCAACAGGCCTTTGGCCTTATCACCAACCTTTGTCTCATTTGGCACTCTGCCAAAGGCTTTTCTTGGCAAAAGTTCAGAAGCAAGAGACACTGTCAAGAAACAAAATGTAGCAACATTGCTTTCCTACAAAGATCCCAAGAGCCGTTGCTGCTCTTTTAAGCCTTCTGGGAGGGGCAAATCATCTCCTGGCCTTACTCCCAAGTCATCCTTTTGCTTTAGCTGCTCTTGCCTTCTGGCAGCTCTGTGCATGCATGCACTAAGAACAGGCTCTTCCTGTTCCTCTGCCTTTCTGCTATCCACCTCTGGAGTCTCTAGAATCCGTATATCACTCCCAGATGGTCCTGGCCCCATCTCTGCCTCTGACGCAGAGCCCTCGTCCGTGCCTTCCCCTGACTCCAGGACTGATCCATTGTCCTCCCCAGCCTCCTCACTGTCTGATTCCACTGCCAGCTCTGCAGGCTGCTGATGGACCACAATAGTAATGAGCCACAGTGAGCCACAGTGGCACAGTAGTTAGAGTACAATACTGCAGGCTACTTCTGCTGACTGCTAGCTGCCTGCTATTTTTTTGACTCAGTCTTCCATTCTTCTAAGGTGGGTAAAATGAGGACCCAAATTGTTAGGGGCAATATGCTGACTCGGTAAACTGCTTAGAGAGGGCTGTAAATCACTATATATATATATAGTGTATATAAGTCGAAGTTGATATTGTTATTGTTTTTAGTAGAGTCTTAAGATGAGAAACATCTGGAAGCGAACATGAATAGCTTTTAGCCCATTGGCACAGAGGCAGCCCACTTCAAATACCACAGTGCTTCTGGGTGAGAGAAGAACTAAGTAGAGAACATTTTTTTCACTTGCTTTGTTGTTCGGTCTCCAAGGAAATGCCACTCACCTTCTTCAGTCAGCCCCAGAAAGAACATTACTCGTCTTCTCCAGACTGCTGGCTGAAAGCTAGTATGACGCAAGTCTTCCAACTGGCAGCTTTGAGGCATGTTGTGGGCAGGTTCCCAATTGATTTGCCCAGACAAATTGGGTCATCTCCTTCATTTCAATAAAGCAAATCATGTAGCATTCATGGTGCGATTCATTTTATCAAAACAATGTCACTTCTCCAGAGGGCCCACGAGCTGCACTTGCTTGGCTTCAGCTGAAGTTATATTGTAGAATTTGGAAAGCATCTTATATGAAAGCAGTGATTTTTGCAGAAAGGAATCAAAACAAGCTAGATGTATACCAGGGGTGTCAAACTTGATTTTATTGAAGGCCACATCAGGGTTGTATTTGATCTTGAGTGGCCAGGATGGGTGTGGCCAGGATGGACATGGCCAGCTCGATGTCTCTCATGTCAGGGGCACCTGTGGTGGCCCAAGCACTCTGCCAGCAAAGACGGGCTCCTAAACTCATTTTTGGCTGCGATGGTTTCCTGTGACCCTCTGCCAGCAAAAGTGGAGCTCAGGAGGGCTGCCTGTGGCCCTTGTGAGCTCTGTTTTTGGCCGCTAAGGCCTCCTGTGACCCTCTTCCAGGAGGGTCTCTTTCAGACCCTCCTCCTCCGCACTTTCCATCGGGCTCTGAAGACTCTGTTGTTTCACCAAGCCAGGCCTGACTGAATAGATTAATTTTAGTGGGTTTTAAATTGGTTTTAACGGGGGTTTAATAAGGGGTTTTAATAACGGCCAAATAGCTTTAACTTATTTTAGTAATTTTAATTTTGGGGTGGATTGTTTTAATATGGCTGTGAACTGCCCTGAGTCCCTCGGGAGAAGGGCGGTATAGAAATGCAATAAACTCAACTCAACTCAACTCAAAATGGACCTCAGGAGGGCTGCCTGTGACCCTTGTGAGCTCAGTTTTCGGCCTCTGTGGCCTCCTGTGACTCTCTGCCAGGGAAAATGGAGCTCAGGAGGGCTCCTGCGGCCCTCCCGAGCTCTATTTTTGCTGGCAGAGGCACCATGGGCCAATCCTTTGCAGTTTCCAGAGTGGCCTCATGGGTCAGTTCTAAACACCCTTTGATTGGATCCAGCCCCCGGGCCTTGAGTTTGACACCCCTGATGTATACAAAGGAGATGGGCCTTTGTATCATAGAATCATAGGGCTGGAAAGGACCTTGAAGGTCTTCTAATCGAATCCCTGCCCGAAGCAAAAGTCCTTAAACCATTCCTCACCTGTCCAGCATCTTCTAGAAAACCTTTATTGATGGAGCACCCACAATTCCAGGAAGCAACCATGGATCAATCATTCTTACTAATCATTCTTACTCCTATGGATTCATCATTCTTATTAATGAGGAAATTCCTCCTTATTGGATCTCCCTCTGATAAGTTTCCATCCATTGCTTCTTGTCCTGCCCTCAGGTACTTTGGAAAATTGGTCGACTTCCTGTGGCAACCCTTCAAGTATTGGAAGATGGCTACTATATCATCTCTCAGCTAAACATACCTAGTTCCCTTAGCTATTCATCATAAGATTTAGCTTGCAGACCCCTTACTATCTTTGTTGCTCTTCTCCGCACTCTGTCTAGGGCCTTGATGGCAAACCTATGACACGGGTGTCACAGGTGGCATGTGGAGCCATATTGGTGGGCACGCGAGCTCAGCTACGGCCCGCATGTGTGTGCCAGCCAGGTGATTTTTGGGCCTTTTGGGCCCAGCAGAAGTCAGGAAACGTACTGTTTCCGGCCTCTGGAGGGCTTCTGGGGGGTTGGGGAAGGTTGTTTTTGCCCTCCCCAGGCTCCTAGAAAGGCTCTGGAGCCTGGGGAGAGCAAAAAACAGGCCTACCGGGCCCACCGGGCCATCATGTGCCAAAAGTGGGAAGAGCACGAGGATGCTGGGTGCATAGAATTATGCGTGTGGGCACACTTGCATGTGATTCCACCACGCTCTCCCTGCTTTTGGCACGCAATGGCAAAAAGGTTAGCCATCACTGGTCTAGGACCTCAGATCTTTTTGGTATTACGATGACCAGAATTGGAGGCAGAATTCCAAGGGTGGCCTCACTACTGCAACATGTCATGATGTCTTTGGAGATTCTCAGACATCCAAGTCATGGTTGTCTCAAATTGCTTTCAAGAGCCTTGGTGGTGCAGCAGATGAAAGTAACACCAGCTGCCTGCAATTACTGCAAGTTCGAATCTCACCAGGCTCAAGATTGACTCAGCCTTCCATCCTTTCGAGGTAGGTAAAATGAGGACCCGGATTGTGGGGGGCAATAAGCTGACTTTGCATAAAAAAGAACACCGGTTGGTGGGGCCAAAAGCCCTACTAAGCAGGTTTATACAAAAGTATGAAGGCTATTGCTTAATGCATTGGAAGCCACCCTGAGTCTCCAGGAGAAGGGTGGCATATAAATCGAACCAATAAATAAATAGATAAATAGATAAATAAATAAATAAATAAATAAATAAATAAATAAATAAATAAGAAGCAATTGGTGTTAAACTCCAACCAGTTTGCCATATCTGGGGGACGGAGGAATTGGAGAGGGAGGCAGCAGGAAACAGCTGCGGGGCGGTTTGATGGGCAGCGGCTTGGATGGCAACAAGGTATGCAGCTGAGATGGCTTCGGCTTCTACCGGGTGCAGCATGATTCAGCAGCAATGGTGGCAATGGTGGTGTTAATGCATGCAGAGCTAGCTGACGCCAGATGCAATGGCATAACAGAGCTGTAGCGGGCTACAGGCCAGGGTAGAAAGGCCATTATGGACCGGGGCACCAGATGATGGAAGATGACCAAAGGAACTAGAGGAAGATGACCAAAGGAACTTGCTATAAAGGAACTAGATCCCAATGCTGGATGGTGGTTGAGAGGATAGGGCTAAGCAAGCATGGTCCCGCCTACAAAAAGCACTGGGAGGCAGTAGCTCCCAGCTCTGACTTTACAACAGACTGCTATTGTTATGTACTCAATTTGTGCCAAGGCTCCGGCCTGAATAAACCCTAATTCTACAGTTCCAGAGTGTGTTTGCTTCTGTGTTATCCAGCCAGGCCTGGGGATTTGGACAGTTGAGAATTGAACTTTCTTTGTTTTTCTTTGAAGAAGTTCAACTTCTCATCCAAGAAGCTTCTTCAGTTCTGAAGCTCATAGAAGCTTACCAGGCTCAAGGTTGATTCAGCCTTCCATCCTTCCGAGGTCGGTAAAATGAGGACCAAAATTGTTGGGGGCAAGAGGCTGGCTCTGTAAATTATTTAGAGAGGGTTGTAAAGCACTATGAAGTGGTGTATAAATCTAAGTGCTATTGCTAGTATCCATCATATATATATTTATTTGCAGATGCCACTGAGGCTGAATTCCTAACAATTGGTGGTACACTAAGCAATTTTATACGATTTGGCTTGGTTTGATACGTGAGTTAATGATGAAGTTTGTCCAGGTCAAAACTTTTTAGTTTCTTCTTTGTCAAATATGTCAACAAAACAATAAATGAGACCCAACTGTTAACAACTTGTTCAGAGATCCATTTGTATGATGCATTACATTACATTTCCCCATAAAACTCTATACTTTTTCTTTTGGATTGAGTTCAAATGAGTTCAACAGAGTACAAAAATCTGCACCTGCTAGGACCATAAAGAGGTAGGGATTATTTTACAGATAGCTTATTGCTGAAACGAGAAAATATGTAAAGCTTTGGGAAAAGCTTTGAATAAAGCCAGATCGCTCAGTGGAGGCTCAAAGGGTAAATATATATCCACAATTGTTTATGCACTAATTACATCCCAAATGTTTATTAGAAGTGTAAATTTCAGCAGAATAACAATAGCCCAAAGAGTTTATAAATAATCATCCTGGGGAACATTAGGAGCTATTAAGTGTACTGTCCCTTTTCTTTCTTTCTTTCTTTTTTTTAAAATGCCACTGGTGAGGTTTTCTCTGTGAAAGAAAAAATATTTGGTCTTTATTTTGGACAAACAGAGCAAGTATTTTAGCATGCAAGCATCAAATATAGAAACTACCTTCAAGCGTGTAATGCAATGATTTTGCTGTCAGGTGGACTGTTCGGGCTGAAAGCTCAACCGTATCTGACTTTAAAGATACATACCAATTTTACAATTTGCAAACTTGTCAACGGAAAATCCAGAAATGGAGTATCCATGACTTGAAATGATCTTAACGAGTCACCCTTGGTCGAACTCCTTGTTTTTAAGAGAAAGAAAGTCAACAGCGAGGCGTAACGTGGTACAATTCTTTCTATTGTACTATTTCTATTTGCAAAGGAAAGAAACTAAACAAGGAGAGAACCCACTAAAGAGAAATTTCCTAATAGTGAGAACAATTAATCAGGGGAAAAGCTTGCCTTCAAAAGTTGAGAGTTCTCCTTCACTGGTCTCTTTAAGAAGAGATTGGACAGGCATTTGTTTGAAATGGTTTAGGGCAGGGGTGTCAAACTCAATTTCATTGAGGGCCGCATCAGTGTTGTGTTTGACCCTGGGGGGCCAGGATGGGTGTGGACAGGATGGGTATGGGCAGCTCAATGGCACTAAGTTGGGGGCACCTGTGGTGGCACAAATGCTAAGGCAGACTTCCTGAAAGCCTCTCTCCCTCTTATTATAATCTTCCTTCCTTCCTTCCTTCCTTCCTTCCTTCCTTCCTTCCTTCCTTCCTTCCTTCCTTCCTTCCTTCCCTTCCCTTCCCTTCCCTTCCCTTCCCTTCCCTTCCCTTCCCTTCCCTTCCCTTCCCTTCCCTTCCCTTCCTCTCTCTTCATTCTCCTTTGTTCTTTCTTCCCTTTCCTTCTTTTTCTTGCTCTCTTCCCTTCTTTTCCTTTGTCTTTCCCTTTTCCCTTTCTCCTTTCCTGACCCTTCTTGCATGCTCAAATGCAAAAGGAGAAATATTACTCTTTTCGTTTTGTTTTTAGTTTGCTTTGCTAGCCTTCTGCCAGCGAAAATGGAACCCGGGATAGGGGCACTTACGGCCTTCCAGAGCTCCATTTTTGCTGGCAGATGCACCGTGGGCCGAGCCTTCGCTGTTTCCAGGGTGGCCTTGCGGGCCAGCTCTAAGCACCCTGTGGGCCAGATTCAGCCCATGAGCCTTGAGTTTGACACCCCTGGAATAGGATCTTCTGCTGAGTTTGATCACCCCTGGAATAGGATCTTCTACCTCCAAGCTCCCTTCCAACTCTATTATTCTGTTATTCTATTTTATTAAGGAGCTAGTGGGACCTTTCCTGACTTAAAAGTCTTCTTGTGTTGCCAGGATTCAGGTTTACTTTAATTTTATATCTCTAAATACATCTAAATCCAAATTTATATGGATGCATATAAACACATGGATCTCTTTCAAAGTGTTCATCATTTCAGAAGATGGCCAAAGTCTCAAGATTTTTGGTATGATATCAAACATCAGGTCCAATCCTCTGATTACTTCAGGAATCTACTAAGCCAAGCCCAACATGTAGCTTTTCAAATTCCATTTTAAAAAAATAATAATAAGCAATGTTGTAATCTAAATATGCCTTGAATTTTTTTATCTGACAATTCTCACCAGAATCTCTTCCTTATTTCTTTCAACGTGAAGTGCCAGAACTGATCACAGAACTGAAATGTAGACTAACCATCTGTGAGTAGAGCAAATGGTTTTCTTGAAACTCCTCCCCCCCCCATTATTTTAACATACAAAGGAATGTTAGAATACCAAAATCTTATGAGAGTTGGTGATCTTGTAAGCTCTGGACCATTTGCAATTTTGTTTTATTTAAACTTGGAGTGCTAGAGGCAACATCCACAAGTGGGGATTTGTGTGAAAGCAGGTGTCATATCGTTGATCCCTACCAAAAGCTTTCACTGATAATTATGGAGTAGTTCACGCAAAGGAAAAACTTGAGCTCCGTTGTTTTATCCAATGCCATTTTTTTTTTCTTTTACGGTTAACCAATTCTATTCTCAAAAAAGGATAAATAGGATTGTGGCTGGGTAGTAAGTGGACAGGAGATCAAAAACAAATACCAGAGTTGTAGGCAAGAAATCCCAGAAGGAGACAATGTCAAACTATTTCTGTGTTTTTTGCCAAGAAAACTCAGTGACTCTGTCCACGAAGACACCAAGGTCAAGCACTCGGGGAGATTTTATCTTTTCTTGAAACACTTTCACATCACAGTTCATAAGTTCTGAGAAAAGTCGAAGAAAAATATTTGGGTAAAAGAAAATAGTTATGTGCTAAATAAACAGGAGAGATTAAAGATTGGAGGACTTTATCCTGGTGAGGATGTTAAGATCGAGATCTCTGCATACTGTACGTTACATTAGCATTATGACATATTGCTGCTTATAATGACTGCAGATAATCCCCAGTTTAGAACCATACTGTCAAATTCGAATCAAGCCTTTTTTAGTGTTTTTTTTTTAAATGATTTTTTTTATTAATTACATTTCTTAGTGCTTAATAAACATTGTGTTGTCTGGGTATTTATTTTGGTTAACAATACCGATTAAATTCTTAATCTCTACCCCTTTTTCCCCAACCACTCATAAAATAGAATCCATGTTTGATAGTATTCTGTATCTTCTTCCTGCTTATTTTTTTAAAATAATTTTTATTAAACAGTTTTTTTAAAAAACAAGAAAAGATTTTTTTACAATTTTCTTTTCAACATTTTCGCATCAATAAACATTTCTTACATATGCGCCAACTCAGAAAGCTCAAACTACCCAAGGAACTGTTGATCCAGTTCTACAGAGGAATTATTGAGTCTGTCATCTGCACCTCCATAACTGTCTGGTTTGGTTCTGCAACCCAACAAGACGGACACAGACTTCAGAGGATAATTAGAACTGCAGAAAAAACAATGGCTACCAACCTGCTTTCCATTGAGGACCTGTATATTGCACGAGCCAAAAAGAGGGCTGTGAAAATATTTACAGACCCCTCGCATCCTGGACATAAATTGTTTCAACTCCTACCCTCAAAACAATGCTATAGAGCATTGCACACCAGAACAACTAGACACAAGAACAGTTTTTTCCCAAACACCATCACTCTGCTAAACAAATAATTCCCTCAACACTGTCAAATTAGTTACTAAATCTGCATTACTATTAATCTTCTCATTGTTCCCATCACCCATCTCCTCCCACTTATGACTGTATGACTGTAACCTTGTTGCTGGTATCCTTACGATTTATATTGACTGTTTCCCTATGACTATCATTACGTGTTGTACCTTATGATTCTTGGCGAATGTATCTTTTCTTTTATGTACTCCGAGAGCATATGCACCAAGAAAAAATCCTTGTGTGTCCAATCACACTTGGCCAATAAAGAATTCTGTTCCGTTCCGTTCCGTTCCGTTCCGTTCCGTTCCGTTCCGTTCCGTTCCGCTCCGTTCCGTTCCGTTCTGTTCCGTTTTGTTCCGTTCCATTCCATTCCATTCCATTCCATTCCATTCCATTCCATTCCATTCTATTCTATATGCATTTTTCTCCCTTACTTCAATTTGCCATTTGTACATATGATTCTAATATTGATTTTTATACATAAAGATAACAATGTACTCAATTTCAATCATACATTCTGTATCCATTTCATTTCCACTTGTTTGTTACCACTTTTCAATTCCTAGATCTTTCTCATTTACTCTTTTCTTGCCCTTTATACCTCTCCTCTAACCATTCATACCATTTTCTCCCATACCATTAGTATTCTGTTTCTTCCTTTTCTTGTATTTCTCTTGTGAGCTTGTCTGTCTCTGCGCACTCCAAAACTTTTCTAATCAAATTTGCTTCCGTTGGTGTATTATTATTTTTCCAATTGTGTGCATATATTATTCTTGCCACTGTTGTAATATGTATAATTAAATTTGTAACTTTTTTTGGGTTATATATCCCTGGAAGTATTCCTAACAAAAATATTTCTTCCTGCTTAATTTTCAATGTCAATCTATCCATTTCTACACAGTCTAGTATCTTCTTAATTATCTTTTCATCTCGTGGTGTTTCTTCATTTTTTCCAATGTTGTGCGAAGATAATCTTTGCTGCCATTAGGACATGTAATATTAAATACATACTTTTCTTATCTAATTTTTTTTTCTGATATTATACCTAATAAAAATAGTCCAGGTTTAAAATCTACATATTTCCCTGTCATCTTTTCTGTTTAACTTTGCCCAATATATATATATTTTTTTGCTTTATGTCTACCACATATGACTGGCAGCAGCCATTTTTCTGTTGCCACACAAAATGGGAAGGAGGGAGAGAGGCTGGAATCCCTTACTAGACAAAGCAGAGAGTTTTCTCGTGAGAACCAAGGTCATCTCTACTGGCAATGGATAAGGTCAGGAAGGAGTGTTGGAAAGCCTGCCAATTACCCTATTGGCCAGAGTGACCTGTGACCCTTGGGGATGGGGTGATTTCCTCTTTTTCATTATGCTGAAACCACAGGAATTATTTAGAGATGGTTTCCCTTTAGAGCTGTGCTGATACCATGTACTCAATAAAGAAGTTCTTTGAAAAGGATCCTAGTCTGAGAGTTCTGATTTGCTTGGGTTCATTAGCCAGAGCCTTGACACATTCATTTAGTGACTGTTTGAAGCTACAACAGCACTGGAAAAAAAAAGTGATGTATGACCATTTTTTACACTTATGACCACTGCAGCATCTCCATGGTCAGATGGTCAAAATTCAGACTCTTGCCATCTGTTTCATATTTATGTCCTAAGGTCACGCAATCACCTACTGCAACCTTCTGACAAGGGAAGTCAATGAGGAAGGCAGATTCACTTAACAACCATGTTACCAGGGGTGAAATGTTCCCAGTTCGGACTGGATCGCCCGATCTGGTAGGGTTGGCGGTGGGTGGTTCGGAGAACTGGTAGCAAAAATCCTTACATGCCCCCCATGCCCAGCTGACTCGCACAATCATCAGAGGCTTTTTTTTTAACTTTTCAAAGCATTTTTTCTACAACCTCTTCCGATGAAAAAATGCTTTTAAAAGTAAAAAAAAAAGCCTCTGATGATTGCACGGCTCAGCTGGGATTGTCAGAGGCTTTTCAAAGCATTTTTTTCTGCAACCTCTTGGCTCAAGAGGTGGTAAAAAAATGCTTTGAAAAGTCTCTGAGATCCCAGCTGCGTTGCCTGATTGGCAGAGATACATTTTTTAAAAAGCCTCTCTGATGATCCCAGCTGAGTTGCCTGATCGGCAGAGGCTTTTCAAAGCATTAGAAAAAATGCTTTGAAAAGTTTTTTTAAAAAAAGTTAGCCACACCCACCCAGTCACATTACTCCCTCCACCAAGCCACACTCACAGAACTTGTAGTAACAAATTTTACATTTCACCCCTGCATGTTACTAAATGTCTATGGAGATTCTCAGTCATCCTTTGGTTGTCCCAAAGGTGCTTTTTCCCCAATCAGAACTGAAGAAGCTTCTTGGATGAGAAGCAGAATATCTTCAAAGAAAAAACAGTAAGTCCCATTGCCTCTTGAAAAAAGCACCTTTGGGATAACCATGTTACTAATTTAACAACTGCAGCAAATTCATTTAACAACTGAGCCATAAAATGGGGTAAAACTCACTGAACAACTTTCTTGCTTAACAACATAAATGCTGGGCTCAGCTGTGGACATAAGTCAAGGACAACCTGTAATCATTTTGAAGCTTGTAGCCAATTTCTTCTTTCATGTTTACACATGCCTTGAATAAATCAAGCTAGGAACAATCTATCCTGAAACAAAATGGTTGCTCAAAATCCTTTTAGTGAAATGATGGGATATGATTCAGACTCTGGTATTCTAATTACTATAGGAATGAAAGAATGGTAACCTACACACATTTTGAGATGGCAAATATCACATGGGGCTGGGAAGATATGAGAGAAACAAGAAAACATAACTGAAGTGCAACAAATATGGAACCCAGCTAGTATGAAGTAGGTACAGTTTTACTTTAGACAATAATAGATCCACTTTGGAAATAATAATAATCTTCTTCTTCTTCTTCTTCTTCTTCTTCTTCTTCTTCTTCTTCTTCTTCTTCTTCTTCTTCTTCTTCTTCTTCTTCTTCTTCTTCTTCTTCTTCTTCTTCTTCTTCTTCTTCTTCTTCTTCTTCTTCTTCTCTCTCTCCTCCTCCTCCTCCTCCCCCTCCCCCTCCCCCTCCTCCTCCTCCTCCTCCTCCTCCTCCTCCTCCTCCTCCTCCTCCTCCTCCTCCTCCTTTTTTTCCTCCTCTTCCTTCTCCCTCTTTTACCATTTTGAGTGTCAAGGAAATGAAAACTTTCTGAAAGTCCAAATTCAGAACTAAATTCTCAGTTCAACTGAATGATTTATCTGTGATTATATGTGTATTTACTCTTGATGAGTGAATTCATGAAACCTCAGAATTTTGGATATTTTGATTGCCTAATCTATAATTTGTGAAATAACTGAAATCAGCAAAGTATAGAAATCCAATTGGCTTCATCCTACATGAAAGTTTACTGTGGAATTAAGTCCTACAAAGTTTATTATATCCTGGATTTAAATTAGCAACAATAGAATGGAAGCCTTAATTATCCTTTGCTTCTTTTTACATTTCTGCAAAATGTAGCAAATGATGTTTCTATTACTTCTTTTCATGCATCCGCTTATTTACTGAATAGATAGACGGGAAGACAACTTTGAAGTGACTGGTAGATGCCCATACCTTGCTTAGTGAAAGAATTAACATAAAGTATGAGCATAAAAACCTTTATTTATATATCACTGAGCTATATATAGGCTATATATTAACAGATTAACAGAGTTGAAGAGACCTTGTAGGTCATCTAGTACTCCAACCCCTGGTCAAGCAGGAGACCCTACACAAATGGCAGTCCAATCCCTTCTTGAAAGCCTCCAATGATGAAGCTCCTACAACTTTTGAAGGCAACTTCTGTTCCATTGATTGATTGTTCTCACTATCAAAAATTTTCTCCTTATTTCTAGCTTGAATCTCTCCTTGATCAGTTTCCATCCATTGTTCTTTGTCTGGCCTTGGAAAATAGCTTGACCCCCTCCTCCCTGTGATAGCCGCTCAAATATTGGAACACTTCTATCATATCTTGGCACTCATAAAACAAGTAATTCTTATTTTACCAATCAATCATCAATAGACACATAGACATTAACAACTTCTATAGACTATGCAAGAGAGTCAACCCACCAGCCCAAAAGAGAACAAAAGGACTCCAGCACCTCTTTCACCAGCAACCAGCAACCAGGACAGTGTAGATGAACTCCAAGGTTAACTTCAGACCAACAATCAAGTAAGCAATACCCCAATCAAGAAACCGTCAAAGAGCCATCAGTTTACAGCCCAACCAAAGAATCTCTAAGACCCCCATCCCCACCCTCACAGACAGGCAAGACACCAGAATATAAACTGACAGCAAACAGCACACCTCACTAGCACTGATGATCTTACCTAGTTGGGTAATGAAACATCTGCAAAGCAAGCAAGCTCAGAGAGCACCAAAGACCCATCAGGAGCCTGGATAGCTCAGCAGACTAATGCATTGTAATTTAACTCCAGCTGTCTGCAATTAGTAAGTTCGAATCTCACCAGGCTCAAGGTTGACTCAGCCTTCCATCCTTTCTAAGGTAGGTCAAATGAGGACCCGGTTTGTGGGACAATAAGCTGACTTTGTATAAATATACAAAAGTATGAAGGCTATTGCTTAACGCATTGTAAGCCGCCCTGAGTCTCCGGAGAAGGGTGGCATATAAATCTAATTTTAAAAAAATCAACCCTGAGCTACAAATATTCTCCTTTATTGATAAGTAATTTAAAGATATCTTAAAGATAAGATATTTAAAATATTTCACATTTCCTGTGTCAAGGGGGAAAAAAACATAAAAATATTCTTCTACTCCTCAATGCTCTAAATCAGGGTCAACAACCTGTGGCTCTGGAGCTGCATGTGGCTCTTTCACCCTCTGCTGCAGCTCCCTGTCATTCGAAATATGCATCACAACCACCAATGTGTGATACCTGCTGGCACACAATTTATTGAGTTTTTCAACCCCCAGTAGGCCAACCATGGATAAATCCAGTTCAGTAGAAAACAGAACTTTTAATTCAACTACATATGCTAGTTTTATGGCCACTCAAGAAATAGTCAGGCACAGGAAGGGTTTTGTGGCTCCCGGTGTTTTCTTTTCTGTGGGAAATGGGTCTAAATGGCTCTTTGAGTGTTTAAGGTTGCAGATCCGTGCTCTAAATAGAGCTATGCAAAATGTTGATTCAAAGGTTCAGCTTTAATCAGGTCAAGGTTGACTCAGCCTTCTATCCTTCCGAGGTGAGTAAAATGAGGACCCAGATTATTGGGGGCAAGAGGCTGACTCTGTAAACCCCTTAGAGAGGGCTGTAAAACACTGTGAAGCAGTATATCTAAGTCTAAGTGCTATTGCTATTTAAGGCCATTCAGTTTTTTAAAAAAATCTTCAAATTGAATCTCCTGACTGAATTACCATTATGATTCAATGCATCAAATCAAATTTGGGGCCTTCATATCTGTTTGTGCGCACATTTTAATTAAACAGATGACTGATGTCAAAGCAATTTCATCCCTTGAACAGAACTGACGATTTTGAATCAACTTGTCTTGATGATTTGAATCAATATTTTTGAATCGGATTTGGGTTTCAGTAACAAGTAGCCAATCATATGCCAATAAAAGGATAAAGAATAATCAACATCTTGCCTTCCATAATCCTAATACCAACAACCCTGCACACACAAATGTTGAAGATAGGCCTACAATGCACAGCAACATTAATTTTTGTTCTGTTTTTTACCATTTGAGAAGGTCTCTTATTATACTCAACAGATATGTTTTAAAAAAGCCTTTGGGATTTTTTTAGATTGTCAGGATACTTAATTATCCATTTTCCTTGATATGTTGATTTTCCTCAGAGTGTTTGTTGGGGGAAAAGGGAATAAACTGAAATCCATTCCCCCTAAATCTGAAAAAATATGGAGAAGATTTATTTAGATTGTTTCAGAATTATAGCATTTACATCTTTGGAATTGAGCTCATCTCTCTGAGAGCAGAAGATTATGGATAATTCTAGGGTTCATCCCCATCTGATATCAAACACTTCTGCTCAAATTCTAAATGGACATTAATAAGAAAACATGCATTATCAGTTTTGAAAGAGCTACTGTTCTTTTTAAGATGGAGTTCAGACCCCTCCCCCCCCAAAAAAAAGAATCAATGCAAATGTGCTTGAATATTAAGATTCTCCAGGACAAACCACAGGCTTCCTCCCAGAATTCATCCAAGGTTTAAAGCCACCGGACCAAGCTCATAATGTTCATTGACAGATCTAAGAGAGTTCAATAGCATACAAAGGAATATGTGAAGAAGGCACAGAAGAGGCTGTACTTCCTGAGAATGCTCAGGAAGATAAATCTATCTCAGCATCTACTTCTGTCCTACTATCGCAGCACCATTGAGAATGTCCTGACATACGGCATTCTTGCATGGTATGGGAGTAGCTCTGTAGCAAACAAAAAAGCTCTAGAGAGAATCATTAAAACTGCCCAGAATATTATCGGACTCCAGCTACTAGCCCTGAACGACATCTTCAAATCTCGCTGTTTGAGGAAGTTGCATAACATTCTCAGAGACTCTTCCCATCCTGTTTACAATCTTTTTGGACTGTTGCCTTCTGGCAGAAGATACAGAATAATTAAAACTCGGACCACATGTTTTTTGAATCGTTTCTTATCCCAGAGCTATAACTGCATTCAGCCATGAACTAAAGGGCCACCATCAGTGAGCTGTTGGACAGCATTACTTGGTCTGTTGTGTGGATGTTTGGGTGGTTTAGGTGTGAGGAATTGTGGTGGGTGGGGATGTGTTTGGGGATTATGTGTGTGGGACCTGGTCTTTGGGTGTCAAGTAAATTTTGTTGTATGTGTATACTGCGTATGATACAAGTGATACAATGACAAAAAAGTTTATTTATTTATGTATACACTAATGAGCTATCTTTGGGCTCACAATCCCTAGTGACACAATTTCAATCAATCAATCAATCAATCATTCAATCATTCTGTGAAATTTCCAAAAGATGCCCTAATTAATTCATGAGCCATGAGCCAAACTTCAAAAGAAATACAGTCATTTATTAGGAGCACCATTCCGGCAATATTCGGATGCAGTTAGAACTAATCCTACATAGATTTATGTTCCCTTATGACCCTGTCTCTCCCCTCCTCCCTGGCCATGTCATAAATCACATTCTCCAATTAACCACTTTGGCTGGCTGTGAAATTCAACACCCTCCCTCTGATTGCGGTCAGGAAGCATGTATGAAATGTAACTTCAGTTAGTCAATCAGCTCTATCAGTTCTCCCTCCCTCCTGCTCATGGCAATTTGAAAGCTTTGCAAGTTGACATATTCAATCATTGAATCATTGAATCATTGAATCATTGAATCAATCAATCAATCAATCAGAATAGCAATCAGAATAGAGATGGAAGGGACCTTGGAAGTCTTCCAGTCCAACCCCTTGATCAAGCAGGACACCTATAGCAGTGATGACAAAACTTTTCCGGACCGAGTGCCCAAAGTGCATGCATCCAAACCCTCAAAATGCAATGTGCATGCAGCCCCCATGTATGCACCCCACCCCTGTGCATGCATGTGTGGCCCCTGAATGTGCCCCTTCCCCTTCTCCTGCACATGCAGCCACCCAATGCATTCCACCTCACCCATGCATGTGTGCACGGCCCCCCGCATGCGCCCCGTCCCCATGCATGCACGACAGAGACCCAAAGACCAGCTGGCCGGTGGGAGGTGCGTGCACATGCGTGGCAGAGCTGAACTGGGGCGACGGCTCACGTTCCCACAGAGAGGGTGTTGCGTGCCACCTCTAACATGTGTGCCATAGGTTCACCAACATGGCCCTATATCATTTCAGACAAGTGGCTGTCCAGTCTCTTCTTAAAAACCTTCACTGATGAAGCACCCTCAACTTCTGAAGGCAATTCATTTCACTGATTAATTGTCCTCACTGTCTGAAAATTTCTCCTTAGTTCTAAGTTGCTTCTCTCCTTGATTAGTTTCCACCCATTGCTTCTTGTCCTGCCCTCAAGCGCTTTGGAGAATAGCTTGACTCCCTCTTCTTTGTGGCAGCCCCTCAGATATCGGAATATTGCTATCACGTCACCCCTAGTCCTTCTTTTCTTAAGACTGATCATACTCAATTCCTGCAACCATATGTTTTTTTTGTCTCCAGGCCTTTAATCATCTTGGTTACTCTTCTTTGCACCTACCGTCAGAAGACTCGATCTTAGGGAAAATTATTGAATATACAGAAGCCGATAGGCTAAAAAGAACTTTGAGAGATCAAAAAGAATTCTCATATTTTCAATGTTGGGACCAATAGTATACTTGGCTAAATAGAATAAAAAGAGGATAAGGTTAGCGTAGTTTTTATTTCTTATTTGCATATTTGGACTGAAGATAATGTATTGTGTAAGGTTCTCACCATGATCTATATGTTGTTATATATTTTGTTTGTAAAGAAATAAATATTATTTTTTAAAAAAAATAATCTCGGTTGCTCTTCTTTGCATTTTTTCCGAAGTCTCAATATCTTTTTTGTTTGTTTGTTTGTTTGTTTGTTTGTTTGTTTGTAATGAGGTGACCAAAACTGGATGCGATATTCCAGGTGTGGTCTTAATAAGGCTTAAAATGGTACTAACACGATCTAGCTATGAAAGAACATGATTTGTCATGCTTTATTTCACGGCTAGAGTTTCTCTTTCAAATAACTTGGGATTGTCTTCCCACGATCAGAAATACAATTTCCTCAGGTGCGAATGTATTTCTTGGTAGTGGATAGAAAAACCCTTAATAAAATGGAACTTTTTTTTTTTGTTAAAAGGGGGTAACCTGATACAAATTTATCTTAGAGCTGCGTAAGACAATATTCTGCTCCAGTTACTTAAAGGGCAGCCTGAGTAGCTAATTTAGAGTATTTTAATGTTGAAATTTCACCTGCTAATATACAATTACAGTACAATTGTTCTAAACTGTTTCTATTACATGAGCTAATGTTTGTCTTGACTTAGGCATAACGATGATATCCTGTAGTCTGAGGTTCGTAAATAAACTTCGCTTGGGTAAGTGAACAGTCACCCAGATCAATGATGACTAGATAGAGATGAGGAGGTGTGATCCAGGGGTGAAATCCAGCAGGTTCTGGAGAACCAGTAGCAGAAATTTTGAGCAGTTCGGAGAACCGGCAAATACCACCTCTGGCCTCCTGCAGAGTGGGGTGGAAATGGAGATTTTTCAGTATCCTTCCTCTGGAGTGGGGTAGGAATGGAGATTTTGCAGTATCTTTCCCCTGCCATGCCCACCAAGCCACGCCCACAGAACCGGTAGTAAAAAAAAAAATTGGATCTCACCACTGGTGTGATCTCTGAAAGCAAAATATCTAACAAGTGTGTTGTTGTTGTTGTAATTCTTTTTACTTATTTTTTTAAAAAAATACCTACACCTTTTCTTTATTCTTTTTAATATCCCTAGGTCAGTGATGGCTAACCTTTTTGCGTGTGCCAAAAGCGAGGGGAGTGCGGGGAGGCCGCCCATATGCGTGCCCACACCTATAATTCAATGTACCCCGCCCCCATACACACCACCCCTGGCGCGACCCCCCCTGCTTTTAGCATGCGATAGCACAGTGGGGCCCGGTAGGCCCATTTTTCACCCTCCCCAGGATCCAGCGGCTTTCTAGGAGGCTGGGGAGGGCAAAAACGGCCTTCCCCAGCCCACCCCAGCCCACCCCATCAGAGGCCCTCTGGAGGTCAGAAACGCCCATTTGCCAATTTCCAGTGGGACCAGAAGGCCCAAAAATCAGCAGGCCGGCGCACACATGCGCGCTGGAGCTGAGCTACGGCAGTGCTCGTGTGCCCAGTGATCTGACTCCAGGTGCCATCTGTGGCACCCATGCTATAGGTTCGCCATCACGGCCCTAGGTTATGACAGAGCAGATTTCATACAGCAGAATATCGAGGGTATGATGCAGTCTTAAGAGGATAACATGGTTTGTTGTAAATCAAATACATTGCATTTCTATTGAATTCCTCCTTATCTCACATTCTCAAGAGATCTAATTGATTTAACTGGAAGTAGACTTCTCCTGAGTGTTTTCTTGCACAGATCCTGAAGGCCATCTCTAAGGCCTCCTTCAAAAAAAATAGAGTTTGCATACCAAAGACATTGTATGTTTTCAAAAGGTACACATTATATATATATATATATATATACATATTGCAAAGTGTTGTTTTTGTGTTCAATTACCTTAACAAAGATGCAACTTTTGAAAAAAGAAAGCATTCACATTTCTGCTATAAAAACACAGAGTTTAAACAGCTATTCATGGTGGGGAAAAGGGATTTTATTTGGCCCAATAAAAGTTGATGCATTGTGCTGTTTTCTAATTATTAATGATTTAGTATATGGAAGTGGACTGCTATATTACAGTAAAATTAAGTTAATTTATATTTTAGCATGAGACAAAATAAGCCCTTTATAATTCCCTTCTCAGTCTGTAACAGTATGCTCTTAATTGTTAATCAATTTCAATACTAATTTAGTACGTGATTTAGTATAAATCTTGTTTTAATTTTATACACACACACACACACACACACACACACACACACGTATACATATATCTATACACAGATATGCATATACATATACACAGGGACATGGTGGCTCAGTGGCTAAGATGCTGAGCTTGTTGATCGAAAGGTCGGCAGTTTAGAAGTTCGAATCCCTAGTGTCGTGTAATGGGGTGAGTTCCCGTTACTGGTCCCAGCTTCTGCCAACCTAGCAGTTCGAAAGCACATAAAAAATGCAACTAGAAAAATTGCAAAAGGGACCACCTTTGGTGGGAAGGTAACATCGCTGGCTCTTCAGCTTTGAAACAGAGATGAGCACCATCCCCTAGAGTCAGGAATGACTAGCACATATGTACAAGGGGAACTTTTACCTTTTATACTGTTGTGGCCAGCCAGGGGCCTGTGCAGATTGTGGCTGATCCCAACGAGGAGGAGGCTGGTGTGGGGTCACACCAGCAGTCTGCACAGCTGGCACTCGCGTCAGACAGCGAGGAGGCTGAAGAGGATGTGATGCCAGAGGCAGAGACTCAGCCTGGACCTTCAGAACATCCAGAGGCTCCTTCAAGTGGAGACAGTGAAGTGGAGGAGCCTCTCCTCAATGCTTGAGCACGCAGGGCTGCCAAAAGGCAGGAGTGGCTACTCAGGAGGAGGAGGTCTCCTCGAGAGTAAGGTTTAGCCTATTTAGTCCCTTAGCCTATTTAAGTCGCACGCAGTTAATAATTTCTTGCTGGAAACAACGTGTAATTATTACAGAGCATTTCTGAAGAGTGAGTGTCTTATCATATCTTGTTTTCTGGGCTGGTTGCCAACCTTTGCCGGACTTTGTTTATTCTTGGTATGTTATAACTTTGATAAGGACCATTGGTGTGTGTCACAATCCTTGGGAATCCAGAGCTGGGGCAGTGCATATACACATACACACACACACACACACACACACACACACACACACACACACAAAATCTTCCTGAATATACTCACCTGAAATGTACATCAAGTACAAATGATGTTTGTTAACAAATTTGCATACAACTCTACAATTTTTATACTGTTTTTATTGTTTTCATATGTTATATACTGCCCTGGGACCACTTGATGAAGAACACATCTAAAATACCTGAATATACTTGCACTTTTTGAATCAACTGACTCTGAGATGTGGGAATAGTATGCTGGGATTAAATGTCTGTGCAGATTCTCAGTCAGGTTTTTGAAAAAGCCTGAAAAAGATTTGATTTTTTTTTTTTTGAAAAAGCTCAGTCATCCAGCATTTTAAAAAAGGCCCTTTGAGAATACTCTAGGCTGTACAGTTCGACTATATATAGTAAAAACTAAACTAAACTAAACTAAACTAAACTAAACTAAACTAAACTAAAATAAGAAAAGACGTGATCTGGATTTATCCATCTTTGATATCCATATTTAGTGGGACATTTGCAATGTAGAGAAAACATCTTATTGCTTCCCATTCTTAATTTGCTCAAAACATTCCACGAGAAATGAAAGTTCGATGAAGTCCTTCGTGGAATTAACCTTGCCATTTCTAGTCACCCTACTGTCATACAGATCCTTTATCTATATTGTTGCAAGAAGACTTGGATCTAGCTTCTAGATGCCATTGGATCAGATTTGACTCCTGGCAACTACCTAACAAATGCTTACCATCTCAAGATGTGTCATGCCCTAGCATATAGCTTTTATATACTGTTGTTGCTCTCTAGCCCCATCTAGTGGCTGGAGAGACAAATGTAAAGTATATCATTTGAAGCTGACCCCACCCCATTACCCATCAGCCCGCACTCTCAAAACAAGTGCATGCTCGGAAGCCAGACTCCGTTTCTTTTAGCTTTTGGAGAAGGCAGAAGCACAAAGAACAATCCATCTTAATCTGTGGCACATGGTCATCCACATCCCACACACAGAGCATCGTAGGTGAGATTTAGATTGCTTGCATTTATTCATTGTTATGTTCAGCAGTAACTCAATACTGCCTTCCTTGTATTTGGTTCTCATTGTATGTATCCCTATTTCCCCCAGTTTCACCATATCCTGTTCTTTCAGTAAAGTATTCAGATCTATGCACACGGTCTGTTTTATTGGAGGATAGGTGGGTTTAGCTGTATGTCGAGCTGCACACAGACTAACGTGTAGTGAGGACAGAACAAGATGTCTTCCAGCAATAATCCAGAGTTCTTATAAGGACAATCCAGTGACTGCAGTCCTGTAATCATCTCTATTCTCTACCCACCTTGCTTGTTTTCTTCTTCTTTCTTCAGCCTTGTCAAGCATACTTATTATTTCCAGTCTATCATCTGCTCACATCTTGTGTTCAGAATATGTGGTGAGCTGCTGATTATTGCTCCAAGGAAACCAGTCAGTCTTTATTTGGTGCAGGGTTGATTGATTAGTTCTTCTTGAAGTCCATGGCTCTCTTAGCTGTATTCTCTAAACCCATAATTCAAAACTGTCTTAACTTCTAGCCTTCTTCTTTTTTTCTTGCTACTAGCCACCCCCTTTAACACCATTGTCCAAGCTATTTTGGACAATGTGTAGTGATATTTCACTTTCTGTGAAGTGTAGCATCCTTTATATCAAGAAATCCTTCTCTTTTGTGATGTCTTCATTCATCAAAAGATGACTTATGAAGTCTTCATTCACTGTTCATCTTTTGATAGGGACATGGAAAATTAACTCTTCTCTCCTGGAGAACAATGAGCTTTGTGTGACTCACCAGGCATTACTGCAATCATCTCTTCTCTCTGACTATATTAGCTGATGATATCTGGAGTTAATCAATACATGAATCAAGTGTTGCCCATCCCTGAAAGCCAATGAAGTTGCTCTCAAAACCATTTTGAGAATCTACGGATGGAGACAAATGCTTGTGACTCAACCAACCAAGCAAAATGTTAGGCCCTCAAGTCTGCAGAGAGTTTTCTGTCCAACTGGGCTCTCTGATACTTTTCTTGATTAAACTCACATCAAAATATACAGTATGAACCACAATGTTCATAGCAATTTGATTATTGATTGGCAATCTAGATGTTGTGGCCCATCAGCAGCCTGTGCAGCTAGTAGCTGATTCCGACAACAAGGAGACTGGTGTGGTGCTGTGCCAGCAACCTGTACAGCTGGCACTCAAGTCAGACAATAAGGAGGCTGGAGAAGATGTGGTGCTACAAGCAGGGATTCAGCCAGGGCCTTCAGAACCTCCAGAAGCTCCCATAAGTGAAGAGGAAGAAGAGGAGGAGCCTCTTCTCGATGCACGAGCGCGCAGAGCTGCCAAAAGGCAGGAATGGCTCCTCAGGAAGAGGTCTCCTTGAGAGTAAGGCTTGGGGCTAATTGGCCACACCTCTAGCCTATTTAAGGAAGGACGACGACTGAGGAAATTTGCAGGAAACAACTTTGTTCATATTCCTTCACGTCTTGATTCCAGAAACTTTTGATCGGCTCTTGTTTCTCTCTTGTCAATTTTCCTGCAAATTGCTTCTGGGCATTCTGCCAACCACAGTAAGATTATGGTTATCTGAAAGACTGTGCCTCAGAATTGAGTTATTATTCTTTGGATTCTTGTCGGCTGTTAATGAAGTTAAATTAACAGCCCTTGTTCAGAAAAGACTGATTTAAACTGTATTTGTGTTCGGACAACTACTAAGAAAGCTCATTAGTAGTCCTTAATTAGTAAACTAAGGTTTATATGGACTTTGTGTGAGCTGCGTTCTTTGGGATCCGTAGCTGGGGCAGAACACTAGGATCGGTTCACACTGAATTGCTAAATCAAGCTTATCATGTTTTTTTAGCCAAATGTATAACAGAAATTCTAGGTGTTTGGAATATGGTTCACTGTTGGTTGGAATATGGTTCACTGTTTGAAATTGTTTTAATAAGGTTTTCTATGGATATCAGAGTGCCATTGTCACTGACCAAACAATATATCTTCAGAAGCTATTTGCCCTTCTATTGTTCTAGAGCAGGGGTGTCAAGCTCAATTTCATTGAGGGCACCGCATCGGGGTTGTGTTTGACCTCAGAGGGCTGGGGTGGGCATGGTCAGGTGGGCATGGCCAGGTCAACATCACTCATGGTGTCAGGTTATCTTTTTTTTTTTTTTTGGACCTTCAGGCCTGCCACATTTACTACTGTGGGAAATTGGGACGAGGACATCTTGCCCTGCACTTGGAGGGGTGTGACTGGGAGGTATCTCCAGTTGGGACGGTGCTTTGATTAGACCATGTGATGGACATGTGGGTGTTGGGTAGGGACTTGGACTTTCCTTTGGGTAGGGAAAAGCTGGAAGCTTTCAGATTCGGATTTTCCCAGATGGGCCAATATGACATCTCTAATAAAATGGAACTTTGAGGAACCTCAAATCTCAGAGTTTTCTTTCATGGGGGGTGCTCCTTGGAACCCTGACACATATCTGGGGCATCTCTGGTGGGCCAGGTGACCCCCCCGACTCCATTTTTGGCTGGGACAGACTCTTTTTGTTGGCAGATGCACCACAGGCCAGTCCTTTGCTGTTTCTAGGGCAGCCCCACAGGCCAGATATAAGCACCTCATGGGCCTCATCCAGCCCACAGGCCTTAAGTTAGACCCCCCTGTCCTAGAGCCATAGAGGTCCCATCTCCATATTTAGTTGTGTAGCTCACAAGAAATTCATGGAATGGAATGGAATGGAATGGAATGGAATGGAATGGAATAGAATAGAATAGAATAGAATAGAATAGAATAGAATAGAATAGAATAGAATAGAATAGAATAGAATAGAATAGAATAGAATAGAATAGAATAGAATAGAATAGAATAGAATAGAATAGAATAGAATAATATTTGGAAGGGAACTTGGAGGTCTTCTAGTCCAACTCCCTGCTTAGGCAGGAAACCCTACACCACTTCAGACAAAGGGTTGTCCAATCTTTTCTTAAAAACTTCCAGTGTTGGAGCATTCACAACCTCTGGAGACAAGTTGTTCCACCGATTAATTGTTCTAACTGTCAGGAATTTTTTCCTTAGTTATAGGTTGCTTCTCTCCTTGATGAGTTTCCATCCATTGCTCCTTGTCCTGCCCTCAGGTGCTTTGGAGAATAGCTTGACTCCCTCTTCTTTGGGGCAGCCCCTGAGATATCGGAACACTGCTATCATGTCTCCCCTAGTCCTTCTTTTCATAAGTCTAGAGATACCCAGTTCCTGCAACTGTTCTTCATATGTTTTAGCCTCCAGTTCCCCTTTACCATGAAGTCACAAAGCATCAACCTTGCTTTGAAGGACATTTGATTTTATAATAGCTACACAGCTTAAGAAAAACTAATCTCCTATGTGTGCTGATTGGAAGGTGCTTGATATCATATTTGAAAGCAACGCAAGGGCTACGAAGGGAGAAGCAGGCTTGTTCGTGCTTCACAGATTCTAGCAGTCGGCACATTGATGTGGATATAATAATAATAATAAAAAAAAGCAAAAGAAACCCATATCCATGTGTTCTGACTTTTTGAATTGAGCTTCAAAATGAAGTGTTTATTTACAATTGGTGTTTCTGAACTAACAGCTTATGGTGGTCGCCTCTCAAATTACATCGCTCTCTTACCACTCCAGGATCATATGAGTGGAAGTTACCATAAAATCCAATTTTCATCTGGCTTCTGTGTCTGTGTAAGCAATCAGAACAGAAACGTTAATCTTTAAAAATTAACTCTTTTTGTTTAAAAATTCAAGAGTTTGGGTTTTTTTTTTCCTCTCCTCTCCTGATTATTCAAAACTGGAACTAAAAGCAAGAACGGAGAGGGTTGATTTAAGGGCTCGTCTTTCAGAAGAAGAAGACAAAACTGACTTCTCTTGGCAACTGAAAATGACAACAGAAAATTGTACTTTATTTTAACTCACTTTTTTTTATGCTCTTTAGGACAGATCAGTGTCTCTGTGTGTGTGGGGTGGGGGTTGGTTCTGTCTGAAGAGCAGGTGTTATGGTTAAGGTCCATCCCCAACATTTCAAAATGGAAGGAGACAGAAATTGGGAAAGGGGGGGTGTTTACTTTTCACTGGACTGGGAACAGATGGCGCTTTTCAAATTCACAAGTCACATCTGAATATTCATTCATTTTGTGGAGTCCTTGGCTTCCACTTCATGCCACGGAAAATCTCTGAAATGATTCATCCTCTCTCTCTCTCTCTCTCTCTCTCTCTCTCTCTCTCTCTCTCTCTCTCTCTCTCTCTCTCTCTCTCTCTCTTTCTCTCCCTGTGTTCTTTTCAGCTGTACTTTTAACTATGCACGAACCCAATTGGATGGTCGGTTAGGGTATGCTTAATCCTCTATTCAATTTCAAGTCTCCATCCGCTGGTTATTTTGTTGTCCCAGATTTGAAAAATAAGAGGAATAAAAAGAAAAGATAAAAGCCACATTTATAAAAAACATACGCAATCCAAATAGAACCCAGCAGGATACTGACTTAAGCTGCATCCGTCAGTTTTTCTTGGTCCATTAGCGACAATAAAGTAACTGCTTACAAGCTGCACTTCTTCAAATAGTATTTATGTAGGCGGAAAAAGGTGGTGAAAGTCCCGTGTATTCTAATAGTTCTTCTTTCTTGAGTTTTTAAAAAATCTCTCCGTAAAGACAAAGAACATATTATAAGCAGGCCGATTCAAGTTATTTTTCTGCTGGCGGTGGAAATATGAGGGATAGCATATCTGAGGCTGACTGGATTCTCCCAGATTGGGCTGACCTTGTGAGTGTACGTTTGTGTGGGTTTCCACACGTATAATGTTTTTATTCAATTTACCAATGTCCAAAGTCAACTGCTCAAGGCTAACAAACTCAGGTTTTTATTTTGCAATGTTGGGAATAAAATACATTAGGTTCCTTTCCAAACCACTGTGCCATTTGTCATACGGTTAATAGGAGTGACCCATTCAGTGAAATATCCAGTTCTTTTGAGACTGTCTTTTCCCGAAAATAAGACCCTGTCTTATATTTTTTGAACCCCAAAATAAGCACTTGGTCTTATTTTCGGGATGGTCTTATTATTTTGGGGCCCATGGAGCAAGATGGGGCTCCTCTTGCTGTCTTACCTGATTTCCAGCTCTGTGTTTAAATATTTTTGGGGAGGGCTTATTTTGGGGGGGAGGCTTATTTTAGCGCATGCGCTCAAAAGCTCAATTGGGTTTATTATCAGGGGATGTCTTATTTTCAGGGAAACAGGGTAACTGGACAGGTTATCCCCCAAAATATTCTAGAAATATTACCGTAGCATGTCTAGATAGCAACCTGGAATTAAGAAGAAATTTCCTAATAGTGAGAACAATTAACCAATGGAACAGCTTGCCTTCAGAAGTCCTGAGGGCTCCATCACTGGAGGTTTTCAAGAAGAGACTGGACACTTGCCTAAAGTGGTGTAGGGTCTCCTGTTTGAACAGGGAGTTGGATTAGAAGACCTCCAAAGTCCTTCTAGCTCATTTCTGATTGATAGGATGGATGGATGGATTGATGGATGGATATATGGTACAAGAAAACTGCAGTGTGGAAGTGTCCTCCATATCCACATGTTTGTTTGTTTGTTTGTTTGTTTATTTATTTATTCAATTTATATGCCGCGCCTCTCCGAAGACCCAGGGTGGCTCACAATACATTCAAAAAATCACTATAAAAACACTTAAAAATAAAAAAAAAACATTAAAGACATTAAAGCCCATTCACACCATTTATGGTCGGATTTCGTCAGATCGCAAAGCGAGATCAATGGCCCTAGGCCTGCCAGAAAAGCCAGGTCTTCACCGCTTTTCAGAAGGCCAATAGGGTGGGGGATAGTTGCATTTTCTTGTAGGAATTTGATGAATCTAAAAAACAGTTTCGAAGTGTGGCATGCTTCCAGATACCCTAGTGAAAGGTTGCATTCTTGAGGGTTGAACTTCCCTCATTGGAAATGTAAAGGTCTAATATCAGCCGTTGCCTTTCAATTGTAAACTTGTAAACTTGTAAAAGAAACTTGGAAGTTTAAAAAAAAAAGAGGCACTCTGATGAGAACTTGGTTGAACATTGGGATAATTAAAAAGAGCTACTCCAGAGAGAAAAGCTCTTGATTATACAGAATCTAACTATCATTGAAATTCTAAGCAAGTCAGACCAAACACTAATAATTTTTGCCCAGGAATCAAGTGAGTACTATCTCCCAAAATAGCTGAGCCCGGCTGTTACTGCTCCAGAAGAGGTAATATGAAAGCAGTGTTCCAATATCTGAGGGACTTCCACAAAGAAGAGGAGATCAACCTATTTTCCAAAGCAAGGCAAGAAACAATGGATGGAAACTAACCAAGGAAAGAAGCAATTCAGAACTAAGGAGAAATTTCCTTTTTTAAAATTATTATTTTATTAATTACATTTCTTAGTGCTTCATAAACATCTGTTGTCTAGGTATTTCATTTGCTTAACCATAGATATTACATTCTTAATCGCCACTCCTTTTTTTCCAACCACTGATAAAATACCACTAGGTTCCATGTTTGATAATATTCTGTATCTTCTTTCTGTTTCACTTTTAATGTCAGTCTGTCCAATTCTGCACACTCTACTATCTTCTTAATTATTTTCTTAATCTCCTGGTTAAGGGGAAATTTCCTGACGGTGAGTTCAATTAACCAGTGGAACAGAAGTTGCCTTCAGAAGTTATGGCTGCTCCATCACTGGAGGCTTTTAAGAAGAGACTGGACAGCCACTTGTCTGAAATGATATAGGGCTATAATGGCAAACCTTTTCCTCGGGTGTCGAAAGTGTGTATGTGTGAGTGACAGCATGCATGCATGTGCCCACACCCATAATTCAATGTCCCCCTGTGCCCGCCACTCTGTGCACGTGCACACTTCTCCCCCGTGCTCCCCCACACATGCATGCCCGATCTCCTGCACCCTGTTTTGGGCCTAGCAGGCCTCTCTGAAGCCTCTGGAGGATGGAAATGGCCCATTTACAAACTTCTAGTAGGCCCGGTAGGTCCGTTGTTTGCTCTCCCCAGCCTCCAGAGCCTTTCCTGGAACCTGGGGAGGGTGAAAATGGCCTTCCCACCCCTCCAGAGGCCCTCCGGAGGCCGAAAACACCCTCCCAGGGCCTCCGCATGAGTCCTGTACTTACTTGGCATCCAAAACAGGCCACATGGAGACTCCTGGGAGTGGAGGGGCGGCGTCGGCAGGGCCAGCCAAAAATCAGCTGGCCGACATGAGCAGGCGTGCTGGAGCTGCGCTAGGGCAATGGCTTGTGTGCCCGCAGATATGGCTCTGCGTGCCACCTGTGGCACATGTGCCATAGGTCCGCCATCATAGATACAGAGTCTCCTGCTTAAGCAGCGGGTTGACTAGTAGATCTCCAAGGTCCCTTCCAATTCTGTTCTTCCGTTCTTCCGATGGAAGAACAGTTGCTTAGGCAGAAAGCCGTGCTCTTCTCGCCAAGAGTCATCCACATATTCTCCCTTACTTGCACGCTGGGAGCTTTAGCAAAATTGCAGTTATGACACTGTTCTTCTATTTCTGCTGTAGAGTTCTGCTATGCTATTAACGTCCTTACAAACAGAGAACACTCTCAGCCACTCATAAATAAGGCTAGAAATTGTATTCGCATCCGACTGTAGTTATTGCATTACAAGGAACAGCCAACTCCAAAGGTGAAGCAGAGTTCACATTTCAGTGGATGTTATTGATTCTGCTTTGTTTACTGCTATGGGGTACATACTCATAAAAGGCAGCATATGGGGAAAGAATGATTTGAGAGGATCCCAAAGCTTTTAAAGTAAAGGTGAGTTTTTGTGTGTGTTGTGTTGTTGCTTTTTTTTTTTTTTTTTTTGAAGAAAATTATTTATAAATCTAGCTTAGAATTTTAGGATGAAGCTGGTTCAGCCCCTTCAGGCTTGCAAAACCATGGAATCTGAGCCTTGCCTCTAAGCAAACGCTGAGGAAAATTATTTCCAAGTTTTGGACATTAAATGGAAAATTAATTAGGAATGGTTACATAATTTCAGATGACTTCACATGACTGCTATTTATGTCAATGAGTTACAGAAAGCTTGACATTAAGCAATTATTAAAATGTTCGAGACAGGGAACCATGTTATCAAATTAGGCAGCAATTACTGTAGATAGGAGAGACGGGGCACACAAAAGTGATTGGAAGAAAGTGATTGAGATTTTGAGGAACAAGACCTACTACTCAGGAGTCAGGACATCAGTACACATGGGTCTTTCATGGGTACCTTATGAGGTCCCATCCCAAAGGAGCTTTTTCCAAAAGGCAACTGGACTGCCTTTACTTTCCTTCAAGATGTTTTGCTTCTCCTCCAAGAAACTCCTTCAGTTCTGACTGAATGGTGGAGAATGGGAGGATTTATATTCCTTGCAGTCATCTGGTTGCTAGCACTCTTTCTGAGGATCATGGAGGCCACTTGGAGGTTTGTCTGTGCCCTCAGGGTCACCTCAATAGTGCAAATGGGTGGAGGAAGGAAGGAAGGAAGGAAGGAAGGAAGGAAGGAAGGAAGGAAGGAAGGAAGGAAGGAAGGAAGGAAGGAAGGAGAAATGGATGTCTATGGAGATTCTCAGTCATCTAGGTCATGGTTGTCCCAAAGGTGCTTTTTCAAGAGGCAACTGGACTTTCTTGGTTTTTCTTTGAAGACATTTTGTTTCTCATCCAAGAAGCCTCTTCAGCTCTGACGGGATGGTGGGGAAGTAATGAAGGAAGTGAAAAAAAGAAGGAAGGAGGGAGGGAGGGAATGAGGGAGGAAGGAAGGAAGGAAGGAGGAAAGAAGGAAGGAAGGAAGGAGGAAAGAAGGAAGAAACGGATGTCTATGGAGATTCCCAGTCATCCAGGTCATGGTTGTCCCAAAGGTGCTTTTTCAAGAGGCTTCTTCTTCAGCTCTGAATGGATGGTGGGAAGTACCATAAATAAATACCATCTGGGCAGCGGTGGGATTCAAATAATTTAACAACCGGTTCTCTGCCCTAATGATTTCTTCCAACAACCAAGTTTGTCAAACTGCTCAGAAAGTTAACAACCGGTTCTCCCGAAGAGTTGCAAACTGGCTGAATCCCACCACTGCACCTGGGTAAGCCTCCAGGTGGCCTTAATGACTTGCTAAAAGAATGCAAATGACCAGCTGTCTACAAGGAGTATAAATCCTTCCATTCTCCACCATCCAGTCAGAGATAAAGAACCTTTTTGGATGAGAAGAATCCAAGAGTCTTGTTGCCTCTTGAAAAGGCACCTTTGTTATAGGTTATTGGTTAAATCTTTACTTATGTTTGGATGGATTAAAAAGAAATTTTTTTGGAGGCTAAAATTAAGGTCAATAGATCTCTCAATATATAATTAAGGCTTTTAAATTACATTAATGTTATTTAGTGGATTTGAAGAGAATAAGGAGGACAAATTTATGTTTAAGCTTTTTAGGATGGAAAGTATAAAGTTTTCTTTTTTTCTTTTAAATTGATGGATTAGATTAACAATATATCTTACTGGAGATTAGTTGAAGTATTTTTCTTTCTTTTTCTTTTTTACTGTGGTAATATTTGTAAGGGTATAAGATGCGATGACTAATGGTTACTAGGTTCTGATTGGTATAATGAAGATTTGCTTATTGCTGAAGAATGGATAAGGATCAACTGGGATTAATTACCTTCAAGCAAGAACAGTCATATTTAGTTATGAATAAGGAGAGTTAAAGTGCAAGAGAGAGATAAATCTATAGATAGTTAGCGTGTGGGTTTTTTGTTAGTGTTTATTAAATGTTTTACCCTGTATTTGCTCTGGGAAATCGGGAGAGGGGGGGTAGGGGTTGGGATAGAAGGGGGGAGGTGGTGGTGGGGAATCATGCTCCAATCAGGTTGCCATCCAGTTGCTAGGTGACTCCAGTCCCCTCCTTCCGAGCACCTCCAGAAACATCCTTGGTTCCCACGAGAACGTATTTTGTTTTGGCTACAAGATCCCAACTATCTCTATTCACTACCTCCCTATCCCTCTTCCCTGGGGTGTCAGCTTTTATTTATTTATTTATTTATTTATTTATTTAGATTTGTATACCGCCCTTCTCCTTGCGGACTCAGGGCGGTGGACAGCCAAATAAAAACAATACACAAAAGTTAAAAATTTCTTAAAAAGGCATATAACTTTGGCTAAGAAATTAAAACCATTAAATATTAAAATACCCAACCATATAATACAAATCTTAAAAAATTTAAGGGGGTCAGGCTAGACCAGCAAGCTGAAAGAGATGGGTTTTCAGGGCCCGACGAAAAGTCCGGAGGTCGGGAATTCTTCTCAGTTCTGGAGGGAGATCGTTCCAGAGGGTGAGGGCTGCCATAGAGAAAGCCCTCCCCCTGGGGGTCGCCAGCCGACATTGTCTGGCTGACGGCACCCTGAGGAGACCCTCTCTGTGGGAGCGAACCGGCCGGTGGGAGGCAATTGGCGGCAGAAGGCGGTCCCGTAAGTACCCTGGTCCTAAGCCATGGAGCGCTTTAAAGGTGGTCACCAACACCTTGAATCACACCCGGAAGTTTCCGCACCCGGAAGCTTTGAAGTCTCAAAATGGCCTCAGTAAGGCCAGCTTCAGGATTGACATGTGCCCCCCCTCAATTGAAAATGAGTCTCTGGAAGGAGACAGGCAGGTGTTATAGGCAGCAGATAGCCGGTGTGGTATTCCTCTCCCTCTGTTGAGAAAAGGCTGTTGGAGGTCCCATGTGATGCTAGTAGATGAGAAAGACCTTGATAAATGGGGAAAAGAGATGCTACCCATGGAACAATCAGATAAGAGAAGATAAATGGGGCTGCATAACAGATAGATAGAGAGAAAAAAGCTCAGAAGGGAACCTTCCATACTTTCCCAGGCTGAAAAGAAACAGTGGGACACTTACATTGAAGACTGGTGTTAGCCATTCCAGATATACCAGATAGGAAACAGATCAGATGATCTACTTCTACTTTATCGTAAGGCTACATTACCAGAATCTTGTGAAACTGAAAGTAGAAATATTCTGCTCCCTTGTGAGTCACTTCCTCTGGCTGTTAAATAGTTTGCAGATTCTATTCTTTCTTATCTGATTGCTCCCTGGGCAGCATCTCTTTGCCTGGACTCTCAAGGTCTTTCTCACATACCATTATTCATGATCCCCAAGACCCTTTTTTGGCTTTTAAATACCCTGGGCCACCATAACAGCATTTTCAACCTAATATCAATCCTGAAAAATAGTCAGAGATTTAAATGGCAGCTTAGCACTCTGCAATGATTAGAACATTATTGCTTACCTACAGTAGAAATGAATCTGTCACTTTGGTTCATTCCAGCTAGTTGTTTTTTTCAAGGATCGAGGCTCGATTCATCCCTTCCCTTGTAAGTGTGCCATTAGAAAATAAGGAAAGGACAGTGTTTGTGTTACATCTAATGCACGGAAGGAGAAGCAAGCAATCCCACCAGAATTTAACATAGCAATAGCAATAGCATTTAGAGTTATATACCACTTTACAGTGCTTTACAGCCCTCTCTAAGTGGTTTACAGAGTCAGCCTCTTGCCCACAACAATCTGAGTCCTCATTTTACCCACCTCGGAAGGATGGAAGTCTGAGTCAACCTTGAGATGGTCAGGATCAAACTGCTGGCATTGGGCAGAGTTAGCCTGAAATACTGCATACTAACCACTGTGCAACATGGAAGGGAGGGAGGGGAAGAGCAACAGCACTTAGACTTATATACCACTTTACAGTGCTTTACAGCTCTCTCTAAGCAGCTTACAGAGTCAGCATCTTGCACCCAACAATCTGGGTCCTCATTTTACTGACCTTGGAAGGATGGAAGCATGAGTCAATTTTGAGCCAGTGAGCATCAAACTGCTGGCAGTCAGCAGAATTAGCCTGCAATACTGCATACTAACCACTGTGCCGCCATGACGATAGATAGATAGATAGATAGATAGATAGATAGATAGATAGATAGAGATAGAGAGAGAGAGAGAGAGAGAGAGAGAGATGATAGATAGATAGATAGATAGATAGATAGATAGATAGATAGATAGATAGATAGATAGATAGATGATAGATGATAGATAGATAGATAGATAGATAGATAGATAGATAGATAGATAGATAGATAGATAGATAGATAGATAGATAGATAGATGATAGATAGATAGATAGATATAGATGAAAGATGGATGGATGGATGGATGGATGGATGGATGGATGGATGGATGGATGGATAGATGAAAGATAGATAGATAGATAGATAGATAGATAGATAGATAGATAGATAGATAGATAGATAGATAGATAGATAGATAGATAGATAGATAGATAGCTGGATAGATAGATAGATAGATAGATAGATAGATAGATAGATAGATAGATAGATAGATAGATAGATAGATAGATAGATAGATAGATAGATAGATAGATAGATAGATAGATAGATAGATAGATAGAGGCAGGCAGATTCTACTTTTTTCCATTAATACAATATATGAATTTTCAGATACTGAACTGACCATGTCAGTGTGGCAAAACCATTGGCTTTATTGATGGGTCTGTCTGGAGTTTGAAGCAGCTCTTGTGCATCTTAGGAAATGTGACCCATTTGGAGAGACTGTCCTTTATAGGCCTGGCACATGAACCTTGAGGCCAGCATTCTATCGTAGCTGTTAAGGATATAATGGTGATCTTTGAGAGCTAGGTACGATGCAATTGCTTGTGTTGCAAATTGTTCCTGAAGCTGAACTGGCTGATCTGTGCTTTATGCATAGATCATCTGCAGAACATTTGGATGAAGCAATGGTATAATTAAAGGTAAAGATTCCCTGGCACATGTGTGCTAATTGTTCCTGACTCTAGGGGGCAGTGCTCATCTCCATTTCAAAGCCAAAGAGCCAAAGCTGTCTGAAGACATCTCCGTGGTCATGGGGCCGGCATGACTAAACGCCAAAGGTGCATGGAATGCTGTTACCTTCCTATCAAAGATGGTCCCTATTTTTCTACTTGCATTTTTTAGTGCTTTTGAACTGTTAGGCTGGCAGAAGCTGGGAGAAGTAACGGGAACTCACCCCATTACACGGCGCTAGGGATTCGAACCACTGAACTGCCGACCTTCTGATCGACAAGCTCAGTGTCTTAGCCACTGAGCCACCATGTCCCTATGGTATAATTAGCAGGCCATAAATTTACCAGTTCCTTCCGTTGCGTGCAGTTTGTGTATTTGTAATAACCTCACCCGCTCAAGAGGAATGTTGACAGTTATGAGGATTTTGTGACTAGAAACAAGACACTAAGAGTGCAGGAACGTGTTTTTCTTCATCAATTTGATGGCACAAGTTGGTACAATGAATATCTGGTATTTGCAGCAGGTGTGATTCTGTTGACTGCATTCTGCTTGTTAAGGCTGTGCAGTGGGCTATTTCAGGATCTTGTCTTATAAGGAAGAGATTTATGGCTCTCCCACGCGCAGGAAAATGTGTTGACCAAGCCAAAAATGATATCCTATTATAATCAATCAGCCCTGTACAGACGGCCCTGGATTCCTTTACGCAGTATTCTAGAGTAGATTTGCAGCTACAGACTGACGGCAGTTATTTTGCATGGATTCTGCATTCCTTTGTGTGTTGAGGATGGTAATGTTTGAAATAGGAGATGAATAAAAGAAAAAGAAAAAGAAAACACACACAAAAAAAACCCACACCATGTTCCGCTTACTTGGCAATCTGAACATTTCTCCAAGCCTCTTCCGAAGGTAGAAAACCACCTCATCATTTTTGCTTTGAGATACCATGCTCTCCGATTGAGTAACTGCTAATTCCTTCCAGAATAATTCTATTAGCATTGCTTCTGCATCATAACATTTGTTTGGGAAGCCAACTGCAAATTTTTTTCTGAAGATATTTAAATATTTACATGAATACTATTACTTGGGAAGCATTAGAAAACAAAACTCTGCTCCATTCTTCCCGATTCCTTGCATTTTTTAAAAGTCTTGTATCATGTTCATATATCACTTCCATAGCATTTTCAATATGCTGGATGAAGAAATGACTCCTGAATTATTTTTAGTCTTGGCCTACCTTCTTACAACTTCATAAGGATATATCAATTCAGTAGTTGAAAATAACGAGACTTGCTTCAAGTATATGAAACTACAATGGCAAAAATGCCTGGAACAATGATATTCCAGAATAATATTTTAAGCATAAGTGCAATACTAACAGAATAACAGAGTTGGAAGGAACCTTGGAGAATTTCTACTCCAACCCCCTGATAAGGCAGGAAACCATACACCTCTTCAGAGAAATGGTTATCCAATCTCTTCTTAAAAATTTCCAGTGTTAGTACATTCACAACTTCTGGAGGCAAGTTGTTCCACTGATTAATTGTTTCCACTGTCGGGAAATTTCTCCCTAGTTCTAAGTTGCTTCTCTCCTTGATGAGTTTCCACCCATTGCTTTTTGTCCTACCCTCAGGTGGTTTGGAGAATAGCTTGACTCTTTCTTCGTTGTGGCAGCCCCTGAGATATTGGAACACTGCTATCACGTCTCCCCTGGTCCTTTTCATTAAACTAGAGATACCAGTTCCTGCAACCATTCTTCATATGTTTTAGTCCCCTAATCATCTTTATTGTTCTTCTCTACACTCTTTATAGAGTCTCCACATCGTTTTTTACATCGTGGCATCCAAAACTGGATGCAGTATTCCAAGTGTGGCCTTACCAAGGCATTATAAAGTGGTATTAACACTTCAATGATCTTGATTCTATCCCTCTGTTAACGCAGCCTAGAACTGTGTTGAAATATATACTGAAATGAATTATTTTAAAACTTGTATCAGACACTAGTCATACTGACTCATTTTAACTGGCCTGTTTCCAAATTAGATGATGGAAGATCCACCATTGTGGCCTCCCCACAATGGTCAGCAGTGATGGACACATTTTTTCTTGACAACGATTATCACAATATGGGAAATAAGAATCAGGAATAAACATTCTTAGCACACTTCTGAGGATTAGGAATTGAGGAAGTAATCATTGTTTGCTTGCAAATGAAGTGGCATTTGGACATGAATTGACAATTTAAAAGGAGTTAAGATGAATAATTCACCGCAGGGTGAATTCTCTACTCACAGAAGACTTTTGTCTCTACGAGTCATGCTATTAAGTCTGGGAATAAAATTGGCCTCTAAAAGTACAGGAATTTTAAACCAGAAGTGGCACACACACACACACACACACACACAAATATTCATTTCGTTACAGTCTCCGAAGACTGAGCTGACATAACACTGCACTGTTTGTAAATGTTGTGTCTATTTTAAACAATACTCGTGAGGCTCAGCGAAATTCACAAAAGGGATTGAAAGCAAAAGATTAACAATGAGCCTATTGTGCAAGTGCATCTTCCTTCCTTATTGAATTTAGTTCGTATATGAGAGGAAATAATCTAAATGTTATTTCCAAGCTGTTGGTGGGATGCAGTTTATTCAGAAAGAGCCTCTGTGAAATGTAATTGCAAGCACAAATAGCAAACCTTGATTCCTTGGATCTATATTTAGTGGACTTTAGATTTAACGGACAATTTTGGATTTAACAGACAATTTTAATGGACAATTATTTTGCATGTCCTTCTGGAACAACGGACCAAGGCTGATGTACAGGTAGTTCTCAACGTATAACCACAATTGAACCCTAAATTTCTGAGGCTAAGTGAAACACTTATTAAGTGAATTTTGCTCCATTGAACGACATTTCCTGCCACGGTTGTTAAGTGAATCACTGCTGTTATTAGGTTAGTCACATAGTTGCTAAGTGAATCTGGCTTCCTCGTTGACTTTGCTTGTAAGAAGGTTGCCAAAGATGATCATGTGACTCTAGGACACCACAACCGTCATAAATATGAATCCATTGCTAAGTATTTAATCACGTGACCATGGGGATGCTGCAACAGTCATCAGTGTGAAAAATGGTCATAAGTCACTTTTTTCACTGCTGTTTTAACTGTGGATGGTCATAAAATGAACTGTTGTAAATCAAGGGCAAGCTGTGTCACAAGAACAACGATTGAAACATTCATCTCATTGGAATCCTTTGTGCAAGTACATAGTTGACATGGATGAAATTGAAACATCAATTAGATACTGAGTTTCCTCAAAAATAAGACCCTGTCGTAAATTCTTTTGAACCTTGAAATAAGTGCTTGGCCTTATTGCTATGTGCTCAAAAGCCTGATTGGGCTTATTATCAGGGGATGTCTTATTTTGGGGGAAACAGGGTAGGTAGGTATGTAGGTAGGTAGGTAGGTAGGTAGGAAGATAGATAGATAGATAGATAGATAGATAGATAGAGAGAGAGAGAGAGAGAGAGAGAGAGAGAGGTAGAGATAGATAGATGATAGATAGATAGATAGATAGATAGATAGATAGATAGATAGATAGATAGATAGATAGATGGATAGATGGATAGATGGATAGATGGATAGATGGATAGATGGATAGATGGATAGATGGATAGATGGATAGATGGATGGATAGAGGGAGGGAGGGAGGGAGGGAGGGAGGGAGGGAGGGAGGGAGGGAGGGAGAGAGAGAGAGAGAGAGAGAGAGAGAGAGAGAGAGGGAAAGACTGTGTTTTCCCAAAAATAAGACCCTATTTTATACTTTTTTGGATCCTGGAATAAGCACTTGTCCTTACTGCCATGAGCTCAAAAGACCAATTGAGCTTATTATCAGGGGATGTCTTATTTTGGGAAAAACAGGGTAGGGAGGGAGGGAGGGAGGGAGGGAGGGAGAGAGAGAGAGAGAGAGAGAGAGAGAGAGAGAGAGAGAGACTGTGTTTTCCCCAAAATAAGACCCTGTCTTATTTTTTTTTTGAACCTTGAAATAAGCGCTTGGCCTTATTGCCATGCACTCAAAAGCCCAATTGGGCTTATTATCAGGAGATGACTTATTTTGGGGGAAACAGGGTGATTGCATAAATGATATTATATCAATTCCATAAATTCAGATTTAATGGATGTTTGACTTTACTTAGACAGCTGGTACACTCACAAGCTGGGAAATTTGGCAGTGTAAGGACCTTTGCTAAGTATTGAATCCTTTCTGAATTAGCACCTTTCAAGATATTTGGTTTCATCCAACCAATTCATCCAATGTAAACATTCCAAAAAAGGATGTTGAGGATTTTCCCATGTAATTTTTTTTTGGGGGGAGGGGCAAAATCTGTGTTTTTCAATTATGGCTCAATGTCTCTGGAACAACTTTTTCTCCAAAGATTTATATCGGTGCCTTCCAATTTTTATTTTTTATTTTTTTTTAGAAATGCATCGAAGACAGAATTATTTAACTTTCGAATGTTAATAATATTGATGGAAGAGAGATGCCAATTAGTTTTTATGCTAGGGCACATTCTGATTTTGATTGCCTTGGCTCTGTTTCTGTTGACTTTTAATGAAAAACCGGGTTGATTTAATATGGTGACATGCCAGGTGTCCTGTAGGAGTTTCAGCAGAGTAGAAATGTCGCCAATACATCAAATATTTCGGAGTTTCAATACCCAGTTACCTCCTAAAATTTGCCGGGTATATTTGAATCACGGTTACCAATATGTGCCATTTTTTTTTTACCATGGTTGGACAAGATGCCTTTATGTCGAAAATGAGATCCAAATCATAATTGAGGTTCAGCCTGTTAGGGGTAATTGCCAAGTCTTTCATTCCCATCACCCATCTCCTTCCACTTATGACTATATAACTGTAACTTATTTGCTTGTTTCCTTACGATTTATATTGATATTGTTTCCTGATTGCTTATTTGTACTCTATGACTATCATTAAGTGTTGTACCTTATGATTCTTGGTGAATGTATCTTTTCTTTTATGTACACTGAGAGCGTGCGCACCATGGCAAATTCCTTGTGTGTCCAATCACACTTGGCCAATAAAAAATTCTATTCTATTCTATTCTATTCTATTCTATTCTATTCTATTCTATTCTATTCTATTCTATTCTATTCTATTCTATTCTATTCTATTCTATTCTATTCCATTCCATTCCATTCCATTCCATTCCATTCCATTCCATTCCATTCCATATTTTCTATTCTATTCTATTCTATTCTATTCTATTCTATTCTATTCTATTCTATTCTATTCTATTCTATTCTATTCTATTCTATTCTATTCTATTCTATTATTTCATTCCATTCCATATTTTCCATTCCATTCCATTCCATTCCATTCCATTCCATTCCATTCCATTCCATTCCATTCCATATTTTCTATTCTATTCTATTCTATTCTATTCTATTCTATTCTATTCTATTCTATTCTATTCTATTCTATTATTTCATTCCATTCCATATTTTCCATTCCATTCCATTCCATTCCATTCCATTCCATATTTTCTATTCTATTCTATTCTATTCTATTCTATTCTATTCTATTCTATTCTATTCTATTCTATTCTATTCTATTCTATTCTATTCTATTCTATTCTATTCCATTCCATATTTTCCATTCCATTCCATATTTTCTATTCTATTCTATTCTATTCTATTCTATTCTATTCTATTCTATTCTATTCTATTCTATTCTATTCTATTCTATTCTATTCTATTCTATTATTTCATTCCATTCCATATTTTCCATTCCATTCCATTCCATTCCATATTTTCTATTCTATTCTATTCTATTCTATTCTATTCTATTCTATTCTATTCTATTCTATTCTATTCTATTCTATTCTATTCTATTCTATTCTTTCATTCCATTCCATATTTTCCATTCCATTCCATTCCATTCCATTCCATATTTTCTATTCTATTCTATTCTATTCTATTCTATTCTATTCTATTCTATTCTATTCTATTCTATTCTATTCTATTCTATTCTATTCTATTCTATTCTATTCTATTCTATTATTTCATTCCATTCCATATTTTCCATTCCATTCCATTCCATTCCATTCCATTCCATTCCATTCCATATTTTCTATTCTATTCTATTCTATTCTATTCTATTCTATTCTATTCTATTCTATTCTATTCTATTCTATTCTATTCTATTCTATTCTATTATTTCATTCCATTCCATATTTTCCATTCCATTCCATTCCATTCCATTCCATATTTTCTATTCTATTCTATTCTATTCTATTCTATTCTATTCTATTCTATTCTATTCTATTCTATTCTATTCTATTCTATTCTATTCTATTCTATTCTATTCTATTCTATTCTATTATTATTTCATTCCATTCCATATTTTCCATTCCATTCCATTCCATTCCATTCCATTCCATTCCATTCCATATTTTCTATTCTATTCTATTCTATTCTATTCTATTCTATTCTATTCTATTCTATTCTATTCTATTCTATTCTATTCTATTCTATTCTATTATTTCATTCCATTCCATATTTTCCATTCCATTCCATTCCATTCCATATTTTCTATTCTATTCTATTCTATTCTATTCTATTCTATTCTATTCTATTCTATTCTATTCTATTCTATTCTATTCTATTCTATTCTATTCTATTCTATTCTATTCTATTCTATTCTACCCTACCCTACCCTACCCTACCCTACCCTATCCTATTTTCTCCTTTATTTTTCTTTGATGTCAATGATGCAATAAAGATCCCATCCTTAGTTTCAATCATGTTCTTCATTTCCAGCAAAGACTGGAATTTATTTTGGTTCTTTCCCTATCAGGTGCAAAGAACCTGGACCAGGGGTAAAATGCTACTGGTTCGCACTGGTTCAAGCGACCTAGTAATAATAAAAGCTACCAGTTTGTCTGAACTGGCATTTCCAATGATCAGCTCTGCCACGTGATTTATATTCGCTAGAAAGCAGGAAATCCTGCTTTCTAGCAAATCTAAATTGCGTGGCACAGCTGTTTCCCCCCCCCTCGCTGTTCTACTTACCTTCAAAAAGCTCCTTTTTCCACACGAAGCACGTGTTTGGCACACGCTTGCACACGTGGCATGTGCTTGGCGTGCACATGCACAGCATGTGTTTGGCATGCACTGTGCATTTGTGTTCACAGTATGCATTTGGTGCACACTGTACATGCATGCACACAGTGCTTGTTTGGCAGGGACTGCATATGCTTCCGCACGCAGCATTCATTTGGTGTACACATGCAGTGTGCGTTTGGTGTGGACTGCACATGTGTATGTGCAGTGTGCATTTGGTGCGCATTGCACATGCACACATACAGCATGCATTTAGCATGCACTGCACATGCACGGGCACCGAACCGGTGGCAACCTGCAGAGGATTTCACCATTGACCTGGACCATTCATAAGGTTGTAGCATACGAGATTTATTCAAGCCTACGGACCAGAATCTGGTCAATTAAACTTCAGTGCTAAGTTTGGTGCTAGATAAGGGTCAACAGAATTCCAGAGGGGTTGGGCTTGTAGAAATGCAATGATTCTAAGCTGATGGTGTGCTTAACTCTACCCTGCCAGCTTGTTCTGGCCCAGCTATGGACCCCAAAGAATGCAGCACAGACAAACTCTATACGAAGCTAATTTTACGCAAATAACTTAGTCTTTATCAACCAAAGGCTGTTAATAAACTGTCTTGACAGCCTACCAGAATTCTAAGATAAGGTAATGACAGTCTTACTAGAGTTGGCAGAAAGCCCAGAAATAATTTTGCAGAGAATCCAGATGCGAAGGAGCGTAAACTAAAGTTGTTCCCTACAGATTGCTGCAAGCGGCGTTCCTCCTTAAATAGGCTAAGGGAGTGGCCAATTAGCCCCAAGCCTTACTCTCAAGAAGACCTCCTCCTGAGGAGCCACTTCTGCCTTTTGGCAGCTCTGAGCGCCTGTGCATTGAGAAGAGGCTCCTCCTCTTCGTCCTCTTCACTTAAAGGAGCTTCTGGAGGTTCTGAAGGCCCTGGCTGAATCCCTGCCTCTGGCACCACATCTTCTCCAGCCTCCTCACTGTTCCACTCAAGCGCAAACTGCACAGACTGCTGACACAGCACTACACCAGCCTCCTCACTATCAGAATCAGCTACAATCTTCACAGGCCGCTGATGGGCCACAACAGAACTTTGCTTGCTCTTCTCCTACAATCCCTCTTCAAAACATCTATCCAGATGGTTCAAACTTTACATTTGCTTTTAAAATGGACACAACTATGCCTTATTTGATCTCTAGGGGTGGGGGTGGGGAGATTTTTATTTAAGGGAAAGCAATGGGAAAAGATAGAAGGGGGAAAGGATAGAAGAGACAAACACTGCCTCTTCCTGTAAGCGGCCTATAGAATTTTCTGGTATCACCCAGTCATTGCTTGAAACAACATACAGGAATGGGTGTGGTGGCCTAGAGGTGGAGTTCTTGCTTCACAATCAGGAGGTTGTGAGTTCAATCCTAAGTAGAGGCAGATATTTCTCTGAGCACAGTGGGAATATATTTGCTGAACAAATACTCCGCATTGGCGACAGGAAGGGCACCCAGCCATTAAAACACTCTGCTAGCTTCATTCAGTTGCCCAGACTCCACCACACAAGGGATTGGAGTTAAAAGACGATGATTGCTTGAAACAACATAAAATCTGACCTCTTTTCCAGTTTCTTTTTTTCTTTTTCCATCAGAACAATAAGTGCACAACTACAGCATGTGCTACATGTCTCTAGTGGGCATCCTGACTATGTTTTGGAGAAAAAAAATTAACAAAAGCGACAAGAAAATGAGATGGTTTTCATTCTCAAGAAAGAGAACTTTGCTCTCACAGCTTAGGGTCTATTTTTTGGTTAGATAATGCTTTACAATCAACTGAGGGAAAATGGGACATTTTTTCTTTGCATCTGTGACTCCTGCTGGCACTTCATCTGAGATTTCTTTTCATATGCTATTATTTAATGCACTCCAACCATACAAAGAACACTTAATTCATTTTATTCAGCAGTGGAACAGCTCATTTAGTTGCAGAGCTAACCTAGACTTCGGCAGACTAAGGAATATCTCAAAGCAGCTAAGATTTTGTATTAAAACTTTCTCTCCTTCATTTGACTACGAACAGACAAGCAACAGAATGGCAGAATTGAGTGATATTTTTAAGCTACTGTTTACTTATTGTAGCAGATAGAATAGCATGTGCCTCATCTGGAAATAACCAGAACAAATATAGATAGATAGATAGATAGATAGATAGATAGATAGATAGATAGATAGATAGATAGATAGATAGATAGATAGATATTTGTGTATATATACATATATATTTGTAAATATATACATTATTTATATATATATATATATATATATATATATATATATAATTTTTAATATTTTTGCTGATAATTATAAATAATCAAATTATTAAAAAAAATATAGAAAATAGCTTGTCGGCTATATTACACTGTCTGGATGGCCCATGAGATTGGGCTGAAAGGCAAAAAATTGGAGATTTGTGATATCTCCTCCATTAGTGGAGATCCAGGAAGACTTACAAAAACATACATACATACATACATACATACATACATACATACATACATACATACATACATATATATATATATATATATATATATATATATATATATATATAGACACACACACACACACACACACAGAATAGAATAGAATAGAATAGAATAGAATAGAATAGAATAGAATAGAATAGAATAGAATAGAATAGAATAGAATAGAATAGAATAGAATAGAATAGAATAGAATAGAATAGAATAGAATTCTTTATTGGCCAAATGTGATTGGACACACAAGGAATTTGTCTTGGTGCATACGCTCTCAGTGTACATAAAAGAAAAGATACGTTCATCAAGAATCATAAGGTACAACACTTCAAGATAATCATAGGGAAACAGTCAATATAAATCTTAAGGATAGAAGCAACAAGGTTACAGTCATGCAATCATAAGTGGGAGGAGATGGGTGATGGGAACAATGAGGAAATTAATAGTAATGCAGACTTAGTAAATAGTTTGACAGTGTTGAGGGAATTATTTGTTTAGCAGAGTGATGGCATTGGGGAAAAAACTGTCCTTGTGTCTAGTTGTTCTGGTATGCAGTGTGCTATAGCGTGGTTTTGAGGGTAGGAGTTGAAACAGTTTATGTCCAGGATGTGAGGGGTCTGTAGATATTTTCGCAGCCCTCTTTTTGACTTATGCAGTATACGGGTCCTCCATGGAAGGCAGGTTGGTAGCCATTGTTTTTTCTGCAATTCTAATTATCCTCTGAAGTCTCTGTCTGTCTTGTTGCATTGCAGAACCAAACCAGACAGTTATAGAGGTGCAGATGACAGACTCAATAATTCCTCTGTAGAACTGTATCAGCAGCTCCTTGGGAAGTTTGAGCTTTCTGAGTTGGCGCAGGAAGAACAGTCTTTGTTGTGCTTTTTTTGATGATGTTTTTGATGTTAGGTGTCCATTTTAAGTCGTGAGGTATGGTCAAACCTAGAAATTTGAAGGTCTCTATGTTGATACTGTGTTGTCTAGTATTGTAAGAGGTGGTAGTATGGGAGGGTTTCTCCTCAAGTCCAACACCATTTCATATACATATAGTATGTACATACAGTGCACACACACACACAAACACACACACACATGGTGTTTTACAGCTGATGTCAAGTTTAAAAACAAAATAATACATGTGCAGTTTTGATAAATATTAAAATATACCTTAAAAATCTGCTAGGTGAAGAAGAATATCTTCCATTGTACCTTTGTCCCCATCATTCTTCGGTTTGCAAAACTCCAGAAAGTAACATAATATTTCAGATGCTGAGAATTCGAATGACAATTTGAGAATAAACATTGTGATTATATTCCAGAAACATTGTCTGTACAAATGATGAACCCATATTTTTTGCCTCCCATCGGCCGGTTCGCTCCCACAGAGAGGGCCTCCTCAGAGTGCCGTCAGCCAGACAATGCAGGCTGGCGACCCCCAGGGGGAGAGCATTCTCTGTGGCAGCTCCCACCCTCTGGAACGATCTTCCTCCAGAGTTGAGAACGATCTCCGACCTCCGGACTTTTCGTCGGGCTTTAAAAACATACTTCTTTCAGTTTGCTGGCTTAGCCTGATCCTTGCTAAAAAAATTTTTTTAGAGTTTTTAGAGTTTGATATCTATTTTAAATTAATTTGTTTTAATTATCAGCTAAATTTATATTTGCTCTTTTTACAATATTTTAACTTCTGTGTACTTTGTTTTTATTTGGCTGTTCACTGCCCTGAATCCGCAAGGAGAAGGGCGATATATAAGTCTAAATAAATAAATAAATAATATTTTAATAGAAAAGAAAGTATTCTTTTGAGACTACTAAATATTCCTTCTGTCTTAGTGTCCTCCAGATGTTGGTTTTCAATTCTTGGAAAATTTCAGAGCTTCGTGATAGTTGGGCAATTCTGAGGGTGAAAAATATACAGTATATGCATAGAGGGTTGCCAGCCTGGAAAACTGGACTATCGTGTGATTATTTTCTTGAGTGGCTTTTATTTGTAGCAAAATTAATGATTCTAGTCAGTTAATGTCTCTTTGGGGAGTGGGGGGAGGAAGAACTCAAGATAGACACACCCCACTCCAAGGCATGCTTCTACATAGATACGAAGTCCATTGCAGCCCACAGTGAACATTTCAGTTCACCCGTGAACAAATTCCCATGATGTTATGGCCCATGTATTTGAATTGTAAAGCTGAAACAGGGATCATAATTCACTCAGCTCTTGTTCTAGGGGAAACATGTAAAAGATAGTGTTGCTGTGTACCATTTACAGCATTCTCTTCCTACCTTCCTTCCATCCATCATTCTCACCAGCTGCTCTCGGGAAATTATTGTCCTCTAAACAGTGACCCCGTGGACAACGTTCCTTCAGCCTTCCTTCCTCTACCAGCCTCTGGAGTCCATTTAAGCTCATGCCGACTGCTTCATTGACTCCATCCAGCCACCTCATTCTCTGCCATCCCCTTCTTCTTTTGCCCTCAATCGTTCCCAGCATGAGGCTCTTCTCCAGGGAATCCTTCCTTCTCATTAGGCGGCCAAAGTATTTGAGTTTCTTCTTCAGGATCTGGCCTCCTAAAGGGCAGCCAAGGTTGATCTCCTTTAGGCCTGACCAGTTTGATTGCCTTGCAGTCCAAGGGACTCCCAGGAGTCTTCTCCAGCAACAGAGTTCAAAGGCCTCAATTCTTTGGCGCTCAGCCTTCCTTATGGTCCAACTTTCACAGCCATACATTGCAACTGGGAAAACCATACACTTGACTATATGCACTTTTGTTGGCAGGGTGATATCTCTGCTTTTTAGTACAATGTCTAACTTTGCCATAGCTTTCCTCTCCAGGAGCAAGCATCTTTTAATTTCTTGACTGTAGTCCCCATGTGTGGGTGATCTTGGAGCCCAGGAAAATGATATATTACTTATTTTTAGTTACTTTTATGCCATGGTGGTGCAGTGGTTAGAACTCAGCATTGCAGGCTAACTCTGCTGCCGATTGACAGCAGTTCAATAGTTTGATCCTGACTGGCTCAAGGTTGACTCAGCCTTCCATCCTTCTAAGGTTGGTAAAATGAGGACCCAGATTATTGAGGGCAAGATGCTGACTCTGTAAACTGCTTAGGAAGAGGGCTGGAAAGCACTGTGAAGCAGTATATAAGTCAAAGTGCTATTGCTATCTATCACCTAATTTTTTAAAAGATACCATCTCTTGCTCTCCTTCTCATTTTTAAATGATACTATCATCTCCCTCTCTCTTCCATCCTTCTGAGGTCAGTAAAATGAGGACCCAGATTGTTAGGGCAATAGGCTTACTCTGTAAACTGCTTAGAGAGGGCTGTAAAGCACTATGAAGCAGTATATACTGTATTTTTTGGAGTATAAGACACACCTTTTTCCCCCCTAAAAGGGGGTGAAAATTTGGGTGCATCTTATACACCAAATGTAGCCTCGCCCACCCACTGCCCCCCACCCTTTGGCCTCTGCCTCTCAGCAGTATACCTCCTTGCAGCAAGCAGCAAGAAGAAACAGCTCATTTCAGCTTCAGCACAGTCTAATTAGCACAAGTTGATTGTCCATTGGATCAGCCTCCCGACTCTCAGCTGTTTCAGGCTGCAGGGATTGCTATTGCCTATTGCTGCCCGGGCCTCTGCTGCTTGCTGCAAGGAGTTAAATTGCTGGGAGCAGATTTTTTTTTTCTTGTTTTCCTCACCAAAATAGGTAGGTACGTCTTATAGTGCGGAGCATCTTATACTTCAAAAAAATAACGGTAAGTCTAACTGCTATTGCTGTTTATTATTATTTTTAAATAACTCAAGGTGGTGAACATATCCAGCACATCTTCCTTCTCTTCTTTTCACCACAACTACAATCCTCTGAGGTGAGGTGATCTGGAAGAGATAGATAGAGGGAATGAGCTCAAGCTCTCTCACCAATCAATTTATAAAATAGAGTAGACATTTATAAACTCTTTATAAAATCAACACAGGTCAGATTCACCTCTTTTTTCAAATCTAAAGATATTAATGTTGCAGGCTCCTATTCTATCCTTGGTTGTATCCATTACATCAATAAGCAACATAATTTAAGGGCTGCATGATCTCTTGTAAGAGCTTGACTTCGTGTCGAAATGGTCGAACAATTGACAACTCCAAATCTTAACCAACAAATGCTCTGTCTTACACATTGGCAAGAAAAAAAATCAGAACACAAAATACAAGTTGAGTGGACACGACCTTGTAGATGACCCTCACCCTGTCAAGGACCTTGGAGTACTCATATCTAATGATCTAAGTGACAAAGTCCACTATAACAACATCGCCAAAAAGGCATTAAGAGTTGTACACCTAATCTTGGGTAGCTTCTTCTCCGGTAATATCACACTACTAACCAGAGCATACAAAGCATTTGCTAGACCAATTCTCGAATACAGCTCATCTGTCTGGAACCCACACTGCATATCGGACATTAATACAATTGAGCGTGTCCAGAAATATTTCACAAGAAGAGTCCCCCACTCCTCTGCTCACAACAAAATACCTTATGCCACCAGACTTGAAATTCTGCGCTTAGAAAACTTAGAACTTTGGTATGACCTAAGCGTAGCTCATAAAATTATCTGCTACAATGTCCTACCTATCAATGACTACTTCAGCTTCAACCACAACAATACACGAGCACACAAGCTTCAACCACAACAATACACGAGCACACAAACTTAAAATGAACTGCTCGAAACTCGATTGCAGAAAATACGACTTCAGCAACAGAGTGGTCGATGCCTGGAATGCACTACCTGACTCTGTTGTTACATCCTCAAACTCCCAAAACTTTAACCTTAAATTGTCTACTGTTGACCTCACCTCATTCCTAAGAGATCTGTAAGGGGCATGCATAAGTGCACCAGTGTGTCTACCGTCCCTGTCCTAATGTTTCCTCTATTTGTATCTATTTTATGTATCTAATCCATGGTTATACTTATTAACTAATGCATTCTTGACAAACAAACAAACAAACAAACAAACAAATATATTAATAGATAAATAAAATGTCTGCAAGCATCTAGCCAGTGTAGTAGTTACGATCATAGTATCCACGTTAATTAACAAAATAAGTCAATAACTGGCATAACATTTAGGATCCTTATCTGGTTTTCAAATCAATCTTATACATGCCTCACAGAATGATAATGGCAATTTACAATCCTTAAAGAATTAATTATATGCCTCTCAAAGTATAGAAGCCAACAGTAGAGGATAAATGCCTTATACTATTATAGTAAATATAGTATTGAGTAATTTATGGCAAATATAGTATTGAGTAATTTATGGCAATTTACCAACTTTAAAGAATTAATTATATACCTCCAGAGGTATAAAAGTGTAGGAGCCAATAGCAGGCCTTATACAATTATAGCAAATACAGTATCGAGTATTAAACTGTACAATATTATATTAATGAAATACTATAAATGCTGTATGCCTTATACTAAAAAGCCATCTGGGCCAGGAGCTTTTGCAAATATCAAATAAAATATACTTCCTGAAATGACAGAGAAGTTTTCAGCATTTCAAGGTTATATAACAATTGAATATCCACCTGATCAGTTAAAGATTTGACAGTTAAAGTAATAAATATGATTAAAAGCTATAATGAAAAAGAATTAAGGCATTGCATAAAAATGCAGCATGGACCTGCAAAATCAATTCAGCAAAGGTTTGATTAGAACAGTATCAAATAGAAAAACGCAGCAGATTCATACATTCAATTGTCTAAGAGCATTCTAGATTCTAAAATAGTAAAATATTAGTTAGTGAAAGAACCGTTCAAAGGTGAGGACTGTCAGTATACAAGGGTTAATGAATTGGAATAGACATGGTAACAGGTCAGCCAATGGGGACAGTTTGGAGCCTGGGCGTGGCTTAGGTTCACTGATCTGTATATACAGTATATTTATTTATTTATTTATTTATTTTTGAATTTATATACCGCCCTACTCCCAAAAGGGACTCAGGATGGTGAACAGACAAAATAAAATACAATAACATATAAAAGTTAAAAATTATTTAAAATAGATTAAATAATTTGGGCTTAGAAACGAAATTTAAAACATCCATTTATATAAAAATTTTAAAACCCAAATTAAAAGGGAAGACTTAGGCCAGACCAGCCTGTTGGAATAAAAATGTTTTTAGGGTGCGGCACTTATATCTATAGCTTCTGTGACTATTAATTCTGCACTTCTGGATTCTGAGTTCTGATCCTGGCTTCTGCTGTATGGTATTGTACATAAAGAAGTTTCTTTATTCTGAATCCTGCTGAATTATTTACTTGTGTGCTAGTTGGATTTCTGCAAACTCTAACAACGACTAGTCACTCTCAAGCTACACTGAGTGACACTGCTACTTTTGACCTCTGTTAAAATACATTCAACAAGCTGTAGTTAAGGAGTCAGGCTAGAAAATCGGACATCATGGGTCGGAATAGAATAGAATAACAGAGTTGGACAGGACCTTGGAGATCTTCAAGTCTAACCCCCTGCTGAAGTAGGAAACCCTATACCATTTCAGACAAAGGGTTGTCCAATCTCTTGTTAAAAACTTCCAGTGTTGGAGCATTCACAACTTCTGGAGGCAAGTTGTTCCACTGATTAATTGTTCGAACTGTCAGGAAATTTCTTCTTAGTTCTAAGTTGCTTCTCTCCTTGATTAGTTTCCACCCATTGCTTCTTGTCCTACCCTCAAGTGCTTTGGAAAAGAGCTTGACTCCCTCTTCTTTGGGGCAACCCTGAGATATTGGAACACTGCTATCATGTCTTCCCTAGTCCTTCTTTTCATTTTGCCTGTGTCCTTCACTGTTGAAGACAGGGACAGACTGTTGGGGATGAATCCATGTTGTCTGCATCTCAAACTGAAGTGCAAATGGTTCCTGTACTCTGCAATCTTTTTTTTTTTATTTTTGAAATCCGTTCATAACAACTATGACCTGGATGATTGAGAATTTCCACAGACTTCAAGCTACGGTGAACGACTTCTGAAATCTTGCAACAGAACTACAAGGACCAGTTCAGGCAGTCATCACCAGGTTGTTCCAAATTAGGTTTTTCGTTTTAAAATTCTTCTTCTGCGGTTTTGTGAAGCAACTTTGCCTGAACTTTGTCGAAGGCACACACGACTTTTGAAACCTTCCACAGTCGTGGTCTATTTAGCGGTGATTCATTTTTGGATTGAAAAATCACTTGTCCCTTCGGTTGTTGTGAGTATTTCTCAAGAGATCTGTATTTACAGTATTTACAATGTCATTTCTCCGAGAAGTACGATGCCAAATGAGACTCGCCCATAAACCATCCCTTGGAAAAAAATATCATCTTCAATGGCACCCCAAGCTACTGTTTTACGCACTTAAACAAATCATTGGCAAGTTATTCCTTGGAGATGTGTTATGAAGTCAATTTTATGATGGTTTTCTCCTTGCCTTTTATTGTTATATGACCCTGGAGATCTTACATATTATTTTCCGTATTGTCTTATATAACTATACATGCAGAAAGTATGTTCAATATCATTTGGATCTTTGCAATTTTTGTAGCCGTATGTCCCATTCCATAATTCTCAGCATGTGCAATTCAAGTGTTTAATAGCTGAACTTATTTTTTTTTTAAAAAATGGATCTATGTCTATAATATATAATGTAGAGAGATATTTTTTCTCTCTCTCCCCCTCTCTCTTTCTCTCCCACACACACACTTGTGTGTGATGAGACTAAAACTATTCCAAATGTATAATCAAAGATAATTTTTATCCATGCCTATAATGCATCCAATATATATATATATATATATATATATATATATATATATATATATATATATATATATATATATATATATATATAATGTTATAACCAAACATATAATGAGTCCATTTATATTGATAGATACACACACACACAACTGAATACATATACAGAGAGAAATTTAAAAAAAAATATTCCAAATGTA
>CM075962.1:122379348-122464348 GCA_038048745.1 Coluber constrictor foxii | reverse complement strand
GAGCATTTCAGGCATTGACCACTCTGTTACTGAAGTCATATTTTCTGCAATCGAGTTTGGAGCAGTTTACCTTGAGTTTGTGTCTATTATTGTTGTGGTTGAAGCTGAAGTAGTCATTGACAGGTAGGCAGGGATGAAATGCTCCCAGTTCAGACCGGATCACCTGATCCGGTGGCGATGGCAGTGGGTGGTTCGGAGAACCGGTAGCAAAAATCCCTGTGCCCCACCCCCATGCGCAGCTGAGCCATGCAATCATCAGAGGCTGTTTTTTTTTTTTTTTTACTTTTAAAAGCATTTTTTCTACAACATCTTCAGCCGAAGGGAAAAAAAATGCCTTTAAAAGCCTCTGGCGATCCCTGCTGAGTTGCCTGATCGTCAGAGGCTTCTGAAAGCATTTTTTTCTGCAACCTCTTTGGCTGAAGAGGCTGTAGAAAAAATGTTTTTAAAAGTAAAAAAAAAAGTTGGCCACACCCACCCAGTCACATTACCCCCCAACCAGGCCAGGCTCACAGAACTGGTAGTAACAAATTTTAGCTTTCACCCCTGCAGGTAGGACATTGCAGTGGATAATTTTATGTACTATGCTTAGGTCAGAGCGAAGGCGGCATAGTTCTAAATTGTCTAAACCCAAAATCTGGAGTCTGATGGCATAAGGTATTCTGTTGCGAGCGGAGTAGTGGAGGACTCTTCTCGTGAAATATCAGTCCCCAAACTCTATTTAAAATGAATCTGTTGAGAAGCTGGGAATTTAGCAACTCGGCATTCAAATGGCTGACAAGGATGATGATCAGCCATTGGTGAGGATGTCAATTGGATCCAGTGCTGCTGGTAGAATGGAATGAAATTCTGGATACCAATTTGGAATCAAAGCTGGAAAATGTAGGTAATAGACAATGGGCTATGACTGGAGGAGAATTAGATTACCCATCCTTCTTCTTAAAAACAGTGAGTGACTCACACTGCTTTTGGGCAAACTAAGAAGTGCAAACCTACCCAAAAATTCATGTTCCATCTGTCTAGTTCCACAAATTTCTTTGTTTCCATGTTTTTCATTTGACTCTAAATAAATGCTTACCTTGATTAAAAAGGAAGAGGGATCACAGCTGGCAGAGCACTTCTGTCCTGAGAGATCACCACTTGCAGATGGCAACGAAGGAGCTGGGGGAAATCTGAGGAAATACTTAATTTTTTGAGTGGAAAAATGCAGTGAAATTGGATTGTGATCTAGCCTAATACTATTTGTTTAGTCCCCACTCTTCAGCAACATGAATCTTCCTTAAATCAAGAAGGAAGAAGTGTGGTGTTATTAGAAGGGCAAAGATCAAGTGTCCAAATAGCAAGACTGCAGGAATGTTTAGTGTTTCTTTTGTACCTGTTTTTACCTTTAAAAAAAAAACAAAACTGTAGGCTAAAACATATGAAGAACAGTTGCAGGAATTGGGTGTGTCTAGTCTGGTGAAAAGAAGGACTAGGGATGACATAAGGCACCAAAGAAAATCATCAAAACCATAAAAAAAGAGAGAAAGTTAGAATATTTTAGACATGTAATTCAACACCCAGAAAAATATGGCACCCTTCACTTAATCATCCAAGGAAAGATTGAAGGCAAACGAGGTCCAGGCAGAAGAAGAACATCATGGCTTCAAAATCTTCTTCTTCTTCTTCTTCTTCTTCTTCTTCTTCTTCTTCTTCTTCTTCTTCTTCTTCTTCTTCTTCTTCTTCTTCTTCTTCTTCTTCTTCTTCTTCTTCTTCTTCTTCTTCTTCTTCTTCTTCTTCTTCTTCTTCTCCCTCTTCCTCCTCCTCCCCTTCTCCCCCTCCAGAAGAAGAAGAAGAAGAAGAAGAAGAAGAAGAAGAAGAAGAAGAAGAAGAAGAAGAAGAAGAAGAAGAAGAAGAAGAAGAAGAAGAAGAAGAAGAAGAAGAAGAAGAAGGAGGAGGAGGAGGACATGATAGCATTCTTCCATATCTAAAGGTCTGCCACAAACAAGAATCAACTATTCTCCAAAGCATCTGCAGGCAAGACAAGAAACAATGGATGGAAACGAAACAAGGAGAGAAACAAGCTAGAACTGAGGAGAAAATTCCTGAGAGTGGACCAATTAACCAGTGGAACTACTTGCTTCCAGAAGTTGAGGATGCTCCAACACTGTAAGTTGTTAAGAAGAGATTGGACACCCACTTGTCTGAAATGGCATAGAGTCTTCTGCCTGAGCAGGAGGTTTGACAAGAAGATCTCCAAAGTCCCTTTCAACTCTGTTTCTTCTATTATGGTTAAGTTTTGTGACATAGACCCTATTCACTCTGAATCTAGACAATAATGGTGAACTAGTTAATCAGCTAATTGTCTGTCAGTCAACCCAAATCTTTCTGGACCAGAAAAATCAACAATTCTGAAAATGTACAGTATGTTTCCTTTTGCCAAGGTGCCAATCATCGTGTGAAGAGGAATACTTTCTATCACACAGAGAAAGTTGAGATATTCATAGATGTTTTCTTACACCGAGACTGAAGGAGGCTTCAAAATAATCCATTAGCATTTGATCACCATGTCAAAAGTGACTTTTCTTCCCAGTAAAATTGTTTTCCATATCTGTAAGTAATATTCCAGTCATGACCATACAGCACTGTAACCTTCCCTCTGGGTTTTGATTTCCAAATGTGAAGAAATAATCTTTGTCGTGTGACTCAAACAATGATTCATCCTTTGGAAACTGTTTGTTGGCATCTGCAAGGCTACAATTTCAGTCAACCAAGATTTCATTACTACTCGTTAAATGATTGCAGAAACTCAGGAAGGGGGAATAGAATAGAATAGAATAGAATAGAATAGAATAGAATAGAATAGAATAGAATAGAATAGAATAGAATAGAATAGAATAGAATAGAATAGAATAGAATAGAATAGAATAGAATAGAATAGAATAGAATAGAATAGAATAACAGAGTTGGAAGGGACCTTGGAAGTCTTCTAGTCCAACCCCCTGCTTAGTCAGGAAACCCTGCACCATTTCAAACAAATGGTTTTCCAATCTCTTCTTAAAAACTTCTAGTGTTGGAGCATTTAAAACTTCTGGAGGCAAGTTGTTCCACTAATTCTTCTGACTGTCAGGAAATTTCTCCTTAGTTCTAAATTGCTTCTCTCCTTGATTAGTTTCCACCCATTGTTTCTTGTTCTACCCTCAGGTGCTTTGGAGAATAGCTTGACTCCCTCTTCTTTGTGGCAGCCCCTGAGATACTGGAAGACTGCTATCATGTCTCCCCTAGTGCTTCTCTTCACTAAACTAGCCATGCCCAGTTCCTGCAACCGTTCTTTATATGTTTTAGCCTCCAGTCCCCTAATCTCCTTTGTTGCTTTTCTCTGCACTCTTTCTAGAGTCTCAACATCTTTTTTACCTCATGGTGACCAAAACTGGATGCAGGATTCCAAGTGTGGCCTTACCAAGGCATTATAAAGTGGTATTAACACTTCAGGTGATCTTGTTTCTATCCCTCTGTTATGCAGCCCAGAACTGTGTTCTGGGTTGCATAAACTGGGAAAACAGAACACATCTCCCACAGCTGGTATAATTTCATAGGGTCCTTAAAATCAAAATCATTTTCAATCCTTTGTACTGAATATTTTATAACATTTGATTTTATTAGATGATATACTGGAATTTCTTTTTCTAAATGCATTCCACAGCTTGTCCTGATCGACACAATCAAAGGCTTTTCTATGATCAATGAAACAGATATTGATTATTTTTGCTACTTTTCGGTTCTTTCAATCATTTAGTGTGCATCAGAAATAATATCTTGTCTGGCATCTCCTTTTCTAATTTATAGCATTTGCGTTATTTTATTTGTTTTTTTTTTATTTGTATCCCATCTTTCCCTAAATGCTAAGGCACCAGAAAAGAAATCCTTCTCCAGTTTTTCTCTACAGAAGTCCTGTGAAATACAGATAGTCCTTAACACAAGACCACGAATGATCCCAAAATGTCAAAGCAAGACAATTGTTATGTGAGTTACACTCCATTTTATGTGGCAACAACATTTTGCTACCATTGTTAAATGAATCACACGGTTGTTAAGCGAATCAGATTTCCTCCTTTGACTTCGCTTGCCTGTTGTGGCCTGTTGGCCGCCGGCCCCTCCAGCAGCTGAATCAGATGAGGAGGTGGCATGGGAATCAGCACCAGCATCAAAGCAACCTGAGAGCTCCAAGGGGGAAGAGGGAATGGAGCTGGGAGAGAGAGAGAGAGAGAGAGAGAGAGAGAGACGGAGAGACGTGGAGCCTGGGCTGTTCATCACCATCAGATGGAGAGTCAACACTCTCCAGATCTAGAGGTGGCTGATGAGGAAGAGGTGGAAGAGCTGGGTCCAGTGCCTGATGCACGGATCACAGAAAGTAGAGGAGAGGAGAGCAGTGGAAATCTATGGGTCGATTCTTGGGATGGAACAGCCACTGCTGCTAGCAAAGCTCCACCCTAGCTCTGGGGATAAAAGGCAGGGGGCAGAGATAAATAGATGTGGCAGACAACTATTCATCTTCCAGCCGGATGAACTTGTCAGCCTGCGAGAGAAACTTTTTGCCATGGCTGCCGGCATTCCTAATAAAGGGAACATTTATTTAACTACAGAGAGTTTGTCATGTTTGGGAGCTGGGTTGCCAGAAACCATCTGTGAAGTTTATAAATGGTGTTCATATAGCAATAACAATAGCACTTAGATTTATATACCGCTTTACAGTGCTTTCCAGCCCTCTCTAAGTGGTTTACAAAGTCAGCATACTGCCCCCAACAATCTGGGTCGTCGTTTTACCGACCTCGGAAGGGTGGAAGGCTGAGTCAACCTTGAGCCTTGTGAGATTCGAACTGCCAAATTGCAGGCAGCTAGCAGTCAGCAAAAGAAATTTGCAGTACTGCAGTCTAAGCACTGTGCCACTGTGGCTCATATGAAGGTATAATGGGATGCTGCAATGGTTATAAGTGTGAAAACTGGTCATAAGTCGCTTTTCCCTCCCAATGCCGTTGTAACAGCAACTAGGTCACTAAATGAATGGTGGTGAAACAAGAGAGACTGACACGTTGAAAGTCATTGAAAGAGCTTTCATTGCTGAATTCTGAATCCCACCTGGGTCATTCCTATCTCAGTCCAAGATCTTAATAACTTCTTGCAGTAAATGTTACCATTCGTGGTTGGAACTATATTAGCGTAATATATTTTGCAAAGTTAAAATTAATGGATGTGTTTGCTTTGTGCAATGCAGGAAGCATACATAAAACAGCTCACAACAATTAAGTATGGAGCCGAAGTCTAGAGCTGAGAATGAACAATTACTTCTGCTTCATGATCCTTCACATTTTTTTCTCATAATTCAATAGCTTTATTTCCCCACAGTAAGCATACATTTTAAAATGCAACTTCCCTCTCAAAATATTCAACAATTACAGTTCTCAGACATCCTTTTAAGTCAGGCATGGCGAACTTCTGGCTCAATACTGAATCAATCAAATTGCACCCTGGGCTTTAATATTTCCTCCCTAGATCCATTCTTCTTACCTAAGAGTGGAGAAATGGTTATCACTCTTCAGCTCTTGATGTGAGATAAAACTTTCTCAACCCCTCTTCCCAGGGGTTAGTCAGTGATTCCCATGGAGAGAAATTTAAGGTTCTTCTCAGCTCAACTGTAGGTCAGAGAAAAGAGAACAAGGGACTCAGAATGTATCCATTATGGCCAGTGGCCAGTATCTTAAAATACTTTTTCAAAAAGCAAAGATGTGTTTTTCAATCTTCAACGCCAGATCTAGGACTATCAGATCAGAATTTAAAAAACAAAACAAAACAAAAACCCTTAAATTTCTGTACTGGAGTGTTGCTAAGGAAGAAGGTTGAATAATGGGTTGAATAGTGAAAAAATGGCAATAGTCACAGTAACAGAGAAAAATAAATGAACTCCATAGGGCTGTGTGTGAGAGAAAGAGAAAGAAAGGGGGAGAGAGAAAGAGAGAGAAAGAGAGAGACAGAAGATTTGTGTGTGTGTGTTTTTGTGTTGTATGTGTGTGAGAGATATTTGTGTGTGCATATGAGAGATATTTGTGTGTAGCTATGTTTGTGTATGAGAGAGATCTGTGTGTGTATCTATGTGTGCTTTTATGTGAGACAGATTTGTGTGTCTCAATCAGAGGTGGGTTTCAGCAGGTTCTGACCAGTTCTGGAGAACTGGTAGTGGAAATTTTGAATAGTTCGGAGAACTGGTAGTAAAAATTCTGATTGGCCCACCCCCATCTATTCTCTGCCTCCCAAGTCCCATCTGATAGGGAGGAAATGGAGATTTTGCAGTATCTTTCCCCTGGAGTGGGATGGGAATGGAGAATTTACAGTATCCTTCCCCTGTTATGCCCACCAAGCCACACCCACAGAACTGGTAGTAAAAAAATTTTGAAAGCCACGACTGGTCTAAATGTGTGTGAGAGAGCAAGATGGATAGATTTGTGTTTGTGTGTGTGTGTGTGATAAAGATTTTTGTGTGTGTCTGTATATGTGTGAGAGAGAAATTTATGTATCTATATTTGTGTGTGTGAGAAAGCAAAACAGACAGAATTGTGTTTGTGCATGTGTGTGTGTGAGAGAGATTTCTGTGTGTATCTATGTGTTTGTGTGAGAGAGAGACAGAGAGCTTTGTGTGTCTCTATATGAGAGAGAGAGCAAGACAGATAGATTTGTGTTTGTGTGTAAGAGAGAGATTTTTGTGTGTATCTGTGTGAGAAAAAGATGTGTGTGTGTGTGTGTGTGTGTGTGAGAGAGAGAGAGAGAGAGAGATTTATGCATATTTATGTGAGAGATAGAGGAAAAGAGACAGATTTGTGTTTGCATGTGTGTGAGAGAGAAAGATTTGTGTGTGTATCTGTGTGTATGAGAGAGATATGTGTATCTGTGTGTGTGTGTGAGAGAGAGAGATTTGTGTGTATTTCTGTGTGAGAGAGAGCAAGACAACCATCCAGAGTCCGTTGGGAGTGGGCAGCATAGAAATGCGACAAAATAAATAAATAAATAAATAAAATTTGTGTTTGTGCATCAGTGGTGGGTTGCTCCCGGTTCGCACCGGTTTGCAAGAACCAGTAGTAAAAATTTGTAGTAATTCGGAGAACCGGTAATAACATTGGCTAGCCATGCCCCCGAACCGGTTCCCAGCCCGGTCGCTGCTCACTTACCCCGCCCACCTCATCAGAGGCTTTTATTTATTTATTTATTTTTAAAAGCATTTTTTCTATAACCTCTTCAGCCGAAAAAATGCTTTTAAAAGTAAAAAAAAAAAAGCCTCTGATGATTGTGCGGCTCAACTGGGATCGTCAGAGGTTTTTAAAGCATTTTTTCTGCAATCTCTTCAGCCAAAGAGGTTGTGGGGGGGTGGGAAATGCCTTTAAAAGCCTCTGGCGATCCCAGCTGAGTTGCCTGATCATCTTAAGGTTGCAGAAAAAATGCTTTTAAAAGTTTTTTTTAAAAATGTTGGCCACGCCCAGTCACATTACCTCCCCAAGCCACGCCCACAAAATAACCCACAGAACTGGTAGTAAAAAAATTTAGAACCCACCCATTGTGCATGTGTGTGTTAGAGAGAGATTTCTGTGTGTATCTATGTGTGTGCGTGAGAGAGAGAGAGAAAGAGAGAGAGAAAGAAAGAGAGAAAGAGAAAACAGAAAGAGAGAGTGAAAGGAATAATGGAATGGAGAAACCTTCAAGTTAAGGCTACTTATTCATTCTCAGTGTATCTTTGCTAACGAATCCAAAGTATGTATTGTATTTACCTAAAGCAGCCACTAATTTTCATGGCACCTTAGGAGAGGGGGGGGAAAAGAAAATAAAACATATATACGAATAGCAATGCAATTGCTAGAAAAGTGCCTAGTGTTAATATTCACGGTGATATTTAATTTGGATTTGGAAGACCAACATTTAAATGATAATGCAGACGCTGCAAAAGTGATTTATGTGTGTCTCTAGTATCTACGTTTATAAAAATGCATATAAAGACCTCTTTATTTTTTAGCATGAAGAAAACCTGAATCAAAAATGGTTCTCTTTAATTTTGTTCCGTGGAAGAACTGAGTGTTCCCAGGTAAGAGATAACTAGCCGTCTCAATTTTAATTCTTTCACTCTGAAATCTAAAATCTAAACCTAAAATCTCCCTTTGTCATTATCTTCTCCCAATCTCGATGTCTCTACACAATAAGAACTAATTTGTGCATTCATTTATGCCTTACCTTTCTGTGCTCCTGTCAAAGCACACATTATAAAAGAGATCCTTCTTCTCTGGTAATTTATTTTCAGATATGGTACAAATGAAGATCCTTAGCACACAGCTCTTAATCCCTTGCACAGTATTCATATTTACAGTCTAAATATTCCTCTTTAAAAGTAACAACTAGATACTCTTCCAGAATATCACCCTGTGCCTCCAAAGTCCATTCCTCTCACTGACAAAATATATACAGGACAATTAAAACTCGGACCACCACCTCTTCTGAATAGTTTTTATCCCAGAGCTATAATTGCACTCAACCATAAACTAAAGGGCCACCATCAGTGAGCTGTTGGACAGCATTACTTGGTCTGTTGTGTGGATGTTTGGGTGGTTTAGGGGGTGGGGGAATTTGTGGTGGGTGGGAGTGTGTTTGGGGATTGTTATGTGTGTTGGACCTGGTCTTTGGGTGTTAAGTGAATTTCGTTATACTGTGTATACATGTACAATGACAATAAAGTTATTATTATTATTATTTCCTAAATTCTAGGTTTTGTCCTTGTATAAGAAGGCAGTCTGAGATCCTTGACTTTTCTTCCTAATAATTATAAAAACGGCTTTATCCAAATCTGTGAGCTGTAGCAATTTCTGAGGTGAACATGCAGATATGGGGTTGCACAACCTTCTCGAACCCCAGCAGATTTGACCAAAGGAAGAAAGGGTCAGCTTATTTTCCAAAGCGTCAGAAGGCAAAACAAAACAACAAAACAAAACAAAACAAAACAAAACAAAACACAACACAACACAACACAACACAACACAAAACAAAACAACAATAAATGGAAACTAATCAAGGAGAGAATCTCAACCAACAAATGCTCCATCTTACACATTGGCAAAAAATAAATAAATAAAAATCAGAACACCAAATACAAGCTGGGCGGCTATGACCTCGTGGATGATTATGAATTGTCTCTGGACTCGGTCAGTTGTATTAATGTCCAATATGCAGTGTGGGTTCCAGACAGATGAACTCAGCTTCAACCACAACAATACATGAGCGCACAATAGATACAAACTCAAGGTAAACCGCTCCAAACTCGATTGCAGAAAATACGACTTCAGCAACAGAGTGGTCAATGCCTGGAATGCACTACTCGACTCTGTAGTTTCTTCCCCAAACCCCCCAAAACTTTAACCTAAGACTGTCTATTGTTGACCTCACCCCACTCCTAAGAAGTCTGTAAGGGGCATGCATAAGTGCACTAATGTGCCTTCCGTCCCTGTCCTAATGTCCCCATTTATTCATATCCATTTCCTGTATTCATAATCATGTTTATAGTTATATCTGTTATCTTATACATGCTTGAATAGATAGATAGATAGATAGATGATAGATAGATAGATAGATAGATAGATAGATAGATAGATAGATAGATAGGTAGGTAGGTAGGTAGGTAGGTAGATAGATGATAGATAGATGGATAGATAGATAGATAGATAGATAGATAGATAGATAGATGATAGATTGATTGATAAATGATAGATAGATGATAGATAGATGGATAGATAGATAGATAGATAGATGATAGATAGATAGATAGATAGATAGATAGATAGATAGATAGATAGATAGATAGATAGATAGATAGATAGATAGGTAGGTAGGTAGGTAGATGATAGATAGATAGATAGATAGATAGATAGATAGATAGATAGATTGATTGATTGATAAATGATAGATAGATGATAGATAGATGGATAGATAGATAGATAGATAGATAGATAGATAGATAGATAGATAGATAGATAGACAGACAGACAGACAGACAGACAGACAGACAGACAGATTAGAGATTACTTCTTCTGATATCATGCAGGATTGGTTGGATGCCATCACCAAATTCAGCCCTAATACATTTACTATTTATGTATGCATTCAGTGGTGGGATTCAGTCAGTAGTTGCTGACTGGCTCCACCCCTTCTCACCTGACCCCTTCCAGGTGTCCCCACACATCCCATTTTGGCTCCCAGGTAAGTGCATAGAGGCCTCCTAGGGTCAAAATGGGGTGCAGGCGCTGGGCACCCCCTGCAACCCATTTTCATTCCCAGGATGCTTCGGGGAGGCCACCTAGGCCCAAAATGGGATGCAGAGGGGGTGGAGCTCCCCCCACACCCCATTTTTTAAAAAAATTGATTTATATGCCACCCTTCTCTGGAGACTCAGGGCGGCTTACAATGCGTTAAGCAATAGCCTTCGTACTTTTGTATATTTATACAAAGTCAGCTTATTGCCCCCACAAACTGGGTCCTCAATTTACCTACCTTAGAAAGGATGGAAGGCTGAGTCAACCTTGGGCCTGGTGAGATTCAAACTTATAGTAATTGCAGACAGCTGGTGTTAATCACAATGCTTTTTTTAGTCTGCTGAGCTATACAGATTCACTCCCAGGAAGCTACAGGGAGGCCTACTAAGCCCAAAACGGGTCATAGGGGGTGGCACATTCTCCCCCATGGACCATTTTTGCTCCCAGAGGGGTGCAGGAAGCTGAGTGCTGCCTATCATACCCCTGGCCATTCCCACCAAGCCACAGCCACAGAACCTGTAGTAAAAAAATTTGAATCCCACCACTGTATAATGCATTGCTTGCATCATTATTTGGAAAAGTCCAAATACAATGAGCATTAGAAAGTCATTTCAATTTTGGAACAAACAGCAAAACACATTAACCCTTTTGAGCTGTTTTGAAAGTCCAAAAAATGGATTCTCACTTCAACGGTCCGACGAGTAGAAAATATAGATTTTCTTTCTTCTCCTTTTTTCTTCTTCTTCTTGAAACTGACCAGAATCTTCTCTGCAAGCCACTTCCAAAAGAAATCTTACGTTAAAAATCTGATCGCTAAAACTTTGTATTTGATTTGATTTGATGTTAGAAAACACACAATTAAATATGAATGGATTCAGCGGTGTGTCAGCTTTGGAAGCCATATTAGGCCGGAAGCTTCCACGCTGCCACCTTCTCCTGTGTGGGAAAGTAAGAGAGGGGATTTTCATAGAGGGATTGGTTTTAGATAAAATAGCATTCTTCCTTTCGGTCAAGGTCAGGCTGATCCTCCATCTGGAGAAGGAGTGGCCGGAGTGCTGTCTCGAGATGGGACGGATGATGATTGGAGCCTGTGATCGACTGAGGAGTGAGGGAATGGTTTTGGGGGTTTTTGATTTACTGAGGGGAAAGCTGGAACTCTCAGATTTGGGTTTTCCCAGATGTGCCAGTTTACCAATTCTAGTAAATAGAACTTTGGAAAATGGTTGCTTCAGAGTTCTTAATTGGAGAGGGGTTGTTTCTGGAACGCTGATACGGTGGTGGGTTTCACATTTTTTGCCATCTCCTGCACGTGTGCCCACCCTTCTGCGCATGTGACTTGTTCACATGCGTGCCTTCCATGCATGTGGCCGGCCTCAAAACTGTGCCTGAATAGGATGGCATAGAGCCAGGGCAGGTGGGTGGGTAGGTGGTGGGTCACCTGTGATCTCCGCTACCAGTTTGCCTGAACTGGTATGAACCGGGTGAATACTACCTCTGACCGGATTCCTTTAGGGTGTCTGTGCATCCTATGAATTACATGTAAGAATAAAATGAACACAAAATAGCAAACCACGCACGTTGTAAACTTCAGTGCAATCAGTGTTCAGTCAGATAAGTATAATTAATTTCTAATAAAAGAATTGCAGACATCCAGAAACACGGAGCAATTAAAAGTTCATTTACCTCACTGACAAAATATCCATACGTTGTATTTGTAGTTCATTCTCTTTCCCAGTCGTGTAGCTGAGGTCTACGTTTATTCTTCTGCTACAGTGTCCCTTATTTTGGAACCTAAAATAGGTAACACAAAGTTTTATCCGGAATTAATTCAGGGCCAGCCAGTACAATCTTATGTTATTGCCATAACAGCTAAACCCACTTATTTCTAGCTTGTATTGAAAAATTATACAATGAATATTTTTCTGGAATCTTTGCAACTCAGTAAAGATTGTGAGTGATCTGTTTCCCCATTTACAGTCTTTTAAAGTTTTTTTCCAAAGAAATGTTTGATGCTTTATAGTTCTCCTTCCTAGAAATCACTGATTTTTTTTCTTAGAGGTGATCATAAAGTAAGAATGTATGTACTAGAAAGGAAATAATTGATAAGGGCTCTCAATTAAATGTCCCTGCCCAAAACTTGTTACTTCATGTTCAATTTATTTATTAATCCCATTTCTACAGGTGTAAAAACAGGGAATCTCTCTTTCTAATCACCTCTTTTCCAATTAATAATTAGTTCCACTAGTTTCTCTATCATAGATGGGTCAAGGGAGACAGTGGTGGGACTCAAAATTTTTTTACTACTGGTTCTGTGGGCATGGCTTGGTGGGCATGGCATGGCTTGGTGGGCATGGCAGAGAAAGGATACTGAAAAATCTCCATTCCCACCCACTCCAGGGAAAGGATAATGCAAAATCCCCATTCCCTCCTCACTCCTGGGGGAAGGATACTGCAAAATCCCCATTCCCACCCCACTCCGGGGAAAGGATACTGCAAAATCCCCATTCCCTCCTCACTCCTGGGGGGAAGGATACTGCAAAATCCCCATTTCCACCCCACTCCAGGGAATGGATGCTGCAAAATCCCCATTCCCTCCCCACCCCACTAACCTCCTTTTCAGCTCTGTTCTCCTCTGCAGGGCAACAAAAGAAGACCCAAGCCGATCAGCTGAGACTTGGGAGGCAGCGAATAGATGGGGGTGTGGCCAGCCAGAGGTGGTATTTGCCGGTTGTCCGAACTACTCAAAAATTCCACTACCGGTTTGCCAGAACCGGTCAGAACCGGCTGAATACCACCTCTGAAGGGAGGGAGGAAAACTGATTTTCATCTCTTTCTAGAACTATTAGATGCTGTTTATGGAAAAGAACATTGTTTGAAAAGCTAGTGTGTGCAGAGACAATGACATACCATTTAGGATAATCAGGGGGAAAATCTGAGCCAACAAAACATTAGGCATTACAAATCCATAACATTAACATTTCATGAATATGAAAGTATGTAACTTTAGATCGTATCAATCATATCCATATAGTGCTTATGCATCAAAAGGTGTTACGTAAGTCCTTGCAGGACTTCTTGGAAGAGAAATCTTCATTCTTGATAGCTGGTTAGTATTGTCAATTTAACATCACTCCAAGCTATCACAATCCATACATCTTCAGCAGTGATGGGATTCAGCTGGTTCGGGCTGGTTCAGGCGAATTAGTAGTTAAATTGCTCGCTGGCTCTGCCCCTTCCCTCCCCACCTCTTCCAGGAGTCCCCATGTGCCCGATTTTGGTTCCCAGGTAAGTGCAGGAAGGCCCAAATGGCAGCACCCCCACATGGCCTGTTTGTGCCCCTAGCAAGCTTCAGGGAGGCCTAATTGGCCCAAAACAGGGCATGGGGGGGGGCAGCGTCTCCACACAGCCTATTTTCACTCCTAGGAGGCTGCAGGGAAGCCTACTAGACCCAAAATGGGGGTGGGGGGTGGGGGGACACTGCGTCCCCTCACGTTTTGCTCCCAGGGGGGTGCAGGAGGCCAAGTGCTCCCTGTCACACCCCCTGGCCACATCCACCATAGTCACGCCCACCCAGCTGGTCATTAGGGCAAAGAACCGGTTGTTAAATTATTTGAATTCCACCATTGATCTTCAGGATGATTAAATTAAATCATGATGGCTTCTTACTCTTTTTTAATTCAAGAATTCAAAGATTTATACAGGTAGTCCTCAATTTATAACCGCAGTTGAGCCCAACATTTTTGTTGCTAAGCAAAAGATTTATTAAGTGAATTTTGTTTCATTTTACAACCTTATTAAGTGAATCTGGCTTCCCCATTGACTTTGTTTGTCAGAAGGTCCCAAAAAGGGATTATGTGACATTGGGACACAGTGACTGTCATAAATATGAGTCAGTAAAGAAGGGAATTTTTATCATTTATGGTGGACATGCAATAAAGCAAGGAAATATATACTTTTATTTTCTACTTGGAAACCACTTCTGAACTTATTTTCAGGGAAACAGGGTACTATAGAATTATATATCAATGGAAAAATAATTTAATCAAGAATGTAATGCAACAAATTTTGTTCTATTATCTGTATTCTGTGAAAAATCATAGCCAAATAACCAGAAAAAGGAAGCACACTTTGCTTAGGTTGATATCAGGTAGCTTTCCTTCATCTGATTGTAGCCAATGAGCATGAGTGTTAAGAGAGCCAATCAGGTGTCATCTTGTTTTGACAATGAGCCAATCAGATCACAGTAGGATTCCATTATTGATGTCATGAATTGAAGCTGAGGGGAGGACATTTGTCAGTGTGTTATGTGATCGCTGTCAAGTTGCTTGGGGGTTTTTTTTGTGTGTGTTAGTGAGCTTGTAAAACGTAATAAAATTAAAGTAATGGTGCAAAGAGTTGACTGGTCGCCCAGAAAGCCATGTAAAATAGTATTATTAAGTGAACAAGGCAACAATTATAAAGAAATTAGAAGAAAAATTGGGGGAAATTTAATCAAAGATGGCATTTCTAAGTTTCTGAAGAGGTTTAAGGAGACTCAGTCACTACAAAACCACACTGGTAAAGGCAGGAAAAGTTGCACAACAGCAAGTGATGATAGAAGACTTAAGAGACTGTGCCTACATAACAGAAGACAATCATCTGGATGTATACAAGATGAAATGGCGCAATGCAATGTGAAATTGAGTGCAAGGACTGTTCGGCGCAGACTGCAGGAATTTGGCCTAAAATCTAGAATTCCATGAAAAAATCCACTTTTATCTCTCAAACAAAGCATTACATTCTTGATTAAATTATCTTTCCATTGATATATAATTTTATGGTACTACTCTCAAAAAAAGTGGTGTTATTAGCTATCAAACCTCAAAAATACACTTTTCCCAAAAGGTTTCCACAATTTTGGCCACTACTGTACATAAGAGGGGATGCGGTGGCTCAGTGGCTAAGACGTTGAGCTTGTCGATCGAAAGGTTGGCAGTTCAGCACTTCGAATTCCTAGTGTTGTGTAATGGGGTGAGCTCCCATTACTTGTCCCAGCTTCTGCCAACCTAGCAGTTCGAAAACACGTAAAAAATCCAAGTAGAAAAATAGGGACCACCTTTGGTGGGACGGTAACAGCGTTCCATGCACCTCTGGCATTTACTCATGCTGTCCACATGACCACGGAGACGTCTTCGGACAGCGCTGGCTCTTCGGCTTTGAAACGGAGATGAGCACTGTCCCCTAGAGTCAGGAACGATTAGCACATATATGCAAAGAGAACCTTTATCTTTACCTTACTGTAGGTAATGTGACTCTCTTGTCCCAGAAACACATGCAATATTGATAGCTATATCAATATTGATAGCTTGTATTCTAACAGTTTAGGAAAGTGTCATAACAGCAGCTGGTAAATGGGAAAATGCCAAATCTAACTTAGTGGCTTGCAGGTCAATATGATTTACAGCACTCCAGCGAGAACGTTAGCTGGGAAAGTAGTGCAACCTATATCGGGGAAAAACACAGCCGAATAACCCAACTCTCTCTCTCTCTCTCAGATGTGGGGGCCAAGTCATGAAATGCTTCTGTAAGCATATCAGCAGCTGTCAATTTATAATGAAAGCTTTGTAGCAAACTACTAAAGGTATCATACGGAGGGATGGGGGAAAAAAGGAGAAGAGATTATTGATGTCTGAGAACATTAGAGGGAGATATTTTTCTTCGTCCAATCACCAGCTACACATCCGTGACCCTCATGGCATCTCCCCCTCCCCCCCCCCCGCCCCAAGCCATCATAAAATTTGCAACAGCCGAGGCACTTTAACAATATTTTGAGTTACGGGCGCTGCCAAAGCCTGCTAATTTTTGAAGAAAGTAGAAATATTGTTCTATGGGCACATTTCCTGGCAAACAGATGGGGAAAAATGGAGGTAGTGACAGCTTTTATTTTCCTGGGCTCCAAGATCACCGCAGATGAGGACTGCAGCCGAGAAATTAAAAAATGCTCCTGGGGAGGAGAGCCATAGCAAATCTAGACAGAATTCTAAAAAGCAGAAACATCACCCTGACAACAAAAGTGCTTAGAGTCAAGGCTACTGTTTTCCCAGTTGCAATGTATGGCTGTGAAAGTTGGACCATAAGAAAGGCTGAGCGCCAAAGAATGGAGGCCTTTGAACTCTGGTGCTGGAGGAGACTCCTGGTAAGTCCCTTGGACTGCAAGGTGATCCAACTGGTCAGTCCTAGAGGAGATCAACCCTGACTGCTCTTTAGAAGGCCGGATCCTGAAGATGAAACTCAAATACTTTGGCCACTTAATGAGAAGGAAGGACTACCTGGAGAAGAGCCTCATGCTGGGAATGATTGAGGGCAAAAGAAGAATAGGACAGCAGAGAACGAGGTGGCTGGATGGAGTCACTGAAGCAGTCGGTGTGAACTTAAATAAACTCCAGGGGATGGTAGAAGACAGGAAGGTCTGGAGGAATGTTCTCCAACGTTGTGATGGGTCAGACACAACTTCACAAGTAACAAGAACAATAGGCACATTTCGAAGCTTCTTGATTCTCGCAAATAAATCTTTAGTTAGTAAGTCAAAACATCAGCTGAAATTTAATGATATTAAAGTGGATCAGAAACAGACTTCTTATGTTGAGTCCAGAACTATTTAAAGACCTCTTTGGATTTATTTGTGGTCCTTAATAACCACAGAAGACAATGTTAGAGGCCTGTGTCAGCATAATCAAAAGTCTTTTTAATTGGACCGTGCTCTTACTTTTCTTTCTTTTTTTAAATGTCTCTATCAGATGCATAATTTGTTACTCATAAACACATACACATACATCTCAGCAGTAAGATGGGCAATAGGGATGGGCATATTTGGCTCTGATTTGATTTTAGAATATTTGATTTGACCCAGTCCATTGACCTAATCTGATTAAGATCTTTGATTTAATTTGGAAAATCACGTTAATTTGAACTGAACTGTTGGATTCATCAGGCCAGTTTGTTCCTAATGGGAATAAATGTACTTCCTCAAATTTATCCAATCACATCATCATTCAGTCGGATACTGTATAATAGCTGGTTGAAATGTATAATAGCCATCTTGTGAAGCGATATTGTTTCCCTGCCATCTTTTGCACTTTTGTCTCTGACTTCTGATTGTACTAAAAGGGTAAGAATCAAAAGTGCTCACCAGTTGTCCTTCAATAAGAGCATTTCTGCTTTGCCAAGTGGTCCTGTTGGGAATTCAAGCCACCAACTGTTCCTGGAGGGTAGGAACAGATATCATCACTCTCTCTATTCATCTCCAGTACAGCAAAAATATGGTCCCTGATATGTTTTCATGCTCCAACCTGAAGCAACTGGAAAATACATGAAATTGTAGGGAAGGAGTAGAGTAGAGTAGAGTAGAGTAGAATAGAATAGAATAGAATAGAATAGAATAGAATAGAATAGAATAGAATAGAATAGAATAGAATAGAATAGAATAGAATAACAGAGTTGGAAGGGACCTTGGAGGTCTTCTAGTCCAACCCCCTGCCCAGGCAGGAAATCCTACACCACTTCAGACAAATAGTTGTCCAATCTCTTCTTAAAAACTTCCAATATTGGAGCACTCACAACTTCTGGAGGCAAGTTGTTCCACTGATTAATTTTTCTAACTGTCAGGAAATTTCTCCTTAGTTCTAGGTTGCTTCTCTCCTTGATTAGTTTCCACCCATTGCTTCTTGTTTTACCCTCAGGTGCTTTGGAGAATAGCTTGACTCCCTTTTCTTTGGGGCAGCCCCTGAGATATTGGAACACTGCTATCATGTGTCCCCTAGTCCTTCTTTTCATTAAACTAGACATACCCAATTCCAGCAACCGTTCTTTATAAGTTTTATCCTCAAGTCTCCTAATCATTATTTTTTGCTTTGGAAGGAAGGAAGGAAGGAAGGAAGGAAGGAAGGAAGGAAGGAAGGAAGGAAGGAAGGAAGGAAGGAAGGAAGGAGGGAAGGAGGGAAGGAAGGAAGGAAGGAAGGAAGGAAGGAAGGAAGGAAGGAAGGAAGGAAGGAAGGAAGGAAGGAAGGAAGGAAGGAAGGCCCAGTGGAAAAGTAAATAAACCACAGAGAATTTATATAAAAATATATTTCTCCATTGAATAAATGGTTCTACATGTCTGCGCAAGGATTATAAACATTATGCCTTTAAGACTCTTCTTAACAGTAGCAACGCCAATTCTTACTGACCTAAACTGGGAATATACAAGAAAAAATTCCCCCTCCTGCCTGAATACTGTATGTATGTGTATGTTGATGCTTTAACTTGATACAGTATATGTGATTCTGTGTATATTTATTTATTTATTTTATTGTATTTATTTATTTGTCAAACATGTACAAGATAACAAATATAGGTATGAACATAAACGTAAACAAAGGAAGTAAATGGGGTGATATATTTATTTATTTATTTTATTATATTTCTATACCATCCTTCTCCCGCAGGACTCATAGCCAGGTAAAAACACAGAAACATACAAAACGTCATAAATTCAAAATTTAAAATTATTAGACAATTTGGCTCAATTTGATTAAAAACCCAGAATTAAAACTCCTAATTAAAATTCATATTCATATATATGTGCATATAAATGTTTGTTCATGCATATACAGACTTACACATGTAGAAGACCAACAGGATATTTACCTTATTTAGGTCACATTCCAAAATGAATCCCTTGCAAGCTTCCTCCACCCCCACCCCCACTCCTTATACTAACTTAGATTTAGCCCAACATCAGTGCTGGCCAAGAGCTATTTGAGGATGCTGTAAGGTAGTCCATTCTCTCCCTCATTTGTCAAGGCAGAATGGATGGAGTCGTAAGTATCAATTTAAAAAATGCTCATTTTACAAGCAGAACGCTCCAAATAATTTCTGCATTGTCACCGTTGAATCTTGCCACCCCAAGCCATCAGACAGAACAAGCAGATGTAAATCCATTCCTTCATCTTGCCCAATTAATTCTGTAATGAGTCATGGTTTTCATCGCGTGCTTTGCTCGCGCTAGCCATGGGAAACGGGAGAAGGGCTGTACAGATGTTGTACTTTGTCTCCAGTGGAACGGTCTTTAAGCGTCCCTCTTCCTTCAAGAATCTCACTTAGAGAGATTGACAACTGGAAAGTCGCTTTGAAGCTTAGAAGAAATCTCACTGGTTCTCAGATACACCAAACAACATGGTAAAGGACTGCATTTCCTTTGCTTGAATGACTCTTTTTTCCCCCACTGAGTCTTCCCCTTTTATATTTATCACTCAATTGGAGAGCAAAACAGTAGAGGAACCTGTCCTGAAGTTTGTGAATGCCATTGAGATTCATGGAAGCTAACAAGAGGCTGACCCAGTGTGTAAAAGCATTGACATCCAAAGAAATAAAAGAACAAGATAACAAGCATGAAAACTCAAGTTGAGCTTTTTTTTTAAATTTATTTTTATTTATTTATTTTTGGTAGTTGCATAGCGTACCCATTTTATGGCAGAAGTCTGAGGAAAGCTTGTTTTGAATATATTTCTATCAGTCCTTTTGCACACACAAAAAAGTATTAGTATCTACTCCTCCTCTTGGCAACTTGAAAGCTTTGCAACTTGACACTGTATAGGATCAACAGCTCATTTTGTGTGGTGTTGCTGAATATTCTAAACTACCAATGCCATTTTAACTTCCTGGTCATATTTTCTGACCAAACACTTTAACAAACTCTTATCAGGAGTTCAATTCTCAAAAAAATGAGAATGTGGATGAATTTTGTACCATAAAGGAATCTCCCTCCCTCCCTCCCTCCCTCCCTCCCTCTCTGTGTGTGCTTCTGTGTCTGTCTGTGTCTGTCTCTCTCCCCCTCCCGCTCCCCCTCCCCATCTCTATCTCTAATCCACTAGTCTAGTGTCAAACTTGCAGTCTCACATTGCCATCATGTGACATTCACAATGTTTTTCCCCCCTTTGTGGAGCTGGGGTGGGAGTGGCCTGTGCATGATGCATCTGGCCCATGGGATGCCAGTTTGACATCCCTGCTCTAATCTCTCTCTAAACTAACTAACTAACTAACTGTCTGTCTGTCTGTCTGTCTGTCTGTCTGTCTGTCTGTCTATCTATCTATCTATCTATCTATCTATCTATCTATCTATCTATCTATCTATCTATCTATCTATCTATCATCTTTATCATCTCTATTTCTCTATCTCTCATCTATCTATATCTGTCTCTCTGTCTATCTAATGATCTATCAAAGTTTTATAGACCTTTATCAGTTATGATCCGGTAGCAAAGGTAAGTGAAACCTTACTGCTATGATCCCAATGGGGGATCAGTAGAGATTGTCAGAAATTAGAAGCTTTTTTAAAAAAGTTTATTTCTTACCTGTATTTTAATACATTAGATAAGGCAAAGCATGTCCATACATTAAGTCAAGGATCTTATCTCACACTTTATTTATTTATTTATTTATTTATTTATTTATTTATTTATTTATTTATTTATTTATTTATTTATTTATTTATTAGATTTATATACCGCCCTTCTCCTTGCAGACTCAGGGCAGTGAACAGCCAGAAGTAAAAAACAATTTTACAAAAGTTAAAACAATTTTAAAAGCAACTAATATAAAATTTGGCCCATAAATTTAAAACAATTCAATTGATATTTAATATCAAACTCTAAAAATTAACCATGGGATCAGGCCAGTCCGGCTAACTGGAAAAAATAAGTTTTTAAGGCCCAACGAAAGGTCCGGAGGTCTGAGATCGTTCGCAACTCTGCGGGAAGATCGTTCCAGAGGGTGGGAGCTACCACAGAGAAGGCTCTCCCCCTGGGGGTCGCCAGCTGGCATTATTTGGCTGATGGCACCCTAAGGAGGCCCTCTCTGTGGGAGTGAACTGGCCGGTGGGAGGCAATTGGTGGCAGAAGGCAGTCCCGTAAGTACCCTGGTCCTAAGCCATGGAGCGCTTTAAAGGTGATCACCAACAATTTGTTTGTTCAGCAAACTCGGACATTTTCCCCTGTTCCACAAGCCATGATTAAACAAACCACTACTAAGTGTGATATATTATATATAAGCAAAACCATTCACAAATCTTACAACAATATCACAAATACAAGGCTGGTTAGAATCAGGTAGGCTTTAAATCAATTTTCCAAAATAGTTCATCAATTCAATTTCACTTCTGAATTAATTTGTAAAAATCAATTTGATTCTGTTTGGATGTCTGAACCTTTTTAAATCAAACAATCCAAACTGGTCCAATTCAATTCAGGATAAAATTGTAGCATGGTGGAAAGTGGTCCAAAATTATTCAGAAGCACGCCAGTGTGATTCAATGCTTTGAGTGTGACTTGGCAATCAGATCCAGCCAGGCACTTCGGTTTGCAAATTCAGTCAAATAACTCTGTAAACCAATTTCTGAACCAAACACATCCCTTACTAAGATGCCAGCATTGTGAGGTTAAAGATTGCAACAGTCAAAAGTTGCTCACACATTAAATTAAATTGTTAATGAAACTCGAGATGGCTCAGTGTGGAGGCCACAAATGCTCCCTTTAACTGTAAAATGATTCCTCCCGCAGCACCACAATCTAGATTAAAATACCCCTGATTGCCAAGGCCAGCTTAACAGTATCTTTATTAAGGAAACTGTAGAGAGTTGCCATTGTAAATTTAATACTGGATCAATGCAGAACTGGGAGAGTAATACCATTTTGTGTTCGAAAGTGCATCCTACAGCTTTGCGGCTCTGCAAGGATGAATTAAAACCACACTCTAGCAATCCACATGGAACGAAACAATAGGCGGTATATATCTAACCATGTCATAACCAATGAGACAACAATCAGATTTCATGCTGTACCCAGCACAAAAAGTCATTATATTCCAGTCCATTGATCAAGCATGAGTTTTCAAATGTAGCTTTGTGCTTAGGGTGGAAGGAGGTATTTTAAACATTTCCATTTTAGTATGCACTTAAGAGCAGTCTCTTAAACTCTGTTTTATCTCCCATGGCTTGGGAGGCCTTTCTTTGCTATGTACAGAGCTCCCCCACCATATGTACACAGGCCGTGGGAAATGGAACATTGTGCTTATTTTTAACATCACGTTTACAGTTACAGTGGCTGCTAAAAACAGATTTCCCCCACCACTCCCACTCCGGGGTAACAACAACAACAAAAATTAAGATAAGCGTGCACATTTGCTTCATGTCATTTGCCTCCGTGAAGAGTGGGAAGACCATTCATTTGTATTCTATTAAAAGTAAGGCTGTGTGGAAACATCTAAAACTTGCCCACATATCCAGGCCCACACGCTACTTATCTTAGCCCTCTGTTCCCTTCTTACAGAATGTTTGGTAGTGTAGATATGACACCAACCCCTATTAAAATGCTATTTGCGGGATGCGTGTGTGTGTGTGTAACTGGTGGATAACACTCCATAAAATTATTCTATATCCATGCACTGGTTTCAAAGAAAAGTCATGTATGAGCCACACACAAAAACATTATGTCATTTTTTTCTGGAACATGAGGCCTCCATGGTGCAAAGCAAGGTTATCCTTGATTGTTTCTGTCCATCTCACAAGATCAGACAGGGTGGGCATTGTTCAGATCACCTCTGGAGAAGAAGAAGAAACTGGAAGAAGGGGGAGGCAGAAGAGGAAGAGGAAGGAGGAGGAGGAAGAGAAGGAGAAGGAGAAGCAGGAGGAGGAGGAGAAGCAGAAGAAGCAAACAAAGCAAATGAAGCAGAGACAGAAGAAGAAGAAGAAGAAGAAGAAGAAGAAGAAGAAGAAGAAGAAGAAGGAGGAGGAGGAGGAGGAGGAGGAGGAGGAGGAGGAGGAGGAGGAGGAGGAGGAGGAGGAGGAGGAGGAGGAGGAGGAGGAGGAGGAGGAGGAGGAGGAGAAGAAGAAGAAGAAGAAGAAGAAGAAGAAGAAGAAGAAGAAGAAGAAGAAGAAGAAGAAGAAGAAGAATTTGGATTTACCAAACTCTATATCCTAAGCAGACTTTTCCAAATAATATGAGATCAGTCTGTAACCGCATAGTACCTCCATGTTGCTACAGGTAATTTGGTAAAGACTCTTAAATGAGGAGGCATTTGTTTATCATGCTAAGGCAGCTTGCACAATTTCTTTAATTGAAGAACAATTCACGTTCATATTTCCTACACATTCTGAGCAAGAAGGTATACAGTACAGCAAAGAGACAACACTAAGTTTTTTGTTTGTTTGTTTGTTTAATTCACTGCAGAATCTTATCATAATCATAAGTTTATTTGTCAAGCATATATAAGATAACAGGTAAAAGTATAAACAATATTTGAATACATTAAAAGAGTAAGTAAAAAAGGAATATTAGGACAGGGACGGTAGGCACACTGGTGCACATATGCACACCCCTTACAGACCTCTTAGGAATGGGGTGAGGTCAACAGTAGACAGTTTAAGGTTAAAGTTTTGGGGGTTTGAGGAAGAAACTACAGAGTCAGATAGTGCCTTCCAGGCATTGACCGCTCTGTTAGTGAAGTCATATTTTCTGCAATCGAGTTTGGAACTTGAATCTTGCAGGTTTTCTTCTCAGAAAGACTGAAAGCACTTTATCCCTTGACCAGATATTTATTTATTTATTTATTTATTTCCCTTCAGGGCCAAAAAAAAAAAAAAAAAAAGTAACTAAAGTCTAGGAAATAACTCTGTTTTTGCAAGTGGATATCTTGCCAACCGCTGATACTCCGCTATCTATAATGGTGTTTTGCCATCACACTTTATCTACCCCTTCACTATGCCTTATCTTTCTTTCCCCCCTCAGTGAGTAAACAAATAGAGCATATTCAAAAAAAAAAATTGACTCCTTCTTCAAAGAGAGCTGAGAGCTTCTAAAGTTATCGCAGTGAGGTTTTTATAAAGGGGAGGTAAAGAGCGGGACAGCTTTCCATATTCAGAATCTTGTCTTCTTATTAGAAGATGAGATATTTCTCAAGGAATTTCTCAAGGAATATTTAATATCCCTGTGATTTTTAAGCTGTTTTCCAGAACACTTCAGGGTTTGGTGGTGGTTGTTTTTTTTTTTTTTTTGGAAGATGTTATCAGTTTTTTTCCCCTCAACTAAAGGATCACCTAATGTCAACCAAACTTTCCTGAAATATTATTTCCCTGCCACTGCTGATCTTTCTTTGCAAAAAAAAAAAAAAAAAAAAAAAGATTACGAGTGCCAACGATCAGTTTGAGATTCAGTTCAGGCAGATTATATCAAGGGTGGACTTCAAAAATTTTAGCAAGGGGTTCTCTGCCCGGTTGCTGGATGGGCGTGGCCATGGTGGGTGTGGCCTAGTCAGCCTCCTGCACCACAGTGTGTGGGGAGGGTGTTTTTGCCCTCCCCGAATTCCGGAGGCTTTTCTTGAGCCTCCAGGAGTGTGAAAACAGCTTCCCCAGGCTCTGAAGGCACTCTAGAGGCCAGAAACAGGCCCGTTTCCGGCCTTTCCAAACTTCCGGTAGGCCCATTTTTCACCCTCCTCGAGCCTCCATGCATGCCCTGTACTTACCTGCATCCAAAACAGGCCACATGAGGACTCCTGGGACGGAAGGGTGGGATAGGCAGAGCCAGCCAGGAGTGGGATTTGGGAGTTCTCCGAACTGCATAGAATCTTAGCTAGAGGTTCTCTTGAACCCCTGTGAACCCTAAGCAGCCCACCCTGGTTATATATGCATATAAAAGCCTGCATTTTAATTATAGGCGGCACCTTACAATGCACATATTTCTCATCCTTTTGCAATTGAATCATGAAAAGAAAAAGATTCAACGCCCGGTGCATTCGTGTGTGTTCTTATTGTCTTCCCGTTGCCTTAGGTGTCTATCTGGACATTAAGCCATCAAACATGTGAATCTTCTCAGGAAGGTGAGAGAGGGAAAAAAAAAACCCCTCGCAGTTCCTTTAGTAACCTTTGCATGAAATATTAAGAAGGAACATCGTCTGCAGAATACGGAAGAAGTAAGTAGATTGCAAAAATCTTGTTGGAGATAGAGAGCCTGGAAGGCACTAAATTAACTCTTTCCTCTTTCTTTCTTCTGAAGGATTCGAGCCGAATTGAACCAACTCTGTGGTAATATCGTATCTATGCATTTATGTGATGTGTGGGAAGAAATATCCATCTGGTTCAGTTCCAAGCGGGGAGAAAGACACTGGAAACATGGAGGCTGACTGGAAAGATGGTGTAATGGAGCAGAACCATCAAGCACATGGTCCTAGTCAGGGGTGAAATCCAGCAGGTTCTGACAGGTTCTGGAGAACCAGTAGTGGAAATTTTGAGCAGTTCGGAGAACCAGCAAATACCATCTCTGGCTGGCCCCAGAGTGGGGTGGGAATGGGGATTTTGCAGTATCCTTCCCCTGGAGGGGGTGGTGGAAATGGAGATTTTGCAGTATCCTTCCCCTGGAGTGGGGAAAGAATGAAGATTTTGCAATATCCTTCCCCTGCCATGCCCACCAAGCCACACCCACCAAGCCACACCATGCCCACCAAGCCACGCCCACAGAACCAGTAGTAACAAAAATTGGGTTTCGCCACTGGTCCTGGTGCAGGTGAACACATGGAATGGAGAGTGAGGGTTATTTATACACAGGATCTTGATCAAGAGATCTAAAACTAACACTCAGCCTCTTTTCTTTATGAAAAAGAATGTCTATAGAGATTCTCAGTCATCCAGGTTATGGTTGTCTCAAAGGTGCTTTTCCAGGAGGCAACTGGACTTTCTGGTTTTTCTTTGAAGATGTTTCACTACTCATCCAAGAAGCTTCTTCAGTTCTGACTGGAGAATGGAAAGATTTATACTCCTTGCAGATAGCTGGTCATTTGCATCCTTTGAGAGAGTCGTTGAGGCCACCTGGAGGTTTATCTGTGTCATTAGGGTCATCTCAGTGGTGCAAATGGGTGTGGAGCCTTATTGGAACTGATGAAAGGACTGTGTTGTAGATTGGAGATAGATGATGCCCTATGGAATGAACTGCCCCCGGAGATACGTAGGATCCCCAACCTCCTTTTGCCATGCCCTTAAGACTCTACTATTCCAACAGGCTGGGCTGACGAATTAATTGAAATTTTAATTGTTAAGAGCCTGGATAGCTCAACAGACTAAAAAGCCTGTTATTAACATTCAGCTGTCTGCAATTATTGCAAGTTCGAATCTCACCAGGCTCAAGGTCGACTCAGCCTTCCATCCTTTCTAAGGTGGGTAAATTGAGGACCCAGTTTGTGGGGGCAATAAGCTGACTTTGTATAAAATATACAAAAGTATGAAGGCTATTGCTTAACGCATTGTAAGCCGCCCTGAGTCTCCGGAGAAGGGCGGCATATAAATCTAATTTTTTTAAAAAAAATGGGTATTTTAATCTTGAGGTTTTTAACAAAATTGAGCCAAATTATTTAATACTTTTTACACTTTTTAAAAAAATTCATGGTGTATCGTGTTTTTACTCTGCCTGTACACCACCCTGAGTCCTGCAGGAGAAGGGTGGTATAAAAATGTAATGTATTTATTTATTTATTAGTTCGATTTATATGCCGCCCTTTTCCGGAGGCTCAGGGCGGCTTACAATGCATTAAGGAATAGCCTTCATACTTTTATATATACCTGCTTAGTAGGGCTTTCACCTCCCCCCCCCCCACAAGCAGTGTTCTATTTTATACAAAGTCAGCTTATTGCCCCCACAGTCCAGGTCCTCATTTTACCTACCTCAGAAGGATGGAAGTCTGAATGCTTTAATTAAACCTTTAATTAAACAAAAATAAATAAAATAAATATCCTTCCCCCTCTTTTGAGAGAAGGCCACTCAATTTTGACATAGATGGATTCTTTGACTCCTCTTTCAAACCAGTGGTCCTTTCTATCCAAAATGTGGACTTTGCTGTCTTCAAAAGAGTGTCCTGTCTCCTTTGAATGCGGATGGACTGTTGAGTCTAGTCCTGATGTGTTTGTTCTCCTACAATTACATATAAATGGGGACAGTAGGATAGGGACAGTAGGCACGCTGATGTGCCTTATGCATGCCTCCTTAGGGACCTCTTAAGAAACATGAAAGGTCCACAGAAGACAGTTTAAAGTAAAAGGTATGGGGATTAATGAGACTAACAACAGGATAAGGTAGAATGTTCCAGACATTTACTACTCTATTGCAGAAGTTATATTTCCTACAATCACGATTAGAGCGAATTAGATTGAGTTTGAATCTATTGATAGCCCTTGTGTTATTCCGGTTAAAATTAAAGTACTCATTTACAGCTAGGACTTTTTGGTAAATAATCTTATGAACTAAGCATAGGTCGGAACATAGACGGTGTAGTTCGAGGCTATCCAGGCCTAAAATTTCAAGCCTGGTGGGATAGGGAATTTTATTTTGAGCAGAAGATTTGAGGACTCTTCTAGTAAAATATCTCGGACCCTCACTATTGTATTGATGTCTGAAATACAGTGAGGGTTCCAGGCAGGTGAGCAGTATTCAAGGATAAAACTGCATAGAATTGGAAGTATCTTGGCGACGTTTCGACGAAGTCTCATTCGTCATCTTCAGGCTGGTGTTCTCGGCTTCGTGCTTCCTGGAGCAATAACCAAAGACCTACATACAAACACCCGTGAAAATCTCAGAAAACATATATATATATATATATATAAAACCAAAAAAAGTTTTAACACTTTTTCTTTTTTCAACAGTCAGTAAAGAATTTCTTACTTATACATTTTTCTCCCTTATTCTAATGTCTTTTGTACATATACTTCTAATATTGACTTATTTATTTACATATATACATATAAATACTCGTGTACACAATTTCATTTCTACAGTTTTTGTTTCCTCATATTTGCTATTGTACTTCTATTCCTATTTCTACCGTTCTTTAATTTTTCCTTGCCTTTATCTCTCTCCTCCAGCTATTCATACCATTTCTCCTACACTAAGTAATATTCTGTTTCCTCTTTTTCTTGTATCTCCTTTGTTAGTTTGTCCATTTCCACACATTCCAAAACTTTTCTGATCAGATTATCTTTGGTTGGTATATTATTGTTTTTCCAATTCTGTGCATAGATTATTCCTGCTGCTGTGATAATATGAATTGTATTTCTTTTTCATAGGAAATCCTTTTTCATAGGACCCTGGGAGTATTCCTAAGAAAAATATTTCTGGCCTCTTCTCTACATGTTGTTTGGTTATTTCTTCTAATTTTGATTTGATTTTACTCCAATATTGTTTTGCTTTATGACAGGACCACCACATGTGGTAATATGTTCCCTTTTTCTGTTTGCATTTCCAGCACGTTGGTGAAGTATTGGGAAACATCTTTGCCAAATATTGACAACTCTTAACAGCTTTTTTGCAATGATGTTACAGTGAGCTCTGGGACTTAGATCTTTTGAAGTGAGTACTATGTTGTGCCATGTGTTTATGAAGTGGCTGTTTTGTTTCCCCAATGTACAGATCTGCACATTTATGAAGAGGAGGAAAAAACATCTGCTTTATACTCATGAACTGAGACAAGTTTTGCATCACACTTTGCACACCGAGGAACTACAAGATATGATTAACAATCATTCCCTGTGACTGTGAGCAAGCATATTTTGAGGGCTGTGTGTGCAGTCAGGTCTTAAAGGAATCGAATCTCTGCCTACCCAAACTTAGTTCCTTTAACAATCTGATAAGTGCTAACAAACAGCATGTTAATGAAATCTAGAAATGAAATCAAATGGAGCTATATTACCAGCACCACATGGGAAGAATGCACAAAGGTGAGCGGAGAGAGATCAGCAAAATAAGGGGACCGTGTAGCTCGATGGAATCTGGAAGGAGAGAAGGAAATGGCCAAGAATTATCTTCAGAAAGAAAAGCAATAAAATATGACACGCTGGAGAAATAATTGCAAAACAAATTGCCGGCTGAGATAGCTGCCGAAGTTAGCAGGTTAGTGAAAGCAAATACAGTAACAGAAAAGAAAAAGAAAGAAATAGCAAAAGCTGACATTTTAAAAGACGTGTAACTGGTGACTTCTTTTATTATATACAAATAAATAAGTTTTTTTTAGTTAATTCATCCGATATAGAACTGATGAACTGGTGGTATTGATGCCAATAGAAGGGCACATCTTGAATCCCTAGGGATATCTATAATCATCATAATCAAATTTTTGATGCAATCCCTTGTACCACTAGGTTACTGCCAAATTTACTCTTTTTTTCCCCAGAAGGGCAGCAATCATATCAATTATCATTTATATTGAACTAACCTTTTATTATTGTTAGTTGCAAGTCATGTCCAATCCATCGTGAGCCTATGGACAACATTCTTCCTGTCCTCTACCATCCACTGGAGTCCATTTAAGCTCCCACCGACTGCTTCAGTGACTCCATCCAGCCACCTCGTTCTATGCCATCCCCTTCTTCTTTTGCCCTCCATCATTCCCAGCATGAGGCTCTTCTCCAGGGAGTCCTTCCTGTTGAGGGTAAAATTTCTCTCTGCATAGCAGGCAACAGACCGGATAGCAAAGAAATACGTTGCTGGGTATCATCTAGAGTTAAACCAATTATACAAAATGCACTCTCATTCTTTCTCTGGAACTCCACTATCTTCCTGGCATCCTCAGCATCGTCAGCATTCCAGGTGGCCACATCTGGTGGGTTCTACACTACATCCCATAAACCCTCTTTGCGCAACAGTAGACTGCGTTTGGTTGACCAGGATTTGTAGTTGGTACCATCCAGCCAGGTAATCAGCAATAAATTTGGAGCTTGACCGTGTGCCATCCTCATCAAGATATGAAATATATCAGAACACCTGGAGGAGTACTGTGTGTCGCAACTCCCCTATTGCTGTATCCAGTACTTACAAACTGGGCTCGTAACCAGTGTTGAGGGTATAACTTGCCTCTGCCCAGTAGGCAACAGACCGGACAGCAAAGAGATACGTTGCTGGTTAAACACACAGATACTCACAGACTCTGAACGGTGAAAAATGAAAAACAGTCTTTAATCTCAGTAAAAAAACAAAAACTTGGTTTCTCAAAACAATGATAACACGTCTTTGAATAATTACTCTCCAACACAAAACATAGTTTGCTTACAGTTCTCTTCAGTTCTCTTCAGTCACACACAGTTCCTCTTCAGGAAACCAATCATCAAAAACAGGAGCAGGAGCCAGGCTTCCTGTTTACTTTTATGGCTGCCTGCTAATAGTACAGCCAATCATTCTTCTTATATCATTTAAACTCATAAACATAGTTTTTCGATATATTAACTCCCCAACCGTGGGATGAATATCCAACGCTTCCTTCTCATTTAGGTGGCCAAAGTACTTTGAGCTTCATTTTCAGGATCTGGCCTTCTAAAGAGCAGTCAGGGTTGATATCCTCTAGGATTGACTGGTTTGATGGCCTTGCCGTCCAAGGGACTCACAGGAGTCTTCTCCAGCACCATCGTTCAAAGGCCTCCATTCTTCGGTGCTCAGCCTTTCTTATGGTCCAACTTTCACAGCCATCCATTGCAACTGGGAAAACCATCGCCTTGACTCTTCGCACTTTTGTTGGCAGGGTGATGAACCTTATTATTATTATTATTATTATTATTATTATTATTATTATTATTATTATTATTATTATTATTATTATTATTATTTGATTTATATGCCGCCCTTCTCCGGACACTCAGGGCGGCTTACAATGCGTTAAGCAATAGCCTTCATACTTTTGTATATTTATATTTTTATACAAAGTCAGCTTATTGCCCCCAACAAACTGGGTCCTCAATTTACCCACCTTATAAAGGATGGAAGGCTGAGTCGACCTTGAGCCTGCCTGGGATTGAACTCACAAGTAATTGCAGCAGCTGGATCTTAAATGCTGCCTTTGTAGGAGGCATTACTCCCCTATGCTACTCAGGCATGGTTTTTACTCTGTGTGCATGTGCAGATGCCTTTCCTGTCGCCAATGCGGAATTTTTTTCCAGCAGATAAAATCTCATTGTCCCCAGAGAGACATATTTGCCTCTCTTCCTAGGATCTGTTCTGTCCCCCTTCCTCACACAGGCAAACACACAACCAGGCACGCCTGCCAAGATTTTATTAAGCAATCAGATTAGAAACCCTTGCAGATAAGAGTTTTGACAGTAAACTATGAAATGCCTGCCAATTCAGTTTTCACTCACAGTTAGAAAGAGAGCGCTTATCCTCAGTCCGGTTCAGTAGCAAAAAATAATCCACAAAGTAAGAATTAATCAAGGTCCAGTCCAAATATGCACAAGCCAGATTTCAAGAAGCGCAATGTGACTCTCAGGTTTTTAACTTTGACCGTCAAAAAGCCTGAAGAGCAATCATACCCACTTTTATTCCTTGTGGGGTGTGGCTCAGTGACTCAGCTCAATCTCTGGCCCTCCCACACCTCTTTTGTCGTTGCTCACGCTTCTCCCTCCAACACTGCCTGGGATCAAACCAGGATTCATCCTCGCTTCCTATCTGTTGTTGTTCCGATATGCTTTCCTCCTGGCATATCCCAGGCTGTTCCTCTTGGCCTTCGGAAGGAACCTGAGGCATTGCCAGAGAGGAGGGTCCTGGAGAGGGAGGCCTTATCAGTTCCTCCCCATCACCTTCTGAATCCTCTTCCTCTGTTAGGACAGGCTCGGGAATCGGGGTCACAACAGGATCAAACTCACAACACGAGTACAATGCGAGTGCATAATATTTTAAAATCCATTTAAAATCACAGAAGCTCTTCCGCTCCATCAGGCTTCCTTAACCAGCTCTTTTTAAACTGGGTGTAATAGAACCCTGTTCAAAATACTCAAGAGTAGTTTGGGGAAAAAAAATAATTTGTTGATAGAGCTTGGATTATTAGTCCATCATTGAGGATTTCTGTTTCTGTTAATGGCTAGGAAGGCCTTCTCCTTTCAAAATGGGTTCTAAGATAGAAAAAGCAATTCCATTGCTGAAAGCATATTCGGGGACTGAGCATCTGTGCTCATTATAGGTCACTTCTGACTTACTTTGCTTGGTGGACTTTGTGCTCCCAGTTGATTTTTGTTTTGTTTTAATAATAAAAACATAAAGTGGAATTCTTGCAAGCCTGCTTAGCCTGGCTCCATGATCCAGAAAACTGAGCATTATCATTATATGCTATGATACAGTATACCCTTTTCCATCAGCACAGGAGCTGACATTTAAAAGTGGATTTTAGTGACTTTCATTATAGGGTAAAAGTCTTCAAGATGATAATAGCATAAAAAAAAATAATGTGCTTTTATTACTTCCCCCCACACTTATTATTTACTCTAGGATCCCTGGAAGATGGATTATGTTTTTCAAAGAAACAGCTTACTTGCTATTGAATTTTATTCTCCTGGCATTTTGACCCTGTTCCCTTGATTATATCAACTACAGGCCCAGCTCGATTATCCTTAGTATTCCAGCAAAGTAAACGAACGCAAGCAATGTTACAAATTAATGAAGACATTCAGTGGAACAGCCCCCAAGCCTATTTAGTTCGAACTTTGCAAGGCAAAAAATAAAAGACTCGTTCAAAGAAAGCCACTCATCATTGTAAGTCCGCTGAAGGCTGGAATTGCATGGATTTATTGGGTTTATTTATCGGAATTGCACAGATATGCAGGTGTTTAAGATGAGTAAGTTTCGCCAGAGACTCAGCTTTGATAATAGCAGAAGACGGACTAATTTCAAAATGGACTCGTATATTGAGTTGGAAACAGATTTAGTTGTTGGTGAGTGAAACCTGGTGGGGCAGCAGACTAAAGCGCTGTTAAATAGCACTTAGCTGCCAGTTGCCTGCAATTACTGGAAGTTCGAATCTCACCAGGCTCAAGGTTGACTCAGCCTTCCATCCTTCTGAAGTAGGCAAAATGAGGACCTGGATTGTGGGGGCAATAAGATGACTTTGTATAAAAAAGAACACTGCTGGGGGCGGGGGGGGCGGGCAAAAGCCCTACTAAGCAGGTATATACAAAAGAATGACGGCTATTGCTTAATGCATTGTAAGCTGCCCTGAGTCTCTGGAGAAGGGCGGTAAACAAACAAACAAACAAACAAACAAACAAACAAACAAACTGGAGTTGAGGTTAAGTCTACAGACATAGTTCAAAAACCAAAAGTCATCCTATGATTTACTCCCTGTTCTTTATCCATCAGTCAGAGAAACGGGCTTTAGGTTAAAGGAATTGGGTATGTCTTGGGTGTCAAACTCGTGGCCTGCAGACTGGATGCATAATGTGCTGGCCTCACCCTTACCCGGTTTAGCGAAGGGGAGAAAAAGTCCCGATACATCATGTGACGATGTCGTGACGATGCACCAGTGGTGGATTGCCCTCGGTTTGGACTAGTTCGCAAGAACTGATAGTAAAACCGGTGGGAGGCTCCACCCACTGACCCAGACATCATCACAGGTTATCTGTGCATGCGCATCATGCGGGCGTGATGCAAACTGGTAGTAAAGGTAAGTAGAACCCACCCCTGCGACACACATATGACACCCCTGGTCTAGTCCAAGGATCTGCAACCCTGGAGGTGCTCTGGAGGTGCATGTGGCTCTTTCATCCCTCTGCTGTGGCTCCTTGTCGCTCAAAATATATGTCACAACCGCCAGTGTACGGCACCCGCCAGCATACAATTTATTGAGCTTTTTGGCCCATTTTTTTTTCAGAGTTCAAAAAGATTTTGTTGCATGCAGATATAAAAATCTGTTTTCTGTGTAGAGTTCATTGATTTCATAAATGTAACACAATATAGTTTTTTTTTTTTTACACATAGCCTAAAGGTAAAAAATGATATATTTATTTATTTATTAAATTTATATACCGCCCTTCTCCTAGCGGACTCAGGGCGGTGTACAGCCAAGAATAAAAAGCACTCCAATACAAAATTTAAAATATTAATAAAAGAATTAAATAATTGCATTAAAAAATATATGCAGTGTTATCTTCATTTTAGATATCAAAACAGGTTTGTGGCTCCCGGTGTTTTCTTTTCTGTGGGAAACAGTCCAAATGGCTTTTTTAGTGTTTAAGGTTACCGACCCCCTTAATTGACTTTTTTTTTTAAGCAAAGCAATTCGCTTAATGACTGTAACAGCGGCAGCAGTGATTCACTTAACAACCTGGTTGTAAAATTGGGTGCAACTCACTCATTCACCGCCTTGCTTAGCAGTGGAAATTCTGGGCCCAGTTGTGGTTGTAAACCAAGGACTAATTGTAGTTCCTTGATTGTTTTGCGTACTGTTTCTTGCATCTTCTCTGGCTCAACAATATCCCGAAAACTGACCTAAAACTCAATCTCATAAATTGTGTCACAATCAGAACAGAACTAAGCCCAGCAGGGTGTCCCAAAACAATGGATGGAAACTAAACATGGAGAGAAGCAACCTGGAATTAAGGAGAAACTTCCTAACAGTAAGGTCAATTAACCAGTGGAACAGTTTGCCACAAGAAGTTGTGGGTGCTCCATGAAAAATGAAAGAAGGACTAGGGGAGACATGATAGCACTGTTCCAATATTTGAGGGGCTGCCCCAAAGAAGAGGGAGTCAAGCTATCCTCCAAAGCACCTGAGGGCAGGACAAGAAGCAACAGATGGAAACTAATCAAGGAGAGAAGCAACTTAGAACTAAGGAGAAATTTCCTGACAGTGAGAACAATTCATCAGTGGAACGACTGGCCTCCAGAAGTTGTGAATGCTCCAACACTGGAAGTTTTTAAGAAGAGGTTGGATAACCATTTGTCTGAAGTGGTGTAGGGTTTCCTGCTCAAGCAGGGGGTTGGACTAGAAGACCTCCGAGGTCTCTTCCAACTCTATTATTGCATGTTCTATGTTCATAGTTCAAGCTGCTGATTCTTAGCGTCCTTGGCTGCCATGTTTCTATTTATTGTAACATCTCTTTCTTACACCCCCCTCCACATTTTTCTTGATTTGTTGACACCCTTTTCTTCTCAGTGAAGTGTAACTTTTATCGGCTTTTGGAGTGATTGCAAAACTTCCTTTGATCTGGGCAAAGAAACCACGGACTCACCCTCTTACCTTGATGGAGCAGCATGTTTTCCTGATCATAATCGTTTGAATGGTGCATTTCATTTGTGTTCATTTACATAATTTGCTGATTAAACGACATATTTAATCGGTTGACCTTTACTCTCCACTTATCCTACATTTGCAGAGATGTAATCAATGCACAAGGTTTTGCTAAATGCGGTTCTTATTTTCCCAAAGTTTGTGCCTGGTTTAGGGCCGAGATACTTAACATTCAGGAGCACGTCGATCCCTTTGCATTTTGCAAATAGCTTAAAAAAAGAAGAAGAAGAAGAAGAAGAACAAATCAAAAAATCTACTGCCACTTAGCCATGCAAGAACATTAAGAATTTAATCCTGGGTGATTTGAAGTACGCTTGACAAAGTTACAAATATGTTACCAACTTCAGCCTTAGATGCTGATGTAGACGCAGAATCCTAGAATTCCAGAGCGGGAAGAAAGCAAAAATAGCATCCTATTGTATTAGGACTGAAATCCAAATTAAAGCATCACAACAGATGCTTACCATAACTCAATGGTATGAGCAGTTCAGTGGTGGAATTCAATTTTTTTTACTACCAATTTTGTGGGCGTGGCTTGGTGGGCATGGCATGGCATGGTGGGCGTGGCAGGGGAAGGATACTGTAAAATCTCCATTCCCACCCCATTCCAGGAGAAGGATACTGAAAAATCCCCATTCCCTTCCCACTCCTGGGGGAAGGATATTGCAAAAACTCCATTCCCACCCCACTCTGGTGCCAGCCAGAGGTGGTATTTGCCGGTTCTCCAAACTACTCAATATTTCCACTACCGGTTCTCCAGAACCTGTCACGACCTGCTGGATTTCACCCGTGGAGCAGTTAATGGCAGCAAAAAGAACCAAACAATACTCATTTTTTGATATGCTCTTGTGGTGATCTGGATTTCTCCAGATCATATATGGATGATCCTTGCTTCTTTTTTCTATATTTATCGGTCCCAATCTCATACGCTTCTTCAATCATCTCAGGGTTAAAAAAAACCCCACTTCTCTCAGCCTCTCAAAAGCTTTCTATCATATTTTCTAACTATCTTTGCTGCTCTTTGTAATGCTTGTATATATTTAATGTAATGTATTTTTTTTTCCTTAAAATGGGTTGCTCAGAAATTTAGCTTAATACTCAAGGTGCGCGCTACCAGTTCTGAATGAAAGCCAAGCAAAATAGAATCCAGTTGCAAATTCAGATTTAATTAACACACCCCCATCCAATCAGAGCACAACCAACCCCCCATCTAATCAGAGCACAGCCAAGCCCCTAACCAATCAGAACACACCTCCACCCAATCAGAACACAGCCAAGCTCCCACCCAATCAGCTCATACCCCCACTAGAAGTTAAAAGGAAGGGTCAGCTGCAATCTCACATTGCTCCTGGAAGCACGAAGCCGAGAACACCAGCCTGAAGATGACGAATGAGACTTCGTCGAAACGTCGCCAAGATACTTCCAATTCTACGCAGGAGAAGACCCGAATAACCAAAGACCTACAAATATATATATTCACATACTTTTTGTTTATTTATTAACATTAACATGGACCATAAGGGATTACAATGTAAAAAAGATATATAACATATATAGCAAATATATATGATTTTTAAAAGCAGAGAAAAAAATTATAATTGTGGCATTTAATTAATTCAAATCGTAGAACGTGAACAGAATAGCTAGCAACACCAACCCCGTTCATTCACAAATGCTTTCTTTAAAAACCCCCATTTCATTATTCTGAAAATGACTAACAAGGGGATTTATGTAATGTCAAGTGTAAAGCTGTTGCAAAATTCAGATTCCATCACTGGAAAATGTGGTCGATGGGCCACTGACCTGCTCTTCATCTAATCATGGGAGGTTCTTCTGGGCTAATTTATTGGACTGATTAAGGATGAAGAAGGAGGTCTTCTTTTCACCAGATGCTAAACCACACAAAGTTTAAAGCTCAAAGAAAACATAGAAACTTAATAGAATCCAATGCAGGACTTCCTGTTCTGAAGGAATACAGTTATGGCAATGAATGTCATATAGCTCACAATCTTTCGCATTATGTATAAAATGCAGTTTGCAAATAGTTTTTGTCTGTGTTTATTGCTTAAGGTTTGCAAAAATGAAATTAGACTATCAAAATATATTGTCTCTCTCTCTCTGTCTCTGTCTCTCTCTGTGTGTGTTTGTTTCTTTCTGTCCCTCTTCCTCTCCCTCTCCCACTCCCCCTCTCTCTCCCCATCTCTCTGTGTCTCTCTCTCTCTGTTTCTCTCTCTGTGTTTCTCTCTGTCTCTGTCTCTGTCTCTGTCTCTCTCTTATTCTGAAAGCATCTGAAACAAAGTTTTGTTTGTGAAGGTGTTAAATAACAACAGTCTAGTGTTATGCAGTTGTGCTAGTGAACAAATGCACACATCAAGAATTCCTGGATTTCATTTTTGGGGGGTCAAGATCTATTTTAGCAGTCACACAAACTGGGACCAAAAATAGCTGTTTTTATTTTTATAACAGCTCTCCTGGTTTTGTTTAAATAGTTTTTAAAATGTATGGATAACAATAGAGATCTGCCTATGGAGGTATTACCATCTCTATTTTTGGAGGCTGTAAGAAGAGAGTAAGCAGCAAGGATGGTTTAACTGGCTTTCTTACATTTATTTATTGCTTATTTATTTATTGGTCTGATTTATATGCCGCCCTTCTCCAGAGACTCAGGGCGGCTTACAATGCGTTAAGCAATAGCCTTCATACTTTTGTATATACCTGCTTAGTAGGACTTTCTGGCCCCCCTAAGCGGTGTTCTTTTTTATATATATATACAAAGTTAGCTTATTGCCCCCACAATCTGGGTCCTCATTTTACCTACCTCGGAAGGATGGAAGGCTGAGTCAACCTTGAACCTAGTGAGATTTGAACTTGCAGTAATTGTAGGCAGCTGGCAGCTAAGTGCTATTTAACAGCACTTTAGTCCACTGCTCCACCAGGCTTCTTACATGTTGCAAAGGTTGGACTAGTCAATTTGTATGGTGCTTTATAATTCTATCATTCTATGATTTTATAAAAAGATTACAGAATTACAGAATAATAGAGTTGGAAGAGACCTTGAAGGTATTCTAGTCCAATTCCCTACTCAAGCAGGAGACCCTATACCATTTCAACAAATGACTGTACAACCTCAACTTGAAGCACCCACAACTTCTGAAGGAAAGCCATTCTACTGGTTAGTTGGCCTCATTGTCGGGAAAGTTCCCTTTAGTTCTAGGTTTAATCTCTCCCCTTATCCATTTTCCCAAAGGGGCTTTCTTTCAAAAGGCAACTGGATTTTCTTGTTTTCCTCGAAGACGTTTCACTTCTCATCCAAGAACTGAAGAAGCTTGGTCAAGCTATTCTCCAAGGTACCTGAAGGCCAGACAAGGAATAATGGACAGAAACTGACCAAGGAGAGATTCAACTTAGAAATAAGGAGACATTTTCTGACAGTGAGAGCAATCAACCAATGAAACTGTTTGCCTCTGGAACAGGGGTGGATTCTATTTACCTTTACTACCAGTTCACAATGGAGCGTACATGCACAGATCATCCATGATGATGTCTGGGTGGATGGGCGGAGCCTTCCGCCGCTTTTACTACCGGTTCACAAGAACTGGACTGAACCAGGAGCAACTCACCACAGCTCCACAAGTTGTGGAAGCATCATCACTGGAAGCTTTCAAGAAGAGATTGGACTGCCATTTGTCAGAAATGGTGTAGGGTCTCCTGCCTGGGTGGGGGGGTTGGAGTAGAAGACCTGCAAAATCCCATCCAACTCTATTAATCTGTTAATCAGGAAGTCCAGTTGTCTTCTGAGAGAAAGCACCTTGACCTGGATGATTGGATGAGTGATAATCTCCATAGACACTCTTATCAATATGTTAAGCCAGTGAAGTGTCAGCCCCACTTCGCCATTCCAGAGGGGGCTGGAATTGTCATTCCAGAGGGGATGAGACAAACAAAGCATGCCGCCCTCATTCTGGCTCTAACACTCTTGCTTTAACGCCGCCTGCTTCCTCTTCTGACCACTCTTCTTGGGGTCTCCATTTCTTCCAGCACCATAGGTTACATTGCCGCCCCTCAGCTGACAGACGGACAGGGCCATGCCTGCGCAGACACCAAACCGTCTACCTTAACAAACATTAATGGGAGCTTACCAAACCCGACATCCCTGGGCTACTCGCACCTAATTACCAGCGAGGGGAAGCAACTGGAACTCTCCAATCGGCACAGGGTTTGGGGTGGAGTTAGTGGGTGGAGTAGCAGGGTAGAGCGCACTGGTTGTATTTATTTATTTATTTATTTATTTATTTATTTATTTATTTATTTATTTATTTATTTATTTATTTATTGTTTCAATTTATAAACCGCCCTTCTCCTTGCGGACTCAGGGCGGTGAACAGCCAGGATAAAACATGATATACAAAAATTAAAACAATTTAAAAATATTAAATATTTTCGGCCGACAATTAAAACAGTCCAATTTAAGATCAGTTCCAATTTAAAACAGAGGATGGGATCAAGTCATCCCGGCTAGATGAAACAAGTGGGTTTTAAGGGCCCGATGAAAATCCGGAGGTCTGATATCCTGTGTATCTCTGGGGGTAGGTCATTCCAGAGGGCGGGTGCCGCCACAGAGAAGGCTCTCCCCCTGGGAGTCACCAGCCGACATTTTCTGGCCACCCTGAGGAGGCCCTCTCTGTGCAAGAGTACTGGCCAGTGGGAGAAGGCGGTCTCACAAATACCCAGGCCCTAAGCCATGGAGTGCTTTAAAGGTGGTCACCAACACCTTTAAGCGCACCCGGAAGACCACCAGGAGCCAGTGAAGCTCGCGCAGGAGAGGTGTCACATGGGAGTGCCCCGTCGCTCCCATAATCTCCCATGTGGCCGCATTCTGGACCAGTTGGAGCCTCCGGGTGCACCCCAAGGAGAGCCCTATGTAGAGACCATTGCAGTAGTCCAGGTGGGAAGTTATGAGAGTGTGAGTGACCGTGCGTAGGGAGTCCCTCCCTACATCACTGTTTTAAAAACAGTGATGGGAGTATGTATGGTTAGAGCTGACAATATTTTACTGAAACTGCACTGGGTGATTGTTGGAACATGCCGAATTGCGCAGAAGGTAAAACTTTACTACAATCTCTTGTTGTCTGGTGTTTCCTTTCCCATCCTGATTTGGAACCTGACACAGAGTTTCAGTTTGTCAAGGATTGGAGATGATTGCTGGAGGAAGTGAATCTGACATCTGAATGAAGACTTTGGATCTGCTTTTAGAGGAACTGTGAGAATTCTTGGTTAGCCCAGAGGCTTTTTCCAAAGCTAACCCAGAGAGACATATTGGGTGATAAATGTATTTGTTACACTTTAAGACAAGTACATGTTCTTACCTGTCAGCAGTATTGGTATTTATATTTAACGCTAATCCTTAACCCCCTATATATCCCCATGGTGCTCTCACACCACATATTTACACCAGTTGTGTATTTCGAAGTGTGAAAATTTATTGTGCAAGACAAATGGGTTTTTCTGTGAAGCGCCGGTAATTTCATTAACTTAGGTGAGATAAAAATCTTGATCTAGTGTCGCTGTTATTGATTAAAGCCTACAGTTAACTTTGTTTATCAAGAGTTAGTTTTCTAGGGGATACTCTGATATAAATCAGGCTTCATGTTAAAAGAGATTAGGTGCCAAATTTACAGAGATGAGCAACTTTTTTAAAAAAAAATATGCACAGTTATTACGCAAGGGAGTGTCAAGTTTCCATGAAAAAGGAATGAAAGATTTTAAAGTCACCCTAAAATCTTCCCATGTGCTGCCGTTCTAGATGAAACTCTGTGGGCAAAGAAATGACCTTTGGGCATGCAATGTGATATATGCAGTACAATGCAGTGAGCCAAGTGCAGATCTGTACATTGGGGAAACAAAACAACCACTTCATGAATGCATGACACAACATAGAAGAACAAACACATCAGGACAAGATTCAGAAGTCCCTCTGCATTTAAAAGACACTGGTCACTCCTTTGAAGACAACAAAGTCCATATTTTGGACAGAGGGGATTGCTGGTTCAAAGAGGGGTCAAAGAGGCCACTTATGTCAAACTTGGACAGCCCAATCTCAACAGAGGGGAGGGATACAGCATCATCTATCTCCAGTCTGCAACACAGTCCTTTCAGCAGTTTCAAGAAGGCTCCACACCCATTTGCACCACTCACGTGACCCTAATGACAGAGATAAACCTTCAGGTGACCTTAATGACCTGCGAAAAGAATGCAAATGACCAGCTGTTTGCAAGGAGTTTAATCCTTCCATTCCCCCACCATCCAGTCAGAGCTGAAGAAGCTTCTCAGATGAGAAGTGAAACATCTTCAAAGAAAATCCAGAAAGTCCAGTTGTCTCTTGGAAAAAAAAAAAACACCTTTGGGACAATCATGACTTGGATGTCTGAGAATCTCTATAGACCTTTGGGAGTATTGTCGCTTTTCTATTCATCTGAATGCAAAACCATTTTCCAGCTCCATTCTGTTTGGTACAAAATTGTATGAGCACTACAATCTCTGCAAAACTCTTGTTATCAAAGAGGTTGCATTTTTGTATCTATCCGCTGCATCTGAATGTTTGAAGAAACAATCACTCTATATGGAAGGGCTATTTTAAAAGCTCGACAGACTTCTGTGGAAATTCCTGTGGAAATTTAGCCTGACTAGGTGGCTCAGTGGCTAGGGCACTGAACTTGTCAATCAGAAAGGTTGGCAGTTTGGCGGTTCAAATACCTAGTATAGGTCTCCTGGGTGAACAGGGAGTTGGATTAGATGACCTCCAAGATCCCTTCCAACTCCATTACTGTTCCTGAAATTTGCAAGCTTCTGTGCTTCAGGTCAAGCAGGGGGGTTATGACTCAAATCAACTTAACAACCTAGGAAGGACTAAGGAGCAGTAATGCTTCCTTTCTTATCCTCTTGGTTTCCATGAGGTGGATGAAGCAGTGGTGAAATGTAAAATTTGTTACTACCGGTTCTGTGGGCGTGGCTTGGTGGAGGGGGAGTAATGTGACTGGGTGGGTGTGGCCAACTTTTTCTTTTTCTTTTAACTTTTAAAAGCATTTTTTCTAAAAGCTCTTCGGGCTGAAGAGGTTGTTAAAAAATGCTTTTTAAAGGCTCCGCTGATCAGGCAACTCAGCTGGGATTGTCAGAGGCTTTTAAAAACATTTTTTCTACAACCTGAAGAGGTTGCTTTTAAAAGCCTCTGGTGATCCCAACTGAGCTGCGTGATCAACAGAGGCTTTTTTTTTTTACTTTTAAAACCATTTTTTCAGCCGAAGAGGTTGTAGAAAAAATGCTTTTATTTTTTTTTAAAAAAAGCCTCTGATGATTGTGCGGCTCAGCTGGGCATGGGGGGGGGGCAGGGATTTTTGCTACCGGTTCTCCAAACCACCCACCTCCATCACTACTAGATCAGGTGATCCTGTGCAAACCAGGAGCATTTCAACCCTGGAGTGAAGGTACTATAGAGTATCCCCACCTTAACACATACTTTATATAACTTCTATCAGAAAAGGTATTGTGGTCTGGCAGCAGACTTGGACAATGAGGAGGTTGGGGAGGAACTTGGGCCAGTCCTGGACTCTGGGGAAGGCTCTTATGGATGCACTTCATGGGAAGCAGAGGCCGTCAGACATTTCCCAGCTGCCTTCAGAGTCAGAGATAAGTGGGAAGAAGAATAGCTGGGGCCTGTTCCAGATGCACTTATGCACAGAGCTGTCAGGAGAGGAGAATAACTGAAGAACAGGGACAAACTGGGGAAGAAAGGCACACGTGGACACTGAATGGTCCCTCCCTGGCTGAGGAATAAATAGAAGCAAAAGGGGAGTGGTGGTTGTAGGAGACAACAGTTCGTATTTCTTTCAGCAGATTTACTTATTGTGGTTCGTGCCTCAGAGACTTCTTGCCAGGAATTAATTTACAGCTTTGTGACTAGACTCTCTCGGTTTGGCAATTATCCAAGGTCTGATAAAGTCTGTTATTGAAATTAACCCTTGGAAGGATTATTGCCTGGACTTTTCTGTGTGTGAATGCCATGAATTCACAGTAGCTAAATAAAGAGGGGGTTTTCCGGACAAGGAGTGTGTTTCTTGGTTCTGCTAAAGCTGAGTCAGAACAAAAGGTTTCCTCAATCTTGTCTGTGGAATTAGCTCTTCTAATTTCTGAATTCCTGGCTAGAAAATCTGGTGTTGGTATTAAGAGAATAACAGAGTCGGAAGAGACTCCTGCTCAACCAGGAGACCTTATATCCATTTCAGACAAAGGGTTATTCAATCTCTTTTTGAAAACCTCCAGCGGTTTTTTGATTACCGCAAATACGGGGAACTGATCTCATCAAATAATGGACATTATGGGGAAGGTGTTAAAATCAACAAGTCCAACTTGCTATTAGGTCACTCATAAAATATTGCTGGAATACATCAACATTTTAATAATGAAAAACACCGTGTCAACACAATAGCACAAGTGTGTTCTGTCTATTCCAAAGGTGCTTTTTCAGGAGTCAACCAAACTTTTTTGTTTTTGTTTGTTTTCAAAGAAAGTCCAGTTGCCTCCTGAAAAAGCACCTTTGGGATAACCATAATCTGATTGACTGCGGACTATTTTCTATCTAGATTAGGGGTGAAATTTACTTACCTTCCCTACCGGTTTGCCAATGTGTGCAGAGGCTTAAAATGTCGCAATAAAGCACCATCATGATGTCCATGTAGGTAAGCGGAGCCTCCCACAGCCGCCACTACCGGTTTGCTCAAGGCGGATAGAACCAGCTAAATTTCACCCCGATCTAGATAGCAAGGAATTATGAATGTGGTTTATATTACTTAACAGTTTAAAACACCAGCCTAAAGCTGTTATTATGCATGAAAATCAGTGATGAAATCCAATTTTTTTTACTACCGGTTCTGTGGATGTGGCTTGGTGCGCATGGCAATGGAAGGATACTGCAAAATCCCCATTCCCTCCCCACTCCTAGGGGAAGGATGTTGCAAAATCTCCATTCCCACCCCACTCTGGGGCCAGCCAGAGGTTGTATTTGCCAGTTCTCTGAACTTCTCTGTATTTGCCAGTTCTCTGAAAATTTCCGCTACTGGTTCTCTGAACTACTCAAAATTTCTGCTACCTGTTCTCCAGAACCTGTCAGAACCTGCTGGATTTCACCCCTGATGAAAATCCCTAATATTTTACCATCAATTATTTTGTAAAGTCATCTTATACAATTAAATAATGCATATAAATATAACATTGACGAATTTGGTGAGTGTGCTCTGGTTTATTTTGCAAAAGATCTTGTACAACTGGTATTGGAGTCATCTCAATGACTGCAATTTCAAGTTCCCTCTAAAATACATTTTTCCGAAAGGACCAGATGGTCTGCCACCCAGCATCTGCCATCTAATTGCTTTAGTTCTTGATATCATAATATTTGAGATATAATGATTGGCTATTGTGAAAATAATTATGATATCAAGTACAGTGATTTATGAGTAAGTGGAAACAAGCAGGAAGAACATTTATCCTTTGTGAAAGCAAGGATAAGCTTTTTTTTCTATAGTAACAACTGATCATCCAAGAGGTTTAGGAATAAATGAAACATGAAGTGTGCTTACAATGTTTGATGTAGGAGTATTGCCATGCCGATGTGATTCTCTATTCTGAATCTGAAGAAAAAGAATAATAATTTGCGCAATATCAATAAACAAAATCTTAAATGGATTGCTTTGAATTTTTCAAGATCATTGGCTTTACATGATATCACTGTACTATACAGCATCAGAGTCCAATAGATTAGGTCATTTAAGTGGTAGTGTTGATCAACAGTCTTAAGTAACTTGGGGTGCAGATAATTAACAATCTGAACTAGTCTCTCCACATGTCATCTTTATTGAAGCATGAAAACCAGCATCTGCATTTCCTGAGTTGGATGAGGAGAGTGTTGTGGGCCACCAGCAACCTGTGGAGCTGGCAGAGGAGTCAACAGTGAGGAGGCTGTGGGAGGACAATGGGCCAGTCCTGGAGTCTGGGGAAGGCCCACATGAGAGCTCTGCATTGGAGGCAGAGTTGGAGCCAGGGCCATCTGGGAGCGATGAGCCTCCAGAGGTGGATAGCAAAGAGGCAGAGGAACAGGAGGAGCCTCTTCCTAGTGCTCGCATGCGAAGAGCTGCCAGAAGGTGAGAGCAGCTAAAGCAAAAAGGATGACTTGGGAGTAAGGCCAGGAGATGATTGGCTCCTCCCAGAAGGCTTAAAAGAGCAGCAACAACTCTTGGGAACTTTGTAGGAAAGCAACATTGCTACATTTGTTTCTTGTTGGTGTCTCTTGCTTCTGAACTTCTTGGGGTTTTGCCAAGAAAAGCCTTTGGCAGGGTGCCAAAGAAGACAAAGTTTGGTGATAAGGCCGAAGAACTTTATGAAGAATTTATAGAATTAATTTGGACTAAGCTGAAAATGAAGTAATTCTCAGCTGTTCTAATAAAATATGTTTGTTTAGGAGTGATTGTGTCTGGTAATAACTACTTGGGCCTAGGTCACAACTGAAAGCACATCTTTCTCCTTCTGTCCTGGCCACTTTTTACAGAGGCATGATTGAGAGCATTTTTTTTAAAAAAATGCATCACTTCTTTAGCTTAGTGGCAGCAGCACCTCAGATAGAAAGTCCATACAGAGAGTGGTAAGGACAGTGGAGAAGATTATAGCAACCTTGCTTCCTGTTATTTAGGATACTGCTTAGAAGTGCTATGTGCTTAGAGCTCGAAGCATTTTTAGGGACCCCACACACCCACTTCATGGTTTCTGTTGCTCCCCTCTGGGAAGACGGTTTGAAGTATTTCTGGCAGGACTACCCAATTCTGTAACAGCTTTCTTCCCTAAGCCATCCATCTGGTGAACTCGCAAGCTTTGTTTTTCTTGCCATGGACATATGTACATTTGAACTAGACTGTGTTGTTTCTCCGTGTCATTTTATTTATTCATTTATTTACTTACTTACTTACTTACTTATTTATTTATTAACAAGTATAATGAAACAAGTAACAGTATAGACATAGACATGAACACATGAAAAAAATAAAAAATAAACAAATAAAAGGATATAAATAGGCAAACCATAGCCATAAACACACAGGATAGGGATGGTAAAAACACTGGTGCACTTATGCATGCCCCCTTAGTAACCGCTTAAGACATGTGTAAAGTCCACAGTAGACAGTTTAAGGTAAAAGGTATAGGGATTAGAGAGACTAACAACAGGATCAGGTAATGTGTTCCAGACATTTACTACTCTATTGCAGAAGTCATATTTCCTACAATCAAGATTAGAGTGAATTAGATTGAGTTTGAATGTATTGATAGCCCTTGTGTTATTACAGTTGAAATTAAAGTACTCATTTACAGCTAGGACTTTTTGGTAAATAATCTTATGAACTAAGCTTAGGTTGGAACGTAGACGGCGTAGTTTGAGGCTATCCAGACCTAAAATTTCAAGCCTGGTGTATAGGGAATTTTATTCTGAGCAGAAAATTTGAGTACTCTTCTAGTAAAATATGTAGGTATATGCATAGTTTTGTATTTATTTATTTATTTTGTCATGTTCCTGTAGTGTACATTGGAGGCGGTGATCCTTTGAGAGCTGTCTGCAATGAAATTTCATTTTAATGTATGCCGATTCGTGTACATTCAAAGTGACAATAAAGTTAGTTATTCTAAGTTATTATTATTCTAAGAGCTACCAATTATGTGTGTAAAAAGTAGTTGCTCATAAAATATCCTGTGTACATTTTTTATCAGTGGATAAAACTCACAGATCAGAGTAGAAGCGTTAACCTTGAATCACTTTCACTGAACGGAATGGAGCTGGAAATTGTATCATTAAGACAGAGTGGTGTCCCTTTCGAAAGAGAACAGGGGACAATCATTTCTCTACAGGAAATCTTCAAGAGTTACTTCTAAAAAGACGTCTTCGCTTTGAGCAACATGTGGTCCATCTACTTTGAACCCATATCAGATCAAATCTGATGGAAGAATTTTTCTTGTGTAGCAACGTGTTCTATATCGCAACTAGGAATACGCCTTTTTTTTTTCCTGGGGAAAAAAAAAGTGGAAATCACAGATACAGGTTGCATTCATAATTAAGATGACCTCTTCTGAAATACGAGCTGTAATTATATTTGAAGTATGTTATATGTTGCAGAGATGAGCATAAAAACTAATGGGGTGTATGGGTCATTAAAGCTTTGGAAAAGGAAGAAGAAAAGATAAAAGAAAATGGATAGTGATGATAGTGGTGGGAGATATTTTAATCTTGACTCATCTCCTGTAACTCACCTCATTCCTTTGATATCTTGGTTAATTACTTAGTTGCTTATATATATATATATATATATATATATATATATATATATATATATATATATATATATATGCCTTTCCATTTTTTAAAAAAATATGGAATCAGTTTTTGTATGAAGAAGACATATGAATGTAAACAGAAAAACTTAATTAGATCATTTAGGGCTTGATAAATTTAAGGAAAGCTTCAACTCAACCATTTCCATAAAGGTTGGGGAAAGCTAATGTGAGCTGTCCACACAAATTAATTATAAAAATGCTGGTTTTGACCTTCAGTAATGGTAACAAAGATGAAAGAAAGAAACCTTTGCAACTAATGTGTCAGTTTGCTTTGTTAGCTTCTTGGATGCTAGACTTTTTTTAAACCGTAACTTCAAGTGGGAAATGTTTTAGATCATGCCGAATCCAAGAGTGTTAGGGAAATCCTGGAAGTCTGGCATTGTGACAAGTCAGCTGTCAACAGACACACAGGGACAAACTCCATCTACATGCCATTGAAAAAATACCACCCAAAGTGAGGAAGGAAATAAACAGCTCAGAGCACATAGCATTTTTTCGGAGTATAAGACGCACCTTATTTTCCCTTAAAAGTGGGTGAAAATTTAGGTGAATCTTATAGATTGAATACAGGCATTTTTGGTCTCCCGAACCCTCCTTGCATCACATTTTTGCCCTCCCTGGACCCCAGAAGCACTCTGCAATTCTCTGCATTTTAAATCATGCCAAATCCAAGACTGTTAGGGAAATCCTGGAAGCCAGGAGTTGTGACAAATCAGCCATCAACAGACACATAGGGACAAACTCCATCTACATGCCATTGAAAAAATACCACTCAAAGTGAGGAAGGAAATAAACAGCTCAGAGCACATACTGTATTTTTGGGTGTATAAGACACACCTTTTCCCCCCCTAAAAGTAGGTGAAAATTTAGGTGTGTCTTATAGACCGAATACGGGCATTTTTGGCTTCTAAAACCCTCCGCATGTCACATTTTCACCCTTCCCGGCCGCCAGAAGCATTCTGCATGGCCCGTTCATAAGGTGACCAACTTTTTTACAATGAGAGGGAGGACAAAAATAAATTGAAGAAAAAAAATATCATAAATAAAAGAAACGTTTTATTCATTGCAAGAATAATACAGAATACACTATAAAATGATAAATGCATAATAAAAAACATTTGTAACAATAACATTTTATATTGTAATTATGCTTACATGCCTATTAATTATTATTTAAATCTTCTAATAATATATTGGAAATACCTGAACAAGAAATATCCTTCATATTGAATTTTACGGCAAGTACTGCAGCTAGAGTATCAACATTCAATCTCAATTTCTCAAAGCCACTTGCGCGCAGTGCACTCTCTCAAAACAATTGAGTTTGAGTTTGAGTTTTACTGTATTTATATACCGCCCTTCTCCCAGAGGGGACAATTCTCCTGTGCGGAGCACACGCGTCTCATAATCGTGTCTCGCTGCACTGTACTGAGCCTTGATGAATCGTCATGTCACATACAATACATCACATCACACACAACGGATCGGGTCAGATCGGCATCGATCGAATACGGAGATTTACAGATTAGTCTTCAAATATCGAAAAGGAGGACATGTAGGAGGACATTTTTCAAGAGAGGACAGAACTTACAAAAGAAGGCCTGTCCTCCCTAAAGGAGGATGATTGGTCACCTTACCATTCAGAATGTCTTAATGGGAACCTCATAATGAGATAGAGGGACTGTTATGAAAAAGAACGCCAGTAGATAAAAGTGGAGTTTCTTTATTTCAGAACAAGGAGGCTGTGGGACTGAGCTCTTAGTTGCCAGACAACCATATTATCAATATATCCTGACAAAGCCTAGGACAATGTGTATCCATTACCGTACGGACAGCTGTCTTTAAGAGCAGGGATTTTAAAAAGAACATTTTGCTTAGAATTACAGACATTGTGTTCATAAAGGAGAAATGAGAATTACTTTTGCCACTTCCTCTCAGTTAATACAAAAACCCCGGGGAGACTAAATCAACAGCGGCTCTTTTCTTTTTTTTTCTAAATTTATACTTGTGATGAACACCAAGATCCATTATCCGCTGGTGAAAATACTACGGAGATCTTTGCTCAGAATCTTTGCAATAAATCAGGTTACATGATTGCAATAGTCATTCAGGGTGTTTGTATATCTGGATATAATGCTATAATGCAGAACTCAATTTCTATCTTTTTTTTTATTGCCGAAAAGGACATTATTTGACAGCTATGTGAAATGTCTAGGAATTTTATTTTAATAAACCAGATGTTCTGAGCACTGCAGGAGCGGTATTTTATTTACTCTGTGCCTAGTGTATATGACTTTGCAGAGTCAATACAGGTGTAATTTCATAGGATAGGTGAAATAAAAATTTCTCTGCGAAAACTCCATCATTCCCTGCTTCTCCAGTAATGCATTTCTATTCTCCCGTTAGCGGCTCTGATTTGTGACTGCTTGGCCTTTAAAAGCAACTTGCTCTGGACAATCAGTTATGTCAAGAGTCCCAAAATGAAAGAAAGAAAGAAAGAAAGAAAGAAAGGAAGGAAGGAAGGAAGGAAGGAAGGAAGGAAGGAAGGAAGGAAGGAAGGAAGGAAGGAAGGAAGGAAGGAAGGAAGGGGGAGGGAAGAAGGGAGGGAGGAAGGAAGGAGAGATGGATGGATGGATGGATGGATGGGTGGGTGGATGGAAGAAAGAAAGAAAGAGAGAGAGAGAAGGAGGGAGGGAGAGAGGGAGAGAGGGAGGGAGAGAGAGGAAGGGAAAGAAAAGAAAGGAAGGAAGGAAGGGGAGATGGATGGATGGAAGAAAGAAAGAAAGAAAGAAAGAAAGAAAGAAAGAAAGAAGGAAGGAAGGAAGGAAGGAAGGAAGGAAGGAAGGAAGGAAGGAAGGAAGGAAGGAAGGAAGGAGGGAAGAAGGGAGGAAGGAAGGAAGGAGAGATGGATGGATGGATGGATGGATGGGTGGATGGAAGAAAGAAAGAAAGAGAGAGAGAGAAGGAGGGAGGGAGAGAGGGAGGGAGAGAGAGGAAGGGAAAGAAAAGAAAGGAAGGAAGGAAGGGGAGATGGATGGAAGAAAGAAAGAAAGAAAGAAAGAAGGAAGGAAGGAAGGAAGGAAGGAAAGAAAGAAAGAAAGAAAGAAGGAAAGAGGGAGGGAGGGAGGGAGGGAGGGAGGGAGAGATGAGTGGATGGATGGGTGGATGGAAGAAAGAGAGAGAGAGAAGGAGGGAGGGAGAGAGGGAGAGAGGGAAGGAGGGAGAGAGAGGAAGGGAAAGAAAAGAAAGGAAGGAAGGAAGGAAGGAAGGGTAGATGGATGGATGGATGGATGGATGGATGGATAGATGGATGGAAGAAAGAAAGAAAGAAAGAAAGAAAGAAAGAAAGAAAGAAAGAAAGAAAGAAAGAAAGAAAGAAAGAAAGAAAGAAAGAAAGAAAGAAAGAAACCAAATTTACAAGACATGTATTTTACTAGATTTATACAAATTGAATTAATAAATTTAGAGGAATAATGTGGTTTTTTTAAAAAAAAAAAGAGAGCAAAGTTTTTATAAAATGAGAAATCTGCATTTGACCTAGAGCATTGTTTCCTCTTTCACTCCATCATCTCATCCTCATTTGTCCTGTTCGTAATGTTGATATTCAGATTGGATTTCAGGCTAGATTTGTAAGGGGTTCCAATAACTTAACTAAATTTGCTTTGACCCTGACCATCAAAATGTGTCTCTTCATCGTCTAAGATGCTTCCATGTATCTTACCTGTTAGTTAGATAGCCTAACTTTCCCCAGGGAAACATCAGACTAAACTTGATATTTATTTTTTTTTCCAAAAAAATGACACAACAATGCACTTGATTAGATACTTGGATCGAAAAGATTTTGCAAACGATCCTTCTTGACATCTTGGTAGCTGGTGAACAGTCACACTTGCTCCCCACGTAAGGATAAGATACAATATTTGGACCCTGAAATATTCTTGGACTCTTAGATAGCGGATTCTATCTTCTGTCTTGGTGGCTACAAAGAATGTGACATGTTTACTGACCCCAAAGAGTGATAAATAAAATAAAATAAAATAAAATAAAATAAAATAAAATAAAATAAAATAAAATAAAATAAAATAAAATAAAATAAAATAAAATAAAATAAAATAAAATAAAATAAAATAAAATAAAATAAAATAATAAAATAAAATAAAATAGGCAATTATAAATGTAACTGTGTTTCCATATGAGGGGTAAGGTCCTTGAGAATTAGTATGTATGTATGCGTGTATTATATTTGTATGTTGTCCATTTCTGAATGTTCTAGGCAGCTAACTATACATGGTTTAAAATGCTTAAAGGAAGGAAGGAAGGAAGGAAGGAAGGAAGGAAGGAAGGAAGGAAGGAAGGAAGGAAGGAAGGAAGGAAGGAAGGAAGGAAGGAAGGAAGGCTAAAATATATAATAAAACACAAATCCATATAAATAAACCAGTGGTGGGATTCAAGTAATTTAACAACCGATTCTCTGCCCTAATGATTTCTTCCAACAGCCAGTTTGCTAAACTGCTCAGAAAGTTAACAACCGGTTCTCCCGAAGGGGTGCAAACTGGCTGAATCTCACCACTGAAATAAACCATATGCACCATGGATCCCATGAGCATAATCGAAATCATTCTCTTTTTATGACAGCTGGAAGAGAGAAACCTTTTTCTTACAACTTTTCTGAGACATAGTCCATGGTAATAATGTTCAAAATACATTATGCACCTATTCTATCTTTTCCTTCCTTCCAAAATATTTTGGAAAGAGTAAATAAGGATGGGAGAGGAGTGAACACATATCACATAAGAGTGAAGTTATCATTAAGCAGACTCATCATAAAATGGGAAAAGGACAGAAGAGCCATGATGGCACTGTGGTTTGAATGTGGTATTGCAGGCTAATTCTGCCGACTGCCAGGGGTTCGATCCTCATTGGCTCAAAGTTGACTCAGCCTTCTGTCCTTCCGAGGTTGGTAAAATGAGGACCCAGATTGTTGGGGGCAATATGCTGACTCCGTAAACGACTTAGACAGGGCTGTGAAGTACCATCAAGTGGTATATACCCTGTTTCCCCCCAAAATAAGACATCCCTTGATAATAAGCCCAATTGGGCTTTTGAGCACATGGCAATAAGTCCAAATGCTTATTTCAATCTTCAAAAAAATATAAGACAGGGTCTTATTTTCAGGGAAACACGGTAAGTCTAAGTGCTATTTCTAAGTGTGTGATTGCACCAGTGGGAGAACTGGTAGTGGTGTTAGCGGGAGGCTCTGCCTATCCACCAAAAACACTCATCAAAAACATTCTGCATATGTGCAGAAGCTTCTGTGTATGTGCAGAAGTGCCGCGCACTACCAATAGTGAACTGGTAGCATCGGGATTTGAATCCCACTACTAGATTGCACGTATCTTGAAACATTTATACATTCTAGAAACAGTCATGAAGAGATGTGAATTATTAGCCAGTGATATTTAAGATGTTGTTGTCTTAAGTGACTTCTGTTTGACCATAGGTTTCCATGGAGAAAGGGAAGGAAGGACAAGTGATGAAACATGCATTGTAACACAAACTGCAGGCCTCAAAATTCTGACTTTGATATCATGATGCAAATATGGTGGTACTTCAATACTCATCGTTAATTGTTTCCAGGGGGCACAATGAGTACCGAAACAATGAATATTGAACATCCCCCACCCCAAGGAATAAGGTAGTGAGTCACAAGGCAGCCCACAGTGACACTTTCTAGCTGGTGTGTTGAGTACCAAACAAACAATGAGTATCGGGACAAAATGTTCCCGTCAGAGTGTGTTGAGTACCAAATTTGATGAGTTTCAAAGCAGAAGAGTACAAAGGTACCACTATATAGAAGATGTATTGTGATGATGGAGCACCCATTTCCACATAAGTGCCGTTTATCCTGGATACCTTGTTTGATGTCAAGAGCTGTAGAACCTATATCCTGATCATGATTATTGTCCTCTTCAATGTAGTTTCTTTTCAAGTTACCTATACATAAAGGGTTTTACAGAAACATCAGATGGGATCATAAATGCATTAACACCTTTAATGCATTAACCTGTAAAATAGAGCCAAGTTTCAAGGCAGATCCTTAACCATTAATCAGAAGGAGAATTGTAAGAGTTGCGGAAGCAGAGTGGGCTGCTGGGAATTTGCAGGGGTTCAGAAATCCTCTAGCTAAGATTCTGTGCAGTTTGGAGAACCCCCAAATCCCACTCCTGGCTGACATCGCCCACCCTACCCCTCCCCTCCCCACTTACGAGTCCCCATGCAGTCCATTTTGGATGCAGGTAAGTACAGGGTGTGCAAGAAAGCTGCTGCCGAAGCTTCACATTCTCTTCATGCAGCTGCTCCATCGTATTCAAAGCTGTGGTGTGTGTGTGTGTGTGTGTGTGTTTTTGGCTGGAAACAAACAGTTCTGCCCCAGCTCTGGATTCCCAAGGATTGTGACACACACCAACGATCCTTATCAAAGTTATAACATACCAAGAATAGTAGTCTGGCAAAGGTTGGCAACCAGCCCAGAAAACAAGATACGATAAGACATTCACTCTCCAAAATGCTCTGTAATAATTACACGTTGTTTCCAGCAAGAAATTACTAACTGTGCAATTTAAATAGGCTAAGGGAGTGGCCAATTATCCTCAAACATTACTCTTGAGGAGACCTCCTCCTCCTCCTGAGTAGCTACTCCTGCCTTTTGGCAGCCCTGCATGCTCAAGCATTCAGGAGAGGCTCCTCCATTTCACTCTCTCCATTTGAAGGAGCCTCTGGAGGTTCTGAAGCCCAAGCTGAGTCTCTGCCTCTGGCACCACATCCTCTTCAGCCTCCTCGCTGTCCGATGTGAGCGCCGGCTGCACAGGCTGCTGGTGTGACCCCACACCAGCTTCCTCGTCGTCAGGATCAGCCACGATCCGTGCAGGCCACTGGCGGGCCACAACAGAAAGCTTGGGGAGGTCGAAAAATGGGCCTACCAAAAGTTCAGGAAGTCTGGAAAAGGGATCTTTTCTGGTCTCTAAAGGGCCTCCAGAGCCTGAGGAGGCTATTTTCACTCTCCCAGAGGTTCAAAGAAAGCCTCCAGAGCCCAGGGAGGGCAAAAATGCCCCCCCCACCTGCCATGGTGCAGGAGGCCGACTAGACCACACCCACCGTGGCTATGTCCACCCAGCAACTGGGCAGAGAACCCCTTGCTAAAATTTTTGAAGCCCACCCCTGTGTATTTTCATCTCAATATTTTATAGGAGCTTCTATACCGATTTTTTTGGAAGCTTTGGGGTTGAATTCAAAGAATTCAAAAAAGCAAGCTTCTTAAAGTTGCTAATTCACAAGAGAAAAAAAAGCTAAAAGGATTAAATAAAAGTTTACCTCAGGTTCATTTTAGGTAGTTTTACTTGAGTTCTTCAGGCTTCGGAAGCCAAAAGAGAGAGAGTTTGTTTATTTCTTTGTTTATATATATATAAACACCCTATATGTTTATATAGGGTGGGGAGAAGATTGGCAGATGTTTATATTTATTATTTAGACTCCAAGTACTGCAAGGAAATCTCTATTTCTGAACCACTGCACCGAGGCTAGAAAAGAAATGAAACATCTGGGAAAAAATGTGATTTCTATTTCTGTATTAGAACATAGAGTCATAGGACTGGAAGGGATTTCAGAGGTCTTCTAGTTCAACCCCCCTGCTTAAGGGTGTTGTGCCTTGTGATTCTTGACGAGTGTATCTTGTCTTTTTATGTACGCTGAGAGCCTATGTACCAAAGACAAATTCCTTGTGTGTCCAATCACACTTGGCCAATAAAGAATTCTATCCTATCCTATCCTATCCTGTCCTGTCCTGTCCTGTCCTGTCCTGTCCTGTCCTGTCCTGTCCTGTCCTACCTACCCTACCCTACCCTACCCTACCCTACCCTACCCTACCCTACCCTACCCTACCCTACCCTACCCTACCCTACTCCATTTCATTCCATTCCATTCCACTCCACTCCACTCCACTCCACTCCACTCCACTCCACTCCACTCCACTCCACTCCACTCCACTCCACTCCACTCTACTCTACTCTACTCTACTCTACTCTATTCTACTCTGTTCCGTTCCGTTCCATTCCATTCCATTCCATTCCATTCCATTCCATTCCATTCCATTCCATTCCATTCTATTCTATTCTGACCAGAGACCTTATACCATCCTGATGAAATGATTGTCCAGTCTATATGGTACAAATCTCCTGGTCTCAGTAGCCAACCACAGAAAATATGTTCACTTTCTTTTTCTTTTCCTGGATGTGAAAGTGCTCAGGACAGAGTCTTCCTTCTTCAGGAACTTCTTTCCAGATACTCTAACAATTAAAGCCCAATTGCACCATTTAACAAATGCTAGCTCCCTGGCGATTTGACAAATACTGCCATATAATTTTCTCAGCAGCAGTACAGGAGTGGTTTGCCATTTCTGTCTCTCTAGCTGACTATTTTGGGATCTCCAAGAATCTTCCATTGAGATGTTAAGTGGGTCAACATTCCTTATTTTTTTTTCCAAGATCAGCTACAAGTTATGACCTCTCCTCTCCCCTCTTCTTCCCCGCCTCCCCTCCTCTTTCCTTACCCCCCCTTCCTTCCTGTCCTTCCTTCCTGCCTGCCTATCTTCCTTCCTTTCTTCCCTCCCTCCCTCCCTGCCTCTTTCTTTCCTTCCTTCCTTCCTTCCTTCCTTCCTTCCTTCCTTCCTTCCTTCCTTCCTTCCTTCCTTCCTTCCTTCCTTCCCTCCCTCCCTCCCTCCCTCCCTCCCTCCCTCGCTCCTTCCTTCCTTCCTTCCTTCCTTCCTTCCTTCCTTCCTTCCTTCCTTCCTTCCTTCCTTCCTTCCTTCCTTCCTTCCTTCCTTCCTTCCTTTTGTCAGATTTATATGCCACCCTTCTCCTGTAGGACTCGGGGCAGCTCACAACAATAAAACAACCTGACAATAAATAAAGTTAAATAATATTAAACCCAATTTAAAATCTCCAATCCCCAGTTAAAATCTACGACAGAGCAGGGAAGTTGTTGAAAGAGCCATGTCTTTAGGTCGGCGCGGAAGGCGCGGAGGTCAGGGGCCATCCGGAATCCTGTGGGCAACCCATTCCAGATGGTCAGTGCGGCCACAGAGAACACCCTTATCCTGGGGACTGCCAGCTGACACTGTCTGGCCAAGGGGACCTGGAGGAGGGCAGCCTTATGTGAGCACACTGGGCGGAGGGAGGCCAGTAGGAGGTGATCCTGCAAATACTCCGGACCCATGCCATGAAGGGCTTTATAGGTGAGTACCAGCACCTTGAAGCGAATCCAGAGAACCACCGGTAACCAGTGCAGCTCGCACAATAGTGGTGTTACATGAGAGTAGCGAGTCTCAGTAGAAAGAATTCAACTCCGTTCTCTGGATCTTCTGTGTACATATCCCAGCCAAACAACATACCATGTGTTCCCAGTTCACCCTTCTGCATCCTAACATTTCAGCCACCTGCGTTCTAGTCATCTGCAAAGAATTAAGCACAGTAAACAATTTATATTTAATGGAATTTTGCTTTAGAAGGACTTCATTCACAATGGAAGTCAACATCAATAGAACACTCTAGAAGTTCTATGCAGTAGCCATTCCAGCAGAGAGCATAACAATAAACCTGGTCCCATTATCACAGCAGAGAGTCAACAATAGGGGTCTTCTGGAAATTTGTATCAAAAATTGCAGGGCCGCATCAGTTTGTTTTATTTAAAAAAAGGAGTAGATAAAAATGTATGAGCATTTAAGTCATTGGGGGGGGGCGGAAATTGTGAAAGCAAAAACTGAGATCTAAGGAGGGTATAATCACCATTTCAGTGAGATTAAATACCTATCCTGCAAAGAATGGATTTCTCTTTCTAAGAGGTAGCTAAAGAATTACATTATTGTCATTTAATATTTTTTTCTTCTGGATTCTTTTTCGTGTATTAATTAATTTATTTTTATTTCTTTTGCTGTGAAGAATGGAAAACGGCTCTCTATGTGGGTTGACATAAGGCATTATTATCGCAAAGCAAAAAAAAAAAGACTCTGAAGAGAAAAATGAAGTGTAAGTATGTATAAGTGTATAATATACAAAGGCACACACTTAAATATCGAGGTTTTTCAATCTCTTTGTATCTGTTGTAGGAAGTTAGCACCCATCCCTCTCCTAGAAGAATGAAATATTCTAGGAAATATTAAAAAGGCAGAATATTATGCCTCACTGGATAAGAAATGGAGAAACGTGTTTTTTTAGAGGCAGGAAGCAGACTCACTCTTAATAGCCCCCACCCTCCTCAATAGCCCACAGCAGATATCAGCACTTAAGAGATAAAGAGCTAGCTAAATCTATTCATAAGCAAATGCCCTCACCCAAGATCCAACAAAGATAGGCACCTGGGGAGATTGCATCACCCAGCAAGGCTCAACCAAGCCTGGGACTCAAAAGACAACCTAAAAAGTTACCCCTACATGGCCCCATGGGAGTCTGACAACCAATCAGAATACAAGCTCAATTTCAAAGCCCAACAGAGCAGAGGTGGGTTTCAGCAGGTTCTGACCAGTTCTGGAGAACCGGTAGCGGAAATTTTGAGTAGTTCGGAGAACCGGTAGTAAAAAATTCTGACTGGCCCCTGCCCTTATCTATTCTCTGCCTCCCGAGCTGATTGGGAAGAAATGGGGATTTTGCAGGAACCTTCCCCTGGAGTGGGGAGGGAATGGAGATTTTACAGTATCCTTCCCCTGCCATGTCCACCAAGCCACGCCCACCAAGCCATGCCATGCCCACCAAGCCACACCCACAGAACCGGTAGCAAAATTTTTTGAAATCCTCCACTGCAACAGAGGGTATACAGTAAATCTCTCTCTCTCACCTATGTTCCTCTTTGCCCAGGACCTCAAAATCATGTGGTCCTGCCCACTATTAAACCATTTTTTAAAGAAGCCTCCATGTCTTTCCAGTGTCTTTCTCGCCACTTGGAATTGAACCCAGATGGACATTTCTTCCACCGCTGCAATGTCCCTCCCTATATTGATATTTAATGACTGCATTCTTCTGCATTACTCTCGTTCTATTTGCAATAAGACTAAATTCCCGGGCCTCTCTATCTCCTGCGTGCATTAGGGAAGGAGCGGCATAAGCAGAGTTTGAAATGGAAAATATTCAATCTCATTTTCCCCCCCACACACACACCCTTCCTTTCCCTCCAGGATTCTCTTCTTTTTAATTAGAGAGTGTCTGTGTTGAAAACCGATTACTGTTCTGTCAGCCGCACATTGAGATCCAGTCCTTCTGCTCGGCAGAGAAAGGAAATTTGCATCCTTTGCTGTTGATTCAATTACAGCTTGTGAGATTTTTGAGGGATGAGAGTAGGGGCATTAATCATGGCATGCTACACAGATTACAAGTTGCAGTCGCTTTGAGATGTGTGAAACCTGCCTCTTCTTCTTGGATATCTTTACCTGTCTGCTTGCAGGCTCTGAAGATTTAGTATATTTATCTACGCAAGCAGGAGTGTTTCTATTTGCAGAAAGGGTCCCTGTCCTGTGTGCAAGCAGAGGTATGGCATATTTCTTTATTTATTGTTTATAATTAAATTTTTTATACCGCCCTTCTCCCGAGGGACTCAGGGCGGTGCACAGCCACAGTAAAACAACATATATCACAAAATTTAAAAAAACAGTTTAAAACATATTAAATAATTTGGCCCTATATTAAAAACTCAAAAACTAAAACACCCATTGAAATTCGTCATTTAGCCAGCCCAGCCTGTTGAAACAGAAAGGTCTTAAGGGCACAGAGAAAGGTGCGTAGGTCAGGGATCATATGTGTCTCCAGGGGCAATTAATTCCAGAGGGCGGGAGCCCCCACAGAGAAGGCTCTCCCCCTGGGGGTCACCAGTTGACATTGTTTGACTGATGGCAACCTGAGGAGGCCCTCTCTGTGGGAGCATATTGGCTGGTGGGAGGCTATCGGTTGAAGAAGGCTATCTCGTAAGTACCCAGGTCCTAAGCCATGGTGCGCTTTAAAGATGGTAACCAACACCTTGAATCGCACCCGGAAGACCACCGGGAGCCACTGCAGCTCGCGCAGGAGAGGTGTTACATGGGTGCGCCGTGTCGCTCCCATAATCATAATATGCAGAAACAGACATTGTTGTGCATGGTTTATAGATGCAAGCAAGGATGTGACAGTTGGACAGTATATATTGTTGCACCTTTTGTTTTGTTGTGTTTGAACACAGAACATCATCAGAGTTGGAAGGGACCTTGGAGGTCTTTTAGTCCAACCTCCTGCTCAAGCAGAAGATCCAAAGTAATGGTTGTCCAGTCTTTTCTTAAAGGCCTCCAGTGATGGAGCATCCACAACTGTTGAAGGCAAGCGGTTCCATTGATTCATTGTTCTCCTAAGCTCTCCATGGCTCCCGGAGTATTTACGAGATCGCCTTCTGCCGCCAATAGCCTCCCACTGGCCAGTTTGCTTGCACCGAGAGGGCCTCCTCAGGGTGCCGCCGACCAGACAATGTCGGCTGGCAACCCCCAGGGGGAGAGCCTTCTCTGTGGTGGCACGTGCCCTCTGGAATGACCTATCCTCGGAGATATGCACAATACCAGACCTCTGGACTTTTCGTCAAGCCCTGAAAACACATCTATTTCATCTAGCCAGGCAGGCTTGATCCCATTTTGAGGTTTTAATTTGAAATTGGTTTTAACTGGGTTGTTTTAAATTGATGGCCAAAATTATTGAATGTCTTTTAAACTGTTTTTAAATTTTATATGTTGTGTTTTACTGTGGCTGTTCACCGCCCTGAGTCCTGTTGCAGAAGGGTGGTATATAAAATAAATAAATAAATAAATAAATAAATAAATAAATACATACATACATACATACATACATACATACATACATAAATTGTTCTCACTGTCAAGAAATTCCTCTTTAGTTCTAGATTGCTCCTCTCCTTGATTGGTTTCCCCCCATTGCTTCTTGTCCTGCCTTCAGGTGCTTTGGAGAATAGCTTGACCCCCTTCTTCTTTGGGGCAGCCCCTCAAATATCAGAGCCCTCTTATCATGTCACCCTTAGTCCTACTCAAACACTGCAGCCAATAGTCTTATTACCTGGCTAGCGGCTCAGCGGCTAAGACACGGAGCTTGTCGATCGGAAAGGTCAACAGTTTGGCGGTTCGAATCCCTAGTAAAGGTCTCCTGCGTGAGCAAGGGGTTGGACTAGACGACCTCCAAGGTCCCTTCCAACTCTGTTACCATTACATATAAGGAAAAAAGAGTAATGTATGCTGAATTGGTGGAGTAAAAATGGAAAGGATAACTTCTCCTGTTGGGTGCTTTTTTCAAGAGGCCACTGGACTTTCTGATTTTCTTTGGAGACTTTTCGCTTCTCATCCAAGAAGCTTTTTCAGCTCTGGCAGGATAGTGAGGAATGGAATAGTGGGGAATAGTGATCCCTGACCTACGCACCTTTTTCCGTGCCCTTAAGACCTTACTGTTTCAACAGTAGAAGATGCTTCTTGGATGAGAAGCAAAACGTCTTCAAAGAAAAACCAGAGAGACCAGCTTTAGGACAATCATGACCTGAATGACTGAGAATCTCCATACATATTCTACTGTTAGCTTTTTTAAAATAAAAAAATAATAATAAGCAAATGATAAATTATTTATTTATCTTGTCTCCCATCCACATTTACCTTCCTAGTGCTTTCTTTCTCTTTCTCATCCCCCTCTATTTCCTTCTATATATCCTTATCTCCCTACTGCTGTATCTAGAATATAGACGAATTAGTCTATCCAGAATATAGATTAATTGTAGCAGCATCTAGTTGATCGTGAATGATCTTAGGAAGCCATTCCTGTTTTGTTGTCATTTTGATCTGTTTTGTTCCCACTTCCAGTTGATGTTAAAGGCCTCCAATATTAACGCTTTCTGTAACTGAGATTTCCACGCGAAGTCACCAGGAGTCAAAACTCTGCTCAAAGAAGATTGTACTTTGTGTTTAAGGAAAATAAATGAGAGGGACATTCAAATAAAACATAACAAACGCAGCAAATACAGAGTCAATTTTTGCACGTTAAGAGGATTTTTACAATATTTCCTTATCCTGCAAATGGCACACACATGCAATCTTTCTTTTGCTTCTTCTGATAAATGCAGCAGGGAAATTATGATTAATGATGACTCGTCTGAAGTCCCTGCCTAGAATTCCATCTGCAGAACAGTTTATCCAATTATAGGTCCCCTTCCTGCGAGAAAACTGTTTTTGTTTTATTAGCAATTTAAACATATCTGCTTACTGGTATTTTTATAGGTTGCTCAACTGTGTGAAATTGCCTCTTCAGACCAAACTTGGGAGGTTTTAGGTTCCTTTTATTCTGAGAAACTGAACTGCTAAGTGTTTTGCAAATTAATCCAGGATAGATTGGGGAAAAGTGCTAAAAACTGCACATCTCTAAAAAAAATAAAAAAATTACAGCTTTATAAACTCATCAAGCATATATAAATTATTCGTATTACGGAGATGGGATGCTGCAGTTTCATACGGTCTTAACCATATGATGTATACAAACCAGCCAACAGTTTATTTTCAAGCTTAGAATAAGTAGAGCCTTTGGTATTTACCCATTGAATTTTAAATTCCATACCTGTGAATAAATCTTCAGCTGTTCACTTATCTATTTGCTGGAACTGAAATAATTGCTCCAGGATCAGCAGCCATAGTGAAATATGGAGCTAGGTGTCACTCATCCTGTTACATATGAAGGCTAGACAAGTTTAAACTGAGCAGGTGGATATTAGTGTTTGGTGGATACACACATATCAAGTGTGTTGATTCAGTCAACTAAATTCCAAGGGCTTGCAGAGGGTTAAACAAATTCTACCTCACAATGCAGCACTTCAACAAAACTAATTAACTCACGAAGAGTTATGATGGAGGGATAGGGGAGAGGAGAGGAGAGGAGTGGAGAAGAGAGGAAAGGAGAGGGGGAGGGGAAAGGAGAGGAGAGGAGAGGAGAGGAGAGGAGAGGAGAGGAGAGGAGAGGAGAGGAGAGAGAAGAGAAGAGAAGAGAAGAGAAGAAGAGAGAGAAGAGAAGAGAAGAGAAGAGAAGAGAAGAGAAGAGAAGAGAAGAGAAGAGAAGAGAGAAGAGAAGAGAAGAGAAGAGAAGAGAAGAGAAGAGAAGAGAAGAGAAAGAGAAGTATTCTTAGCACTGGATAAAGATTAAAGTTGTCCTCCACTTCCCAGTTTAGTGTCTGGAAGGTTCAAAGAAAATAGGCAATTAAAAAAAAATCCTAGCATTTGAAATCTGGCAAATTTGCTTTTTGAAAATTGGATAGAGGCTCAAAGGATTGATGGCTAAACAGCAGAAGATGGGGAGCTGTCTACTGCAGAATTAAGAGGATTCAAAGAGATGCAGTTGGGAGGAGAGTTTCTCTAAAAAGAAATCAAATCAACACTAGAAAAAAAAAACTAAGTAAAAAGGCAACCCTGACTTGAATACAATTCTAGAGTGAAAAAGATGGTTGAGACGCTGAAGAGGAAAGTTGAGTTTCCATAAACAGCAAAAAGCAAAGCTAGCTAAGGAGGGAATTAGCATGTCAACGCCTTCTCAGATACAGAACCGGTTGAGAAGAAAGGAGGCAATTGGACACATAAGTAACTTTTAGACAGAGATCTGATGAACTTTCAAAAGATATTTTTGTTAGAGTTATATATTCACATGTGCACTCGCTTGGAATGGAAACAGGTCACTGAGTGTGAGTTCACAAGGATTTTTATTGTAGTCCTTTGTAAACAATGATAAATGTCACTTTGATTAACATCTGAGCTCCATGTGTGTCTAGAATGATTCTAACGCAACCCATCTTCTGGCACTCCTGGGCTGCTGGGACTCCATAATTGTCAATTCCAAAGTTTGTAGTGGAAACAAAAGTCTTACAGAGACTCACTGAAAACCTAGATTTCTCTAGTATCCCTGTCTTGATTATTTTTATATGTATCTATAATGTATGTACAGTATCTATGTGATTTATGTACAGCAGCGTGGTGGCCCAGAGGTGGAGCATTCACCTCACAATCAGGAGCTGTGAGTTCAATCCTAGGTAGCAACAAATATTTCTCTCTCTGGGTGCAAAGACCTTCTGCTGTGACCTTCATGGAGGCATCAGGAAGGGCATCCAGTCAGTAAAGACTCAGCTCCATTCAGTTATCCAACTCCACCCCAGTGCAAGGGAATTCAGGGTCATTAAAAGAAAATATATGTGTATGTGTACACATGTACAGTATGTGCGTAGGTGTGTGTGTGTGTGTGTGTATCCCCCAATCATAAACAGTAGCAGCAATAGGAATAAATAGGTTAAAATCAGCCATCCAACCAGTCTTTAGTAGCACCAACCTCCAAAATATCAGAAACGAGAGAACCATGGTTAGAAGAGTGATAACAATACCTACTTATTTCAACCAACATTGTGTGAGGTTCAGAAGTGAAAATGAGTCAATTGACTGGGTGTTTGTGTTGTGCGAATAGGGATGAAACCCCGGGTTCTGACAGGTTCTGGAGAAACGATAGTGGAAATTTTGAGTAGTTCGGAGAACTGGCAAATGCAACCTCTGGCTGGCAACAGAGTGGGGTGGGAATGGAGATTTTTCAGTATCTTTCCCCTGGAGTGCAGTAGGAATGGAGATTTTGCAGTATCCTTCTCCTGCCATCCCCACCAAGCCACAACCACACAACCGGTAGGGAAAAAGTTTGAATTTCACCCCTGGATGAAACATTGCTAGACCAGCCAACTTTGAAGAAATGACCACAACCTTAGGAAAAAGAAAGCCTCCTTAACCATATCTAGAAATTGGCACATACAGCAGGAGTTTTTACAATTCTTATCCATTAAAAATTAAATTAAAATAAATTAAAATACTGTATTTGTGCTGTCTTTGGTGAAGAGTAACTAAGATGCCCAAGTTATTATGTCACAATGTCCTTTATTTTTCCTGCATTCTCATCTGTCTTTGGATATCATATCTGGCAAGCGGATCTGATGCATCAGCCTCTTCTCTGGATGAAAGTCTACTGTTGTTTGGACGTCTTTGTCTGCCAACGAAAACTTCATGTAAAATTCATCTGGCCTAATGAGGGAGACCATGAAAGCCATTGGTTTAGTTTTAATTGCCTTTATCTTTATTTAATTGAGCAAAAGGAAAGGGAAGAGAGAGAGAGAGAGAGAGAGAGAGAGAGAGAGAGAGAGAGAGAGAGAGAGAGAGAGAGAGAGAGAGAATGTTGTAAATGAAAGTTTTAATAAAAGGCTGTCATACTTTAATAAAAGGCAGTCATACTTATTCCCCACCAGAGGTGGTATTCAACAGGTTCTGACCAGTTCTGGAGAACCGGTAGTGGAAATTTTGAGTAATTTGGAGAACTGGTAAATATCACCTCTGACTGGCCCCACCCCCATCTATTGTCTGCCTCCCAAGTTCCAGCTGATCGGGAGGAAATGGGGATTTTGCAGGTACCTTCCCCTAGAGTGGGGAGGCAATGGAGTGCTGTGGTCCACCAGCAGCCTGTGGAGCTGGCAGTAGAGTCGGATAGTGAGGAGGCTGGGGAGGAACATGGGCCAGTCCTGGAGCCTGGGTAAGGCCCGGATGGGGGCTCTGTGTTAGAGGCAGAGATGAGGCCAGGGCCATCTGGGAATGATATGCAAACTCAGGAGCCCCCAGAGTTGGACACCAGAGAGGCATGGATAGTGCACAAATGCGCAGAGCTGCCAGAAGGCAAGGGCAACTAAAGCAAAAAGGATGACTCAGGAGTAAGGCCAGGAGATGATTGGCCCCTCCCATAAGGCTTAAAAGAGAAACAAAGGCACTTGGGCCTTTTTGCAGGAAAGCAACATTGCTAAGTCTGTTTCCAATTGGCGTCTCTTGTTTGTTTCTGAACTTTGTGGGGCTTTGCCAAGTAAGGCCTTTGGCAGGGTGTCAAAGAAGATAAAAGTTGGTGATTATCCCAAAAGACTTCTTCCGAAGGACTTGTTTTGCAACTAATTGGGACTTAGCTGGGAATGAATGTAATTCTCAGATGTTACAATAAAATAGTTTTATTTGGGACTAATTGTGTCTTGTAATGACTCAGTAAGCCTAGGTCACAACATGGAGATTTTACAGTATCTTTCCACGCCCATCAAGACAGGCCCACCAAGACACACCATGCCCAGGAAGACATGCCACACCCACCAAGACACACCCACAGAACCAGTAGTAAAAAAAATTGAATCCCACCGCTGATTCACCCATATATAACCTACACCTGTAAGCAACTTTTTTTCATAAATTGTGAGCAACATCAGGTTTTCAATCCACTGAAGAAACATAACATAAATTTATCTTTCTAGTGTTGAAGGACTACTGTCTTAGCAAAAAAAAAGGGCACAGAGAATATATTTTTTTTGTCTAGTCATCAATGTCCATGGAGCAGTATTGTGCAAAGTTTTTTTAAAAAAAAATAGATTTGAAAATATTAAAACCCATCTCAAATTCAAATTAATATATGTGATGATTTGTTTCCAGTTTATTATTATTTTAGAACATCACACAAACAAGTACGAATAATACATTCATCTAACTGTACTCCCCCCAACATAATTATTTTGTCATTTCTTTTCTGTGCAACACAATAGGATCTAATAAGTCCAAAATGCTATTTTTTCCCCTCATTTAATAAGCTACTGGATAATTTAAGGTGTATTGAATTTTTCATACAGTTTGTGACAGCCTCCACTGTTTAAATCAAACGGGAATATCCTGTATTCTATTCAGTCTTTAAATTCCATAACTTATTGTAGTTATAAATATTGCAGCGATGTGTGTGATGCAGATAAATTGTATTTCGTTGTTTAACACCGGAGCCTTGGTGGCGCAGCAGCTTAAAGTGGTGTAAAAGTGACACCAGCTGCCTGCAATTACTGCAAGTTCGAATCTCACCAGGCTCAAGGTTGACTCAGCCTTCCATCCTTTCAAGGTAGGTAAAATGAGGACCCAGATTGTGGGGGCAATAAGCTGACTTTGTATAAAAAAGAACACCACTGGGGGGGGGGTCAAAAGCCCACTAAACAGGTATATACAAAAGTACGAAGGCTTAATGCATTGTAAGCCACCCTGAGTCTCTGGAGAAGGGCGGCACATAAATTAATTATTTTTTTAAAAAAAATGCTATGATAAAAACGTATTGAACATTATTTGGCAATTGATTTAAAGCAGGGGTGTCAAACTCAAGGCTACAGGTCGGATGCTTAGATCCGGCCAGAGATTGGTTTCACATAAGTTTACCACTGGTTCGCCACGCACCGAAAATATGCATGGGCGTAGCCTTCCACGCATGCAGTTTGCTCACGTGCGCAGTTTGCACACATGTGTGTGGCTTAGAAAATGTGGCTAAATAAGATGACATAATGCCAGGGTGAGTGGGCGGGCACAGACCCACCTGCAGGCTACAACTACTGGTTTGCCTGAATATCACCACTGGATCTGTCCCACGGGACTGACCTGGAAACAGAAAAGAAGCGGCTTACAATGCCTCTGCCAGCAAAAACAGAGCTCACGAGGGCCGCATGCAGTCCTCCTCAGCTCCCTTTTCACTGGCAGAGGGTTGAGGGAAGCTGTTGCAGCTGAAAATGAAGCTTGGGAGCCCGTTTCATGGGCAGAGTGTTCGGGCAGCCACAGGCACCCCTGACATGAGTGATGTCAAGCTGGCTTTTGCCCACTCTGGCCACACCCACCCCGGGCCCCCAGGTCAAATACAACTCTGATGTATCCCTCAATGAAATTGAGTTTGACACCCCTGTGTTCTACCCCAGCTATGGACCCCAAAAAACACAGCACACAAAAAGTCTGTACCAAACTTAAATTTACTAAAATAACTCAGTCTCTTCCAAACAAAGGCTGTTAATAAACTTTCTAAACAGCCTACAAGAAACCAAAGATAAAGTAATCACAATCTTACTAAGGTTTTTAGAAAGCCCAGAAGCAATTTTGCAGAGAATCAAGACGCGAAGGAGAATGAACTAAAATTGTTCCCTACAACTTGCTTCAATCGGCGTTCCTCCTTAAATAGGCTAAGGGAGTGACCAATTAGCCCCAAGCCTTACTCTCGAGGAGACCTCCTCCTGAGGAGCCACTCCTGCCTTTTTGCAGCTCTGCGCACCCGTGCACTGAGAAGAGGCTCCTTCCTCTTCATCCTCTTCACTTAAAGGAGCTTCTGGAGGTTCTGAAGGCCCTGGCTGAATCCCTGCCTCTGGCACCGCATCTTCTCCGGCCTCCTCATTGTCTGACTCGAGTGCCAGCTGTACAGGCTGCTGGTGCAGCACTACACCAGCCTCCTCACTGTCAGAATCAGCTACAATCCTCACAGGCCGCTGATGGGCCATAACACTCTGATCTAAAGTAAAATTTCTCAGGATTGATCCCAATTTTCCACGCAAATACCCTTTTAAATCCATTTTAAATTTGGATTATGCTCTACGTATTAATTATCTTAGCAAGTATTACAGAGAAAGCTTAGCGATGCTGGTTGAAGGACTCTCAGCCTGGGTGGCTTTGACAAAGGCTGGAATGATTGTCTACATCTGAAGATGTAGGTTGAGGATGCTCAGCTTGGATCCCATTTAGCATGCTTTGTAGATAACATTGATCAAAAAAAGGCTGCCGGCAATTTCACAGATGCAACATTGTTTGCAAGACCTAAAGGTGCTTTTTCAAGAGGCAACTGGACTTTCTGTTTTGTTTTTTTTTCTTTGAAGATTGAGTTGAAGAAGTTTCTTGGATGAGAAGCAAAATGTCTTCAAAGGAAAAACAAACCAAAAAGTCCAGTTGCCTCTTGAAAAAGCACCTTTGGGACAACCATGGAATGGAGGACTGAGAATCCCCATAGACATTATTTGGAAGTCCTCCTAGTTCCATACAGATTTCAATCCATGCCTTCAGATTTTCAGTGGAACATTTCTTGCAGTGTACACATACAATGTGTGAATGGGGACATGGTGCAGCCTAGCCTAGTGTGGAATGGGAGTGGACATAGAACATAGAACGACATAATTGGAAGGAACCTTGGAGGTCATCTAATCCATGAACAGGAGGCCCTATATTTCAGACAAATATTGTCCAATCTGTTCTTTAAAACCTCCAGTATTGGCGCATTAACAACTTCTGGAGGCAAGTCTTCCCAGCAATTAATTGTTCTAACAAGTGGTGAAATTCATATTTTTTTTACTAGTGGTTCTGTGGGCGTGGCTTGGGGGGCATGGTGTGGTGTGGCTTCATGGGCATGGCAGGGGAAGGATACTGCAAAATCCCCATTCCCACCACACTCTGGGACCAGCCAGAGGTGGTATTTGCAGGTTCTCCGAACTACTCAAAATTTCCACTACTGGTTCTCCAGAACCTGTCAGAACCTGCTAAATTTCATCCCTCGTTCTAATTACCAGAAAATTACCATTTCAAACAGGTGGCTAAGCAATCTCTTCTTGAAAGCTTCCAGTGATGGGCACCTACGTTTTTGAAGGCAAGGCATTCCATTGGTTGATTGTCCTCACTGCTAGGAAATTTCTCCTGAGAACTCGGTGGAAAACTGACTCTCTTCCTCATTACAGCTCCTCTTTATTAAAAATGCATATTTTTAAATCCACGCTCGTGCTGATTTTCAAAAGTGTTTAATTATTATTGAGCCAGAGGTAATTTAAACAGGATACATAAAATGTTCTCGCAATTCTAATGGTATCCAGCTGAGCCAAAAATATGTTTGATAAGCGATACACGTGCAGATAGGATATTTCAATATTAACGACAAAGTGTGGTAGTTCCATTGCTAGTTGCTTATAAGCTGCTATTTTGTCTCTTCCAATGATTTTCTCCTCTTTGGTTTCCCAGATAACTTGGTTGTTTTCTTGAAGTGTGGTACCTGATGCTCAATTTAGGAGCATGTAGCTGTTAGGAAGAAATTGATTTAGATTTCTTAATCAGTGCATTGGTCCTAGATTTTATCTGTATTGCGAGTATCCTCTATCCTATTAGCTTAAGTCATGCTGTGGTCTCTATCACAGCTTCTTTTAAGTCATTCTACTTTTCTCTTTTTAACTGTTGTATCAGGGGGGAAATGCTACCGGTCGGACATGTTCAGCATAAATGGTAGCAGCAGTGGCGTGTGGTTCGGAGAACCTGTAGCAGTGGCAGCGCGAGGCTCCGCCTACCCACCCGGACATCATGTTTTTGACCCTCTGCCCATGTGCAGAAGGCTTTGTGTATGTGCAGAGGATCCAAGTGCGCCTATGCGAGCGAAGTGAGCACACATGTATGGAGCGCAAACTTCCGAATCGGTAGGGAAGGTAAGTAGATTTCACCCCTGCGTTGTATACTCCATGGAGGAAAAAAAAATATTTAAGCCAGAATCCTACGTATCAGATTTCCACAATCGTGAAGTAAAACGCAAAATGAATTTATTCCATTTTAGTGAATAAATAGGCCCGGAGATAACATCCATTCTTGAAGCAGCAAAAACCTGGAATTAATGAATAGGATTCTCCTAGCACCTCTTCACGCTCTTTAGTACTTCATAATGCATGCCATGTAAACTTTCCTCTGGGGTAAAATAACAATAAATCTTTAATAAACTAAGGAAACAACATTTCAGGCTGAGTGACAAACTCTTTGCTAGAAAAAAAAATATTACTGATAGATTATATTAAGAAGTAAGCTTGTAGGAATATATTTCAAAGATTTGATCTTTTTTTCCCCCTTTAATCAGGGATGCTTCTGATAACTAGGTTTCCTAGGAAATAAACCCAAATACATCTGTAATGAAGCATGAACAAATGGACCAATCAACTAACAATTATCACCTTATATCCATAATGTAGAGTGTTATGGAAATCCTTAGTAGTCGTTATAAATACTCATGCACTCTTAATAAAGCAGGACCATTTTAATGCCAGCTTACAATACAGGGCTGTACTTCAGTGATGAGTTTCAAAATTTTTTACTACCGGTTCTGTGGGCGTGGCATGGCTGGATGGGCGTAGCTTGGTGGACATGGCAGGGGAAGGATACCATAAAATCTCCATTCCCTCCCCACTCCAGGGAAAGGTTACTGCAAAATCCCCATTTCCTCCCGATCAGCTGAGACTTGGGAGGCAGAGAACAGATGGGGGCGGGGACAGTCAGAATTTTTACTACCAGTTCTCTGAACTACTCAAAATTTCCGCTACCGGTTCTCCAGAACTACTCAGAACCTGCTGAAACCCACCTCTGCAGTATTTACCCCCGCGACAATGATATTAAAGCTGGCTTTATCGCCATAATCATAATATCTTGCAGATGACATATGCTCAACAGTACAGGTGCAACCTGGTTTTCTGGATTAAAATAAACAAATGAACAATAGTTGTTGAGATGTGATGGCTCAGTTATTAGAATCTATAATCTATAGGGAAACAGTCAATATAAATCTTAAAGATACCAAGGTTACAGTCATGCAGTCATAAGTGGGAGGAGATGGGTGATAGGAACGATGAGAAAATTAATAGTAATGCAGACTTAGTCAATAGTTTGAAAGAATTATTTCTTTAGCAGAGTGATGGTGTTTGGAGAAAAAACTGTTCCTGTGTCTAGTTGTTCTGATGTGCAGTGCTCTATAACATTGTTTTGATGGAAGGCAGTTTGGTAGTAATTGTTTTTTCTGCAATTCTAATGATGAACAGAGAGGAGTTTAGAGAGCACTTGGAGATAGATCTGTGCAACAAAACCTCTTTTTTTTAAAAAAAACACCTCATTTCTAACTGTGGTCTCCACTGATCGAGTGAGACAGCAGATGACAAATTTTATCTCCTTAATAAGCACCGTAGAGCGAAAGGGAGGGACCCCATAGCTAGAACTTGATCTGTGTTTATTTGCAAATTCATTCAGGCAAGAATCAGCTGTACTTCAAAGAGAACTGCAGCTCTGCCTCCATTCTTATTATTCGTGCTGCGGCTCCAGTGTCTGCTTTCCACTTTATTACTATTAGGGGCACAGGTGAGTCCATTGAATTTGTTTTGTAGGTACTGTCGGTCCCTGATAAAGTGTTTCAGCTTCCAGTTGAAAAAGATTTGGTTTAATCAGTTCTGAACACTGCACAGCTACTCCTGCATATCTTTTCCAACACTGGGCAAATGTAATTTTAAATGCTCAGCTGTAACCTTAACAGAAATGCAGGGGAGCAAGAGGTGAGATATTTAGTGTAAATATAAAAGGGAGCGACTGTTTTCCAGGGATGAAACAGCATAAGAACAAATTGGGATTCCAGAATTTTTTTTCTTTCTTTCAATCAGTTATGAGGGATTTGGGGGGAAGCTTGGCACGCGTTCATTATAATTAAGCTCAGCAACAGCTCCCCAGGCGTAAAGTCGTGCTCTGGCAAGGTGGCTGGGTTGGAAGGGACTGAAAAAAGATAAGCATAAATGAAACATTGAAATGGGTGCAATTCCTTGGAGTTTTCAGGGAAGAAATAGACTGATGCTCAGCAGAGCTCAGAGTTTTTCATAGACATCATGAAAGGCCAATGAAATGTGTGTCTTGTCTACCACTTACAATAACTCAGTAACGTTTATGTTCATATGAGGCTGCAAAGACTGTAGATGACAATTAATCCCCTCCCTCCCTCCCTCCCTCCCTCCCTCCCTCCCTCCCTCTCCTCCCACCCACCCACCCACCCACCCACCCACCCATCCATCCATCCATCCATCCATCCATCCATCCATCCATCCATCCATCCATCCATCCATCTATCTATCTATCTATCTATCTATCTATCTATCTATCATCTATCTATCTATCTATCTATCTATCTATCCCTATGAAATGTATGTCTTGTCTATCATATACAATAATTCAGTAACTTCTGTGATACAAGGCTACAAAGAGTGTAGATGACAATCCTCTCTCTCCCCCTCTCCCTCTCTCCCCTCTCTCTCCCTCACCCATCTATCTATCTGTCTGTCTGTCCATCTGTCCATCCATCCATCCATCCATCAAGAGATGGGTTTCACATAATTTTATCACCAGTTCACTGTGCACCGAAAATGTGAGGGTGCATGCCTTCCGAGCATGTGTGTGGTCTTCTGCACATGTGCTTTGCTTGTGCATGCAGCTTCCACGCATGTGCATGACTTAGAAAACATGTCTAAATAGGATGGCACACCACCAAGGTGGGTGGGCGGTGGTGGGCTCACCTGCAGTTCATCACTACCGATTCACCCAAACTGGTCCGAACTGGCTGAATACCACCTCTGTATCTACCTACCTACCTACCAATCCAATCCAATCCAATCCAATCCAATCCAATCCAATCCAATCCAATCCAATCCAATCCAATCCAATCCAATCCAATCCAATCCAATCCAATCCAATCTAGAGACTCCTGGAAATTGGAGAAATGTGGTGAAAATTGATAATGAAGCTACCATAATCCTGTGCCGACATTGATCCTCATATGGGAAAGTTACATTCAAGTCCAGTCCTGGTGACCATGGACACCTTGAAATACATTCTCCTTTTTAACTGGAGGAATTGAAAATGGGGATGGTTGGGTTTGAAACGGAACAATTGTGCAAAATCTGTCATTCCAGATTTGTACTGCAGATTGCCTTGCGGGAACTCTGCTTTTGTTAAGATCTTCCAACTGACCCCCAGTATGGGGTGATGTTAAGAACAGCCTGCATTCTAAGAATTATTATGAATGGGATTTGATTACTCTGGACTGCTTCCTTGTTCGGTTAAAAATGTTGCAGGAAAACTGCTTTGGAATGGAATGTAGTACCTACAGTTTATTCTTTCTGTGAAGCACACGAGAATGGAGCACATGTAATATTCCTAAATTTAATTCTTCTTTTTGCCTTGTTTTTGATGAAATGTTTTTGTGGGGACCAATAGCCTTTTTAGTTTTATTTAGAAAAGGGGCAGCAGAAATTAATCTGTTTCACATTTTAATCTGAAATATAGCATTTCCCAAAGCTATAAAACAGGTATATTTTATTTATTTATTTATTGGTTCAATTTATTTGCCGCCCTTCTCCTGAAACTCAGGGCGGCTTACAATGCGTTAAGCAATAGCCTTCATACTTTTTGTATATACCTGCTTAGTAGGGCTTTTGGGGCCCCCTAAGCGGTGTTCTTTTTTATACAAAGTCAGCTTATTGCCCCCACAATCCAGGTCCTCATTTTACCTACCTCGAAAGGATGGAAGGCTGAGTCAACCTTGAGCCTGGTGAGATTCGAATTTGCAGTAATTGCAGGCAGCATATCTAACTCGAGGTGCATGGGACAGATGCAGCCTGTGGGGCTGCCTTGGAAACAGAAAAGGACCTGCCTGTGATGACTTTGCCAGTGAAAATGGGCTCCTGAGTTCCATTTTTGGCTGCGACAACATCCTGCAACCCTCTGCCAGTGAAAACATAGCTTGGGAGGGCTGTTGTTTTCACTTACAGATGGTTGCAGGTGGCCATCAGAGCCAAAAATGGAGCTCGGGAGCCTGTTTTCGCTGGCTGAGTGCTCGGGCCACCACAGGTGCCCACGACATGAGTGATGTAGAGCTGGCCACGCTCACAGCAACCACGCCCATCCTGGCACCCTGGGATCAAACACAATCCTGATGTGGCCCTCAATGAAATCAAGTTTGACACCCTTGCTATAAAGAAACTGGAAGGAAACATAGTTTTCATAAGAAGATGGACTTTTACAAATCTTGCAATGCAGAATATTCTTGATAGAAAAACGAACCTGGAATTGGTTTGATTTGGAACGTTACGTTCCAGATTCAAAGCTGGCAAATCAGGCAATTGTCTGCTTCCAGTTTTGTTAATTTGCCCCAGCCTTTTGTAACTTATAAAGAAATACGTAGTTTTTCATTGAGCTAGTATAGCAGCATTTCAGCTGAAGTTTGTCTATATACTTCAGTGGATTTAAGCTTTTTATTTATTTATATATTTGTTTATTTTGCTGTTCAGACTAAACTAAGCAAAATGTGGGAGAAATGTTTTCTTGTCGTATGCTCTCATAAAAGATGCAAACCTCATCCTATCATACAATCAGATTCCTTCTACTAAATCTTATTTGGATAATGAAATATATATTCAGTTTGATTTGATTTGATTTCTTCAGGTTTACCTTTTTTTCTAATTTCATATGCCACATCTTACTTGTTCCAGCATTTATAAACTTTCTCTGTTGATAAAATTTTACTGGATAATTTTCCTAGATTACATTTATTCCCTTAATAATATTCCAATGATTATATATGTACATATTTAATATTAACATTAATAATTAATCTATTAACTACAAAACCATTACATTTTATATGTATTAATATTACAGATATAAATATCTATTTATTATACATCTGTAATTATATAAGTCTAATATCTAGATATTTATATATTTAAAATTAATCCATTTATATTTTTCGCATTTTTTTTTTGCATTTTTGTCTTTTCCCTCTTTGTACTTCTGTAATTACTACTATTATTATTAATAATATTTCTCTTGGACTCTATTTCCCTTTATTGTGTACTTACATTTAGTATTTTGGGGGGAGAGGGATCATTATCTCTTTCTATAAACACAGCTAGATTCTTCTTCTTCTTCTTCTTCTTCTTCTTCTTCTTCTTCTTCTTCTTCTTCTTCTTCTTCTTCTTCTTCTTCTTCTTCTTCTTCTTCTTCCTCCTCTTCCTCTTCCTCTTCCTCTTCCTCTTCCTCTTCCTCTTCTTCTTTGTTCTCACTATGAGGCATTGTCCTCACAATTAGGAAATTTCTCCTTAATTCTAGGTTGCTTCTCTCTTTGCTTATTTTCCAACCATTGCTTCTTGTCCTGCCCTCAGGTGCTTTGGAGAAGAGTTTGACTCCCTCTTCTTTGGGGCAGCCCCTGAGATATTAGAAGACTGCTCTCATGCCTCCCCTAGTCCTTCTTTTCACTAGACTAGATGTACCCAATTCCTGCAACCGTTTTCCATATGTTTTAGCCTCCAGGCCCGTAATCCTCTTTGTTGCTCTTCTCTGCACATCGAGTCGTTGTAAGAGTTATTGAGATAATCTATGTGAAAGACTTTTGACACCCAAGAAAAAGCTTTACGTATAGTTCTTACTGATGATCTTGGCGAAATTGTAATTTATAGACAGAGGAGTCTGCAGAAAAGGCCTGAAGGCCTCATTTATACTTTTGCTCCTTTTTCAGGATTAAGTTCAGTCAGCTTTGCTTCCGCACAGCTTGCCTTTACAATTCTGCAGAACCCAAATATGCTTTCTGTGTTTGTTCATCTTTTTTTCCCCCTGTAGCAGGTGTGAAATGCTCCTGGTTCGAACCGGATCGGGCGATCCAGTAGCAATTGTGCAGGTGGTTTGGACAACCACCCGGGAATTGTTACTTCCTGGTTTTAACTAGGAAGTAATGTGTTTTTTACTCTCTGCACATGTGCAGGTTTTGTGCATCTTCAGAGGGTTTGCGTGCACATGTGACAGTGCGTGTACTTCCAAACCGGTAAGGAAGGTAAGTAGATTTCACCCCAGCCCTATAGCATGCCAAAGGAGCATGCATATGCATATGCATGCACTTGTCCTAACATCTTTTTTTTAAGTTCTTTTGCAAATGTTTTGTAAATAATTTTGCAAGCGGCCTTCCTTAATGCATCCCAGTCTTGAAAGGCAAATGATATTGCAGAATTTGGAAAGGCAGATATATATATATATATATATATATATATATATATATATATATATATATATATATATATATATATATATATATATATATATATATATATAATTTATTAAATTTATATACCGCCCTTCTCCTAGTGGACTCAGGGCGGTGCACAGCCAAGAATAAAAAGCACTCCAATACAAAATTTAAAATATTTGTAAAAGAATTAAATAATTTTTGGCCCAAAAATTTAAAAACCAATAGGTAATTAAAATTTAAAACCCATAAACACTTTAAACTAAAAGGGGAGGGGTTACGCCAGCCCAGCTTGACAAAATAAAAAAGTTTTTAGGGCACGGCGAAAAGCCCGGAGATCAGGTATCATACGGATCTCAGGGGGCAAATCGTTCCAGAGGGCTGGTGCTGCCACAGAGAAGGCCCTCCCCCTGGGGGTTGCCAGCTGACATTGCCTGGCTAACGGCACCCTGAGGAGTCCCTCTCTGTGGGAGCGTACTGGCCAGTGGGAGGCTATCGGTGGCAGAAGGCGGTCCCGCAAGTACCCAGGCCCTATGCCATGGAGCGCTTTAAAGGTGGTTACCAACACCTTGAAGCGCATTTGGAAGACCACCAGAAGCCAATGCAGCTCACGCAGGAGAGGTGTCACATGGGAGTGCCCCCTTGCTCTCATAATCCCCCGCGCGGCCGCATTCTGCACCAGTTGGAGCCTCCGGGTGCACCTCAAGGGGAGCCCCATGTAGAGAGCATTACAGTAGTCCAGGCGGGAAATGACGAGTGCCTGAGTGACTGTGCGTAAGGAGTCCCGATCTAGATAGGGACGCAACTGGCGTATCATATGTATATGTATATGTATATGTATATGTATATGTATATGTATATGTATATGTATATGTATATGTATATGTATATGTATATGTATATGTATATGTATATGTATATGTATATGTATATGTATATGTATATGTATATGTATATGTATATGTATATATATATGTATATATTCAATTCATGAATCCATTAGATGAGCAAATTGGGTATGTTCACATTAAAATGTGAATTAAATTATCTTTTTTCCCCCTCGTTCCTCATGTTCTGTAGGAGCTCGGTATTTCATTAAGATCATTAATTTTACCAGAAAGTAATCAAGACCATTTTTATTTGACCTGAGACTAAATTAAAAGTTTTGTACTTGATAATTCAGATCAATGAGCAAGGCGGTTAATTGTTCATTCTCTTCTGTGCCTCATTTATATAATTTGTGATCCACAGCTCCAAATGTGAAACCCCACACAATTCACCAGTTGTACTAGACTTGTTGGTTGCAGTCAGATGTGGAACCAGTGAAACAAGCTTGAAATCTCCTATTCCCCAGTACAATGCTTCTGCACCCAGCTTAAGGGGCTGCAGTATATTGTACTGAACAATGGTTTATTTTATTTTATTTTATTTTATTTTATTTTATTATTTATTTTATTTTATTTTATTTTATTTTATTTTATTTTATTTTATTTTATTTTATTTTATTTTATTTTATTTTATTTATTATTTTATTTTATTTTATTTTATTTTATTTTATTTTATTATTTTATTTTATTTATTTTATTTTATTTTATTTTATTTTATTTTATTTTATTTTATTTTATTTTATTTTATTTTATTATTTTATTTTTTGTCAAGAACATATTAAATAATAAGTGCAAACATAGATTGGATACATAAAATAGAGGAAACATTAGGACAGGGATGGTAGGCATGATGGTGCTCTTATCCATGCCCCTTACAGACCTCTTAGGAATGGGGAGAGGTGAACAGTAGACAGTCTTAAGTTAACATTTTGGGGGTCAGGTAGTGTATTCCAGGCATTGTCAGATCCATGGAAAGGATTCAGCACAAAGCCCACCATTGTAGGCTAATATAGAAGTCTTAGTTTTTTTATTTCACTTCTTAATAGAAGGAGGAGGAGGAGGAGGAGGAGGAGGAGGAGGAGGAGGAGGAGGAGGAGGAGGAGGAGGAGGAGGAGGAGAAGAAGAAGAAGAAGAAGAAGAAGAAGAAGAAGAAGAAGAAGAAGAAGAAGAAGAAGAAGAAGAAGAAGAAGAAGAAGAAGAAGAAGAAGAAGAAGAAGAAGAAGAAGAAGATGATGATGATATTATTCAGGATTGTCAATTTCTAATAGACTGACCTTTAAGGGCCAATTTCAAATGACCTTGTTTCAATGAAGCTGCATTGAAACCCGTGAGTGTCAGTTTCTATCTTTAACTTCTGTACCGTCAAGAGTCAAACGAACATCGCAATGTCACCCATGCTGCTTAAGACATAATTCACAGTGCCAACTGACACCTCCTGGAGTGGACCCAAGGCCTTTTATGCAAGTACATGTCATACCAAAAAATATCCCATTTCTTTCGGTGTACAAGAGAAAATATCGTTTTGGAAACTAGATTGCAGCTGCTATTCTCTTTGGATGCTGTGAGTGGGAAGTCACTGCCAAGAACAACAGAATGTGGAACATGAGCAGGCCATCTATCAGTACCTTCATCCCCGCTGGAGGTGTCTTGTTGAACAGATGTGAAGGGACTTCAGCTGAGCAAGGAAAGAAAACCTGGATGAAGAGACAAAGAACCTCCCTCCGTTGACGAGCAATTTGGAGACAGGATGGCTTTTTGGAGAGCGTGTGCTGAGGCTGCTGTTTCTGCTTATTGGATAACCGAGAAGGATCTTGTCTACAAATGATTTCCAAATGAAGGCTTTGGCATCGTACCGAAAGTAACTTCCAAACAACACTGCAAAAGTGCCTGTTGTGTGTCATTCTGCTGCTTTGTGAGGAACAACATGTTAGTTCTGTCTTTGCGGACTGCTGTTGATATCCGGAATTGGATATCTTTTCAATTCTTTCTCAAGGATCCTTTGCAGGTTCTGTATTAAATCTTCAACATGCCGCTAATGATACTATCACGTACTTTCAAAGCACATTCATATTATCTCCAAGGCAATGTACAATTATTATTTTTTTGTGTGACATCATTTATGGAAAAAGGAAAGACTGTCTCTAGGCTATCACTATATTTTGTCAAGGACATATGAAGTACTTGCTTTGACTGTTGTCCTGAAGCATAAAGGAATGTCCACAGCTATGATAACACGTAGCAGATTTGACTTTTGAAATCTTTGCTTTGTATGAAAGAGAAATATATATATATATACTTCTAGCAAGAACACAGAAGTGAAATGTGTTTTGTTTGCCTTTCAGGATGACTAATTGAAATTCACACTTCCTGAAGTAAATTTGTACACAACTATCTTTTTTTTTTTAGTTTTGAATCTCGCAGTGCAGTTCTCTGTTTAAAACTATAGATAGAAAGCAGGTAATAGGAAGAAAAAAAAAAGCTTGTAAAAATGTAATTAGAAATGGTGAGGTGATATGCATACAAATATTCACCAATTATGCAAATATTCATAAATTACGCAAAAGTAGTTTTTTTTTTAAACTACAGGGATGCAATGACTCAGTGGCTAAGATACTGAGATTGTTGATTGAAAGGTCGATCAACACCGAAAGCACTTGGGATTCAGCCGTTCGAATCCCAACTGCTGCATAATGTGGCACTTGTGGCGAACCTATGTGGCCATAGGTTCGCCCTGACGGTCCTATATGATTCTTCCAGTATGATTGATCCATCAAAGGTGACTTCCTTTCTCTCTACTTGCAGGACTGCCTACTACCACCAATAGCCTCCCACCGGCCAGTACGCTCTCATAGAGAGGGGCTCCTCTGGGTGCCGTCAGCAAAACAATGTCGGCTGGTGGCCCCCAGGGGGAGAGCTTTCTCTGTGGGGGCACCTACTATCTGGAATGAGCTCCCCCCAGAGATACGGAGGATCCCGGATCTGTGCACCTTCTGCTGCGCTCTTAAGACCTTTCTATTTCGCCAGGCGGGCCTGGCCTAACCTCTCTCCGTTTTTTAGCGTTAAATTTTAATCTGTTTTAAATTATTTGCAGTGTTTTAATTCTGTCTGGGCCAAATTTATTTAATCTGTTTTTAGTTGGGTTTTAAGTTTTGTATTTATGTATTTTTATCGTTGGCTGTACACCGCCCTGAGTCCTTCGGGAGTAGGGCGGTATATAAATCCAATAAAATCTAAATCTAAATCTAAATCTGCCATCTCTCTCTGTTTGAACTTCGACCAGAAAGAAAAAGACAATCTGGTCATCTAAAAGTTTCTACAACTACAGTGCCACCCATACCTATCAATTGATCTAGCTGCATAATTTATTATATATCAGGGTTTTTGTTTTTTTTAATTTGGCCAGGCCTAGGGATAATTTCTTAATCAAGGGCCTAAATTAATTTATAGTAGAATATGAACTTTAGAGTATGTGGACTGAAGGCTGTAGTTTTTGGAAGTGAAAGAAACTACTGATCCCCAGGATGCGGTGATTCTACCCGCAGGTGATATTTTGATTAAAAGTAGCTTCATTTTCTGCTAGATTAGTAATAACGAAGTTACTCGTGAAGAACACGGCATATTTTTTGTATCCTCAGGTAGAAGCAGGTAGCAGATGTATGACTTTCCTGCACATCTCTTGTAACTGAACCCATTATATATAAATTGGAATTTGATTTAAGCATCTCATTTGTAAATGTTAGACTTTAAACCAAGACTTCAGCTTGAATTTCCAAGCAATGATTAATAAATCTGTCTACTAAATCAGTCTTCTTCAACAAATAAACTGGGATTCATAAAACAGACCTTAATACCCAGAGTATATAAAGTCCTGATTTATAAATCACAGAAATGACAGAAAATCAAGCCACAATGCTTATAAATCAGCAACACTACTTTAAAAAGTGACGCGCCTCTGAAACAAGGTATAAGTCAAATGTGCCTGGCATTATAGATGTATATTTAATTGAGGTATTTCAAAAGGACACAATTAGCAGTGTCTCTTGAAGCATAATTAGAAAAGTGGCCCTTGAACTGATTAGTGAGATCATGATTAAGAACTTGATCAGTATTTATAATTTTTCGACCTAGCTATTAGAAATTGTCCCAGTGATGTCCTGAAGGGCGTAGTTGCTGGATAAAATTGGCTTCATCTAGCATTTGAAATGTTTTCTCCAACCTCGCTTTCTCTTCCAAATCTTGCACGAGGTAGTTTGGTCACAGAGAAGGTACCTCAACTTTGGTTTTGATGCGAGGGGAGCGCTTCCAAAACATCTTGCAGAATGGGGGATGGTCTGAAATCTTACTCCTACCAGAGTAAGTACTATGGAGATTTCTCTGGCACTGTGGGAAGCAATTCTTTTCTTCTTTTTTAAAAAATATTTTTTTTATTAAACAGTTTGTCTTTAAAAACAACACAAAAAACAATCACATGTATAAAAACAAGGCATGTCAAGACATAATGTATTAACCATTACATAACATTAATGGTAATTTTATAGCATTTCGTATCGATTTAGGTATTTTGCTTTTGTAATTCTCTATTCTATCATTTCTATTTACTACTCAATAGTAGAATAATTGCAATACTCCAACATATAGATATAGAGAGATATAGAGAGATATAGAGAGATATAGATATAGATATAGATGATATAGATATAGATATAGATATAGATATAGATATAGATATAGATATAGATATAGATATAGATATAGATATAGATAGATATAGATATAGATATAGATATAGATATAGATATAGATATAGATATAGATATAGATATAGATATAGATATAGATATAGATATATAATATCTTGGTGATGTTTTGATGCCAAGATGTTTTGACGAGGTCCCACAGCCAATCAACCCACTTACAACAACAAAGCCAGCACTCCACAACTCCCCACCAGTATTTATAGAGAGACGGCATCTTCGATCATGCTTTGCTCACACATGCACAAAGCCGAAGACACCAGCCTGAAGATGACGAGTAGGACCTCGTCAAAATGTTGCCAAGATACTCTCAATCTTACACCAAAAACTATATATATACATTATAGTATTCATTGTTCTTATCTACACATTTATATTTGTTTATATTTACATCTCTTTATTTAATTGTTGTTCACTTACTTTCAGTTACTTTCATTTAACTTTCATTTTTCATTTAGAAGCAATTCTTTTCAAGGTCTCTAGGTCTCAAGGGTCTGGACCTGGGAAAAACAGAAACTCAATTGCTCTGGAACTGTTAAACGGAAACAAGATTTACGTAGGCCGGAGTCTTGGCACTCAATGAGTCCTCTGGGTTTAAGTTTGTTGCAAAGTCAGTGTTGGGAGCTTCTGCCTCCCAACGTCTTTTGTAGGCAGGGCCCACATCCTCCTTCCGCCTCCGGCTCAACCGCCATCCGGTAACAACAGACACAAACACAAGAACAGTTTTTTCCTGAACGCCATCACTCTGCTAAACAAATAATCCCCTCAACACTGTCAAACTGTTTACTAAATCTGCATTACTATTAAACTTCTCGATGTTCCTATCATCCATCTCCTCCCACTTATGCCTGTATGCCTCTAATTTTTATATGACTGTATCCTTACAATTTATATTGACTTTTTCCTAATATGATTTGATTGTTTATTTGTTCCCTATGACTATCATTAAGTGTTGTACCTTATGATTCTTGATGAATGTATCTTTTCTTTTATGTACACTGAGAGCATATGCACCAAGGACAAATTCCTTGTGTGTCCAATCACACTTGACCAGTAAAGAATTCTATAATCATCCCATAGGCTTCAGTCAGCAGTCCCTGCAGGTTGTTAATTGCACGAATGAACACAGCAATTCCGCAATTTAACCAGCCAGGGAGCAGCTCTGTGGGTTGCAGCTGATCCGTTGCACCAATCAGCTGGTGCTGTTAAGTACAGTAAAGTGGTGTATAAATCTAAGTGTTATTGCCATTGCTTGAATAGGATGTGTTAGGTCAGGGGTGTCAAACTTGCAGCATCACTGCAGCATCACGTGATGTATTGGGACTTTTCCCCCCTTTGCTAAACTGCATGGGCGTGAGGCCAGCACGTGATGCATCTGGCCCGTAGGCCACAAGTTTGACACCCCTATATTAGGACATAAGGGCCGAGGAGTGAAATCAATTCATATTATTTGATACTCCCTCTACTTCTAAAACAATTGGCATGCTTGAAGCTACATTCAGAGCATAAGATGCACCCAAATTTTCATCCTCTTTTGGGGGGGGGGGAAAGGTGTGTCTTATACCCTGAAAAATACAGTAATTTCAGCATCCTGAATATAGATTGCCATGGAGAAAATCTATTTACAGTGCATTCAGAAAGTATTCACACACACACCTTTTACTTTTGGTCAATTTTGTTGTGCTTCAGCCTGATTGCACAGTTGTTCAAATTCATTTTCCTCTCATGAATCTACACTCGGTACCCCATCATGACAAAGTGAAAACAGAATTTTAGAAATGTTTGTTCATTTATTTTTTTTAAAAAAAAAGGGGGGGAGGAATTAAAATATCACATTGGCATAAGTAGTCAGGGCCTTTGCAACAACGCTTGAAATTTCACTCAGGTGCTCCCCACTTCTCTTGACCATTGCTGATATGTTCCTTGATTGGAGCCTACCTGTGGTCAATTAAATTGATTGGACGTGATTTGGAAAGGCACACCTCTCTATAGAAGGCCTCACAGTTGACAATTCATACTGTAGCAGAGCAAAAACCAGGAGGGCAAAGGAACAGCCTGCAGAGCTTAGAGACAGGATAATAGAAAAGCTCACATCTGGGGAAGGCTACAATAAAATTTCTGCTATACTGAAGAGTTCTGCACTGTTCCTAAGAGCAAGGTGGAAAACGAAACAGTGTACAGGGGGAAGGTTCAAAAACTTTCCACATGGTGCTTAAAAAGCAACCTGAACATCAGCAAGACCCAGGAGATGGTGTTGGACTTCTGGAGGAAGAGAAAGGAACCTGCCCCACTTTACATCGAGCGGGGCTGTGTAGAGAGAGTTTCCTCCTTTAAATTCCTGGGAGTCCATCTCAGGGAAGGCCTCACCTGGGAAAACAATGTGATCCAGGTGGCCAGGAAGGTCCAACAGAGACTCCATTTCCTTAGGGTCTTGCGTAAAAACAGGGTGGACCAACAACTGATGACCTCCTTTTACCGGTCCACAATAGAAAGCGTCCTCACTTATTGCATTTTGGTATGGTATGCCAGTCTGACAGCCGCGGATAGAAAAACATTACAGAGGGTGGTGAGCACAGCACAAAACATTGTGGGCTGTCCCCTGATCCCACTAGATGAGATTGCTATGTCTCACTGCCTTAGAAGAGTGAGGAAAATTCTCATGGAAGAGTGAGGAAAATTCTCATGGAAGAGTGAGGAAAATTCTCATGGATGATTCTCATGGATGACTCTCAATTCTCATGGAAGAGTGAGGAAAATTCTCATGGATG
>CM075962.1:122371848-122376848 GCA_038048745.1 Coluber constrictor foxii | reverse complement strand
TGTGGTCCACCAGCAGCCTGCAGAGCTGGCAGCAGAGTTAGACAGTGATGAGGCTGAGGAAGAACATGGGCCAGTCCTGGAGGCTGGGGAAGGCCCTGATGACGGCTCTGCATCAGAGGCAGAGATGGGGCCAGGGCCATTGGGGAGTGAGGTGTGGACTCCAGAGCCTCCAAAGACTGATAGGAGTGAGGCAGAGGAACAGGAGGAGCCTGTTCCTAATGCATGCCTGAGAAGAGCTGCCAGAAGGCAAGAGCAGCTCAAGCAAAGAGGACAACTTGGGAGTAGGGCCAAGAGATGATTGGCCTCTTCCATAAGGCTTAAAACAGACCAGCAATGGCATTTGGGCTTTGCCGGAAAACAACGTTGGTAGCTTCGTCTTCTTCTTCGTCTACGTCTTGTATTTATTTTTGTATCTGTGACTTCTGAATGTTTGCCAAGAAGGGCTTTGGCAGTTTGCCTAACAGGACCAAGGTTTGCGATAGGACTGAGGAATTTGTGTTGGGAGGAATTTGCTTTAATTTAGTTGAACGACACTGGGAATGAAGTCATTCTCAGCTGTTGGAATAAAGTTTGTTTGTTTTTTCACTGACTGATTTTCTTACTACCTACTTGGGGCTGGGTTACAACAGCTATGTTGAATTATCGGTAAAGTTATACTCTTGGTAAAATAATATGCCGGGAGTTTATTTTGCCACATATGCCAATGGGGTGGTTGACAATTTATTTAGCTCAAGAACATTGTATGCAGAGACGGGTTTCCACACTCCGTTCGCATACACACACACCTTTTGCACATGTGCTTTGCTTGTGCATGTGCCTGGCCTTGAAAATGTCACTAAGTAGGATGGCATTACGCTGAGTGGCTGAATATTACTTCTGATTGTATGTCCCTTTAGGGACTTTCTGAATTAGGATTTGCAAGGATAAGGAAGCACCAGCCATGGAAGCCAATTTTTTTCGTTGTTTTTTTTTTAAATCAAGTTTTTATTATTATTTTTAAAATTTATACATATCATTGTGTGAATGGCGTGATGTTTGAGTATCATACATTTCAATACATATAAACATATCATACTTATAAACATATCTTCATCAATGACTTGCACGAGGGGATAGATGGGGAACTCATCAGATTTGCAGATGACACCAAGCTGGCAGGAATAGCCAACATTCCAGAAGATAGTCTCAAGATACAGAAGGATCTTGACAGACTTGAACATTGGGCGCTATCTAACAAAATGAAATTCAACAGTGAAAAAAGCAAGGTTCTACATTTAGGGAAGAAAAACAAAATGCACAGGTACAGTATATGTGCTACCTTGCTCAATAGCAGTAACTGTGAGAGGGATCTTGGAGTCCTAGTGGACAACCATTTAGATATGAGCCAGCCGTGTGCAGCAGCTGCCAAAAAAGCCAACACAGTTCTGGGCTGCAAAAACAGAGGGATAGAACCAAGATCATGTGAAGTGTTAATATCACTTTATAATGCCTTGGTAAAGCCACACTTGGAATATTGCATTCAGTTTTCCTCACCATGATGTAAATAAGATGTTGAGACTCTACAAAGAGTGCAGAGAAGAGCAAGAAAGATGATTAGGGGACTAAAACATATGAAGAACGGTTGCAGGAACTGGATATGTCTAGTTTAATGAAAAGAAGGACTAGGGGAGACATGATAGCAATGTTCCAATATCTCAGGGGCTGCCACAAAGAAGAAGGAGTCAAGCTATTCTCCAAAGCACCTGAGGGTAGAACAAGAAGCAATGGGTGGAAACTAATCAAGGAAAGAAGCGATTTAGAACTAAGGATAAATTTTCTGACAGTTAGAACAATTAATCAGTGAACAACTTGCCTGCAGAAGTTGTGAATGCCCCAACACTGGATGTTTTTAAGAAGATGTTGGATAGCCATTTGTCTGAAGTGGTGTAGGGTTTCCTGCCTGGGCAGGGGGTTGGACTAGAAGACCTCCAAGGTCCCTTCCAACTCTGTTATTCTATTCTATTCTATTCTATTCTATTCTATTCTATTCTATTCTATTCTATTCTATTCTATTCTATTCTATTCTATTCTATTCTATTCTATTCTATTCTATTCTATTCTATTCTATTCTATTCTATTTTCCTATTTATTACATTCCATTTTCCTTATTTCATATTATTTACTCCTACCTTTTACACAAAATTTTAATTTTCATATAAATATTAACTAGTATGCAATAACATCTAAACCGATGTGTTTTAAGCATCCGTATTATCTTCTGTTATAGTTTCAATAGTATAACCCTCAAGAGAAAACATACAAAATTGTCCATCTGTTTTCTTTCTCCTGTACAGCATATTTCACCCATCACGGAAGCCAATTTGGAAAATCTGAACAGGCTTCCTTTCAAACAGAGTTTGAAAACTTAACTCTGATCTTGAGAAGGACGCAAAGAATCCTACGACTTCTTCACATAAGAATGAAAACAAAGACTAAGGGTACATGACAGCAGAGTTCCAATATTTGAAGGGCTGCCACAAAAAAGAGGGGATCACCTGTTTCCAAACCAGCAGAAGGGAAGAAAAGAGCCAATGGATGGCAACTAGTCAAGGAGAAAGTGAACTTAGAACTAAGAGGGGATTTCTTGATAGTAGGAACAGTTAAGCAATGGAACAGAAGTTGGGGGTGCTCCATCAGTGGAGGCTTTTAAGAAGAGATTGGACAGCCACTTGCCTGGAATGGTATAGGGCAGTGATGGCTAACCTTTTTGCTGTTATGTGCGTGGGGAGCACGGAGGATCATGTGTGCATGTGCCCACACCCATAATTCAATGCCCCCACCCAGGGGTGAAATGCTCCCGGTTCGGACCAGATCACCCGATCTGGTAGCGCTGACAGCAGATGTTTCGGAGAACTGGTAGCAAAAATCCCTGCCCTCCCCCATCATGCCCAGATGAACTGCACGGGTTTTTTTTACTCTTAAAAGCATTTTTTTCTACAACCTCTTCGGCCGAAAAAATGCTTTTAAAAGTTAAAAAAAAAAAAAAACCTCTGATGATCACGCAACTCAACTGGGATCGTTAGAGGCTTTTAAAAGCATTTTTTGTACAACCTCTTGTAGAATGCCTTTAAAAGCCTCTGGCGATCCCAGCTGAGTTGCCTGATCGACAGAGGCTTCTAAAAGCATTTTTTTCTGCAACCACTTAAGTTTGTGGAAAAAAATGCTTTTAAAAGTAAAAAAAAAAAGATGGCCATGCTCACCCAGTCACATTACCGCCCCCGCACCAAGCCATACCCACAGAACCCGTCGTAACAAATTTTAGATTTCACCCCTGCCCCTGGCCCCTGCATGTGTGCGCATGACCTCCGTGCTCCCCCTGCTTTTGGCATGTGATGGCACGGTGGGCCCTGTACGCCCGTTTTTCACCCTCCCCAGGCTCCAGAGACTTTCTTGCAGCATGGGGAGTGTGAAGACAGCCTCCCATCCACCCAGAAGCCCTCCGGAGGTTGGAAACAGCCTGTTTCCTGACTTCTGGTGTGCCCAGAAGTCTCAAAAATCAGCTGGCCGGCACATGAATGCACATCAGAGTTTAGCTAGGGCAACGCCTACGTGCCCACCGATATTGGTCTGCTTGTCACCTGTGGCATGCATGCCATAGATTCACCATCACATGTATAGGGTCTCCTGTTTCAGCAGAGGGTTGGACTAGTAGACCTCCAAAGTTCCTTTCAACTCTTGTTATTCTGTTAAGAGGAAGAATTTATAAGGACAATCCCTGGAGGTTGTCTTTGTGGATCCTGCCTCAACCGATTGTGAGTTAAGTGGGCCTCTGAGATAACTTCCAATCTTGTTGTTCAGCAGTTAAAAAACATCTCAGCTGAAGGGAAAGACCCTCATAGGTCTAGCAAGCCCTATTTATTGATTTTGCCCAAAACAAGAATAGGATCTATACAAATAATTTTGTCACAATGGGAACCTTGCTGGAGGGTATATTCTCCTGGCCATTGAAACATGCTGATTGCAAGTTTCTCAGAATACAGAAACATCAAATGTAAAATGACTCATTTGAACCTTTGAATCGAGACTCCAGTTGCAGCACCCAACACATTAAGTAGGAACATAAATAATATTCCTGGGATGTGAAATGACATCTTATCACATTATATCTCTAGCAGTGGGAAAAAAAAACATTCAAGTGTATTTATGAAATGAAGTTGCTCGTAATTATCACTTATGCTTGCCTCTTTAAGGATCCGATAAAGTAGATGAAAATGTGAAGGGATGTGCGTACGTACAACAAGTACATATGCTCTAGGGCAGATCACACTTTTGTGTACTACCGGTTATGACAGAAACATATATAGTCATTTACTTCAAAACAACTGAGAACAAAGAAAAAAGAAAAAAAAAGAAAGAAAGAAAAAAGAATACATGCACTAAAATTAAACCAGATAAAATCTTATAAGAAAAGTCGCTGCAGGTGTATATTCAATACTGCTTGATGAGTTGAACTCTATTAAGCCAAATTCAAGGCTTTATTGTAAGACTTAAAACTCAGAATAACTTTATTGTCACTTTGAATGTACCCTAATCGGCATACATGAAAATGAAATTTCATTGCACATATATCTCAAAGGGTCTCCGCCTCTAATATACACTATATAAACATGACAAAATAATAATGATGATGATGATGATGATGATGATGATAATAATAATAATATTAATTATTATTATTATATTATTATTATTATTATTATTATTATTATTATTATTATTATTATTATTATTATTATTATTATTATTATTATTATTATTATTATTTTATTTATATGCCGCCCTTCTCCGGAGACTCAGGGCAGCTTACAATGCATTAAGCAATAGCCTTCATACTTTTGTATATTTATACAAAGTCAGTTTATTGCCCCCACAAACTGAGTCCTCAATTTACCTACCTTAGAAAGGATAGAAGGCTGAGTCAATCTTGAGCTGGTGAGATTCAAACTTACAGTTATTGCAGA
>CM075962.1:122364348-122366848 GCA_038048745.1 Coluber constrictor foxii | reverse complement strand
AATTTATTTGCTCGAATTCCTCTCACATTACTTTCATTCCTTAACTTGGGGGATGTTGGGGTTATGCCAGCCCAGCTTGACAAAATAAAAAAGTTTTTAGGGCACAGCGAAAAGCCCGGAGATCAGGTATCGTACAGATCTCCGGGGGCAAAATCGTTCCAGAGGGCTGGTGCTGCCACAGAGAAAGCTCTCCCCCTGGGTGTCACCAGCCGACATTGTCTGGCTGACGGCACCCTGAGGAGTCCCTCTCTGTGGGAGCGTACTGGCCGGTGGGAGGCTATTGGTGGCAGAAGGCGGGTCCCGCAAGTACGCAGGCCCAATTAACATCCAGCTGCCTGCAATTTATGTGAGTTCAATCTTAGCAGGCTCAAAATCGACTCAGCCTTCCATCCTTTCTAAGGTAAATTGAGGACCCAGTTTGTGGGGGCAATAAGCTGACTTTGTATAAATATACAAAAGTATGAAGGCTATTGCTTAACGCATTGTAAGCCGCCCTGAGTCTCCGGAGGAGGGCGGCATATAAATCAAATTAAAATAAAATAAAATAAATAAAATCTATCCTATTCTAGCATATCGACTTGGCCCTTGGATGATCTTACTTTTGTATGTGTTTCCGTGTATCTTATGATCTATGAGGCATCAATAGACAGGTGCAGACAAAAAAAAAGGAAACAAGGATGAGCAAAGGTGTGAATGAGGCTTAAATTGTTGATCTAAGTCCCTTCCCCAATGTGCTACCTTGTCCTCTATCTCCATGGTAATGCCGAGCCATCCTACCCTCATTAGGATTACACCTATAGCCTCTTTTGTTTTGTTTTTTTGCTCAGTGCGATTTTGTAAACAATCTTCAAATGAAGACCCTCAAGGAAGCACGTATCATCTTGTCTCCCTCTTGCTCAAAATGGTTAACTGTGGCCAGATCTCTCTTTGACACCTGGTAAAAATAGCACTGCTACCTATTATGCTAAGGTGCACTGGAAAGACAGCAATTTGTCTCCCACAATGTCAAACTGTGCTCTACATCAGCTCATTATTTAGTAGTCAACCAGAGGAGGTGTTTGGTCTCATCATTAGAACAGTTAATAGCAGCTATTGAGCAACAGGCAAGCAACTAAGTTAAACAAAGTATAATGCCCGGAAAGAGCATTAAAGCACAAAGATCCTGCGGTGAAGATCCATAAAATTGACTCGAAGGCAGCTCTCTAACCCATGATCCATGGGAAAGCAACCTCATTTGAAAAATAAAATCAACAGGTCCTGCTTAATCAGTCCAATTATCTGAGGGGGAAAAAAAAAGAAGCAGAGAGAAAAAGTTGTTAATGAAGATAAGCTAGAGAGGGAAGGCAACAGGTCAGCGGAGACGAAGATGTAATAAGGAAAACCTTTCAGGATGGAATCAGAGAAGTTATTAAAGGAAAGAGCAGATTTGCAACTAAGAGATAATGATACGATTCTCAGCACTGACAACGGGGCTGTCCGTGGAAACCTTCAAGGGACAATTCTTACCAGTCTGCACCTGGGTGGAATATGCTGAAGCATAATAAAGAGTCAGGTTTTAACAAGACAAATAAGAAATGAAATTAACTGACTTTGGGACTTTCTGTGCAGACTGCGGTATCTCTCTGACAGATTGAAAGTCTGGGGTTGGTTTTTTTTCCCCCCTGAAACTTGATTTGAATTAGGGTGCTAGTTCTGGATGTGAGATTTAATTCTCTATCTCTGTCTTTCTCTGTGAGTTTCTCTGAGTTTACTATGCTTAAAATGCTTTTTGAATGGATATCTCATTACAGATGAAAAATGATACAATGAAAGAGAGAGATGGGAAGGAAGGAAGGAAGGAAGGAAGGAAGGAAGGAAGGAAGGAAGGAAGGAAGGAAGGAAGGAAGGAAGGAAGGAAAAAAAGGAGGGAGGGAGGGAATTGGGGAGGAAGAATGGATCTAGAATTGAAGATATACTGTAAATAGCATTTTATTTTTAAAAGTTTTTTTTTTAAAAAAAATCTGTGTTCTCGTTTTTCTCCTTTCATTCCAATTAAAAAACAGGGTGTTAGGAGCCAGAAATTCAATGAGAAGTAAATGGCAATATATTTCATTTACATTATATATTTTTGTTTTGTTTTGTATTTTAAAAACCCTATTCTGAACAAACTGCAGCAGGAAACATGATTTATTTTGGGAATTGAGTCCTCAAGCTTCATGAAATGAATTCTCATTGTTTGTGTGATCCAATAAGATTTTTCATTCTAATTTGGAGGTTGGGGGAAAAAAAAGTCTCCGAAGTTTAAAGACAACGGTTATCTTTATTTTTCCTTTTTATATATATATTTCACAATACTGGGATTCGATGATTCTGTAACTGAGGGAAATCAATCTACAGCTGTAACTGATCAATCAATAAATTATGAGCCATGGTGGAACAATGGTTAGAATGCAATATTGCTGGCTCACTCACTGCTTGCTGCCAGGAGTTCAAACCTGACTTACTCAAGGTTGACTCAGCC
>CM075962.1:122292391-122364148 GCA_038048745.1 Coluber constrictor foxii | reverse complement strand
AAAGACATCTCCATGGTCATGTGGTCAGCATGACTCAACACTGAAGGCGCACAGAGCGCTGTTACCTTCCCACCAAAGGTGGTCCCTATTTTTCTACTTGCATTTTTTAAGTGCTTTCAAACTGCTAGGTTGGCAGAAGCTGGGACAAATAACGGGAGCTCACCCCGTTACGCAGCACTAGGGATTCAAACTGCTGAACTGCCCACCTTCTGACCGACAAGCTCAGTGTCTTAGCCACTAAGCCACCACGTCCCCTAGAATAAAGATAGATATGTACAGTTAGATGTAGATATTTGAAAGTTGAGACACTCAAGAATATATTTTCATATTCAAGAGATGGATAGTATTTTTTTTCCATCTCGTTGCTGGTTCCAGGAAAACCTACATGACTTCAGACAAATGGTTATCCAACATCATCTTAAAAACTTCCAGTGTTGGAGTATTCAAAACTTCAGCAGGCAAGTTGTTCCATTGATTAATTGTTCTAACTGTCTGGGAATTTCTCCTTAGTTCTAAGTTGCTTCTCTCCTTGATTAGTTTCCACCTATTGTTTCTTGTCCTACCCTCAAGTACTTTGGAGAATAGCTTGACTCTCCCTTCTTTGTGGCAGCCCCTGAGATATTAGAAGACTGCTCTCATGTCTCCCCTAGTCCTTCTTTTCATTAAACTAGACATACCCAGTTCCAGCAACTGTTCTTTGCATGTTTTCACCTCCAGCCCCCTAATCATCTTTGTTGCTCTTCCCTGCACTCTTTCTAGAATCTCAGTATCTTTTTTACATCGTGGCGACCGAAACTGGATGCAGTATTCCAAGTATGGTCTTTCCAAGGCATTAGAAAGTGGTATTAACACTTCACGTGACCTTGATTACACGTGATTAGTTTCCATCCATTGTTCCTTGTTTGTCTTCAGGTACTTTGGAGAATAGGTTCTCTCTCTCTCTCTCTCTCTCTCTCTCTCTCTCTCTCTCTCTCTCTCTCTCTCTCTCTCTCTCTCTCTCTTCTTTGTGGCAGCCCCTTAGATATTGGAAGACTGCTCTCCCCTAAGCCTTCTCTTCATTACACTAGACATATCCAGTTCCTGCAACCGTTCTTCTTATGTTTTAGCCTTCAGTCTCCTTTGTTGCTCTTCTCTGCACTCTTTCTTGAGTCTCAACTTCAATGTTGTTCTTTGTCATGTCTCCATAGAAACGAATGCTATCAGTGTCTGAACCACGAACTAGATACTAAGGGAATCATAAGCTTAGGAAAGATGGCTACAACCTCAGTAGGTTTTCTTTCTCAAAGGAAACAGGTATTCTTCCAGATCTTCTTTCTAAGATGGAGAGCTTTTGTTATTACAAATTGCCAGGGGTGGGCTGCTGGGGGTTCTCAGGGGTTCAGGAGAACCTCTAGCTAAAATTTGGTGCAGATCAGAGAACCCTCAAATCCCACTCTGGCTGGCCCCACCCACCCCACCCCTGCCCTCCCAGGAGTCACCACATGGCCTGTTTTGGATGCAAGTGCAGAGGCTCGGGGAGGGCAAAAAATGGGCCTACCGGAAGTTCAGAAAGGCCAGAAATGGGCCAATTTTGGGCCTCCAGAGGGCCTCCGGAGCCTGGGGAGGCCGTTTTTGCCCTCCCAGAGGCTCAACTAAAGTCTGTGGAACACAGGGAGGGAAAAAACACCCCTTCCCTCCGCCATGGTACAGGAGGCCGACTAGGCTATGCCCACCATGGCCACACCTACCCAGCAACTGGGCAGAGAACCCCTTGCTAAAATTTTTGAAGCCCACCCCTGCAAATTGCTACACTGAGACACCACAACATTCCCCCCCAACACACACACACTTGTGGTATCTCATCCTGACCCATCATGAAGAAATCTGGTTCATAATGAACCGATCTGCAACTGACAAACTACTGAAAGTGAATATCGATTTCAGTAGAGCTTCCTTCTGAGCAATTATGCTTAAAATTGACACACAGCAGTTGCAAAGAAAAGAAATTGCACTTTTTTAAAAAAAAATCCCACCTGATTTATACTAGGAGAAAACTATAGTAAGTGTAGAACAAACTCCACAATATTTTTCACCATGTACTTTGAGCTATTCTCTATCGGGTAATGACAGAACTAATGTTCTCACTTACATGTATATCTTTAACGGCAGTTTTCAGATAATAACCCTCTGGGAATACATTTAATCTGTCAGAGTTCCAAGCAGTGGTAAAATCTAAATTTTTTTACTACTGGTTCTGTGGGCATGGCTTGGTGAGCGTGGAGTAGCTTGGTGGGTGTGGCTTGGTGGGCATGGCAGGGGAAGGATATTGCAAAATATCAATTCCCTCCCCACTCCTGGGAGAAGGATATTGCAAAGTCTCTGTTCCCTCCCCACTCCACGGGAAGGATACTATAAAATCCCCATTCCCTCGCCATTCCTGGGGAAAGGATATTGCAAAATCTCCATTCCCATCCCACTCTGAGCCCAGCCAGAGATGGCATTTGCCGGTTCTCCAAACTACTCAAAATTACCACTACTGGTTCTTCAGAACCTGTCAGAACCTGCTGGATTTCACCCCTGCTTCCCAGTAACAAGCCCAACACAATCAAAACTTTGAGGAAACCTGGGGTTTCCTCAAAGTATAAATTTATTAGGCATGTCATATTGGCACGGCTGGTGAAAACCCGACTCTAAAGGACACAAAGTTTTCCCCACCCAAACTGAACCCCAAAATGCAGGCCACACGTCCATCACGTGGTCCAATCCAGGGGTGGTCTTCACTTACCTTTGCTACCAGTTTGCACAAGTGAGCGCGCATGGTCTCTTCACACCACCTGCACCACCTCCGTACATCTGCAGGGCCTTCTGCACCATTAACAACAGGAAGTGATGATGTCCGGGTGGATGGGCAGAGCCTCCCCCAGCCACTGCTACTGGTTCACACAAACGGGATAAAAACAGCTGAATACCACCACTGGTCCAATCAAGTCACAGTCCCAACTCCAGTTGGCTTCAGTCCAGAGGTGAAATCTAGCAGGTCCTGACAGGTTCTGGAAAGCCAGTAGTGGAAATTTTGAGTAGTTTGGAGAACCGGCAAATACCACCTCTGGCTGGCCCCAGAATGGGATGGGAATGGAGATTTTGCAATATCCTTTCCCTGCTATGCCCACCAAGCCACATCACGCCCATCAAGTCACACCCACAGAACCGGTAGTAAAAAAAAAACCCTGGATTTTACTACTGGTTCACTCCGCACCTTCCCAGGATCTGGTAAGAACACCCTTGGTTCCCAGGAGAAAGAACTTTATTTTGGCTACACATCCCCAGCTATCTCTGTCTTCCCCCTCCCATTCCCACAGCTTCAACCGGCCTTGCTGTGGCAGCCCTGAAGATGCTCCAAAAATGTCTTCAGGGCTGACGCAAGCGTTTTTTACTCAGAAGGGGAAATATATTGACTGTTATATTTGACTGTTATAATATTTGACTGTTACAGGGCAGAATTAAGAAAAGGGGGCATGGATGGCTGATGAAACCTAAAGAGGTAGAAATAGATCTACTCCAGTCTCCCTCATAAATTCAGACAGATAGCAGAATGGCTGCTGTGGTGTTTGGGAAGGCCTAAAAGCTGGCGAATTGAGATTTCACTGAAAATTAGGCTATGAAACATCTTGATATATGTAGGAAAATCCCTGGCATAAAGAAATATACATACATACATACATGTATGTATATATGCTCACGCAGGAGAGGTGTCACATGGGAGTGCCCTCTTGCTCCCATAATCCCCCGCGCGGCTGCATTCTCCACCAGTTGGAGGATATATATAATGCTGGATAATAAAAACAACTTGAACATCTGGTGATTTGCAAGTGTACTCCAGCAGGTTCAACCATGCAGTCGTCTTCTGCTCAAAAACAAAGATCCTTGGCAACTTGTGAGAGGAATTTTAATAAGTAATTATTTACTTACGTGAACATGACAGAAGTTAAATGAATCTGTTCTGCTTCCTTTAATCCTACGTGACTAGGTGGCGAAACATTTTGACCTTACTCATACTTCAAAGTATTTGGAAATGGTCTATAATTCTGATGTTGAGGAAGTGTGCGAGAGATCAAACGAGGAAGGCTTCGGTTCAGATGTTGAATGTAATATTACGGCACAAATTAAAGACTATTATTCTGTTTTCTCCCCCACTGTCAATTTACAAGGACCTCAAAAATTATGAGGGCAAACAGGATTTCCTCAAGCAAGATAGGTCATCAGAGTTGCTTGAACTGAAGGAATCTTTTTTCATAAAGCAGAACAGCGTTGATAAAACAGCTTCAATAATATTTAGCCAAATTGATCTAAACTGTCAAGGCCATTTATTAAATATATGTATTTAAACGTAGATGAAACTTATCAAATTTCCTGACTGTTGGAACGATCAGTGGGTTTTTTGGTTTTTGATACCCCAAAATTACCAGTTTTCAGGAGACATACACAGAGAGCATCCAATTAGCTAGATGTCTAATAGCTGTGCAGGTCTGATGCACAAATTACTTTGAAGACTGGTTTAGACCAAGGGTGAAATCCAGCAGGTTCTGACAGGTTCTGGAGAACAAGTAGCGGAAATTTTGAGCAATTCGGAGAACCGGCAAATACCACCTCTGGCTGGCCTCAGAGTTGGGTGGGAATGGAGATTTTTGCAATATCCTTCCCCTAGGAATGGGGAGGGAATGGAGATTTTGCAGTATCCTTCCCCTGCTATGCCCACCAAGCCACGCCCACCAAACCAGTAGTAAAAAACTGGTAGTAAAACCGGTAGTAAAAAAATTTGGATTTCACCACTGATTTTCATGCATAACAACAGCTTTAGGCTGGTGTTTTTAACTGTTAAGTAATATAATCCACATTAATAATTCCTTGCTATCTAGACCAGGGGTAAAATCTAGCCAGTTTTATCCTTCCCCTGCCACGCCCACCAAGCCACGCCCACAGAACCGGTAGTTAAAAAAAAAAAGGATTTCACCACTGGTTTAGACATTATTTAATTGCCTTTCATTCTTTATATTAGTCTTCTGAACCAAGAAATCAATTTACGGCAGTTCCATGCTAGCGGTGCTTCACCAACAACCCAGTCTACAATCAGTTGTCTGATTGTTCATCCTGTTTTGTTCCCAATGCTGGAAAAACAGCACCTGTTGGACTCCTAGAAGGAACCAAATCTGAAAAGCATAAGATGGAATGTTTAAAACCGAAAGAGAGTTTAACAACAATGCTTAGGAAAAAAACATATTCTGCCAATAACTGCTAGGTATCCTGGCCGTTTAGATACTACCTATCTTCAGTGGCTGCTTAAGGATGAACAATCCATAACTACAGCTCAGGTGGCCAGATTCTGCACAGCAGCATTGGAGATTTGTCACAAACCTGTGTCTTCTCTACCATAGTTATGTTGTCACATTTGCAACAAATGTGGCAAACCTTTTGCACTGCTTAGTCCTTTCCCTTTTAGCATTGAACCTACAATTGGGACGCCCTGCGCATGGTCACTACGCCCTCGACCCATCCTGTCTGGTCTACTGTAACGCTCTCTACATGGGGCTCCTCTTGAACAGCACTCGGAGCTCCAACTGGTCCAAATGTGGCCACGCAGGTGATTATGGAAGCGACTTGATGCACCCATGTGACACCTCTCCTGCACAAGCTGCACCAGCTCCCAGTGGCCTTCCGGGTGTGGTTCAAGGTGCTGGTTATCATCTTCAAAGCACTCCATGGTTTAGGACCCAGATACTTATGGGATCACCTTCTGCCACCAATAGCCTCCCACCGACCAACACGGTCCACAGAGAGGGATTCCTCAGGGTGCCGTCGGTTAGACAATGTAGACTAGTGGCCCCCAGGGCGAGAGCATTCTCTGTGGGGGTACCCATCCTCTGGAATGAATTGCCCCCGGGGATACGTATGATTCGCAATCTGCATATCTTTCTCCATGCCCTTAAGACCCTGTTATTTCAATAGGCTGGACTGGCTTAACAAGAAATTGGATGGGATGTTTTAAATCTGTGGGGTTTTAACTGAAGGGCCAAAATATTTAATTTGTTTTAAATTGTTTTTAAATTTTGTATCTCATATTGTTTTACTGTGTCTGTACACCACGCTGCGTCCTTCGGGAGAAGGGAGGTATAAAAATCAAATAAATAAATAAATAAACAAACAAACAAACAAACAAACAAACAAATAAAAATAAATAAATAAAATGGGCCACACAGTTTATGGATTGCAATTTTAGTATACTTAGACCATGTATAATTGACAGACTGGGTTTTATTGTAGATTTTAGTTATTTTATTATTATTTATTATTTATTTATTATTTTATACTAGAATTTTTAATTGTATATCTATTGACCATTTTTATTTGTTCTGGTCTCAGACTGTAATAAACTGATTGAGTGATTGACAACAATGCTTGCTTGCTTTTTGTGGAAGCAAAAATGTTTGCCGGACAAAACTTGGTATAAAAGGGGCAAATGCAGAAACCGTATTCTAGTGATATGCAGTATAATGAATTTCCGTGATATTGTTAAATATTACACCTGTACATAAACATTACAAGCATCAGTATTGTCCAATAAAATGTGTCACAAAAAAAAAAAAAGGATCCAGATTTAGTTGCAAAGAAGCCCCTTTTTTTTTTTTGCATTATTTTTTTTCATGGCAAAATCCCCAGATCTGTACTTTGTCTCACATAAGTGGAGAGTCTACATAAAGTTATGTTTTTTAGCAAAGCGTAAATCCTAGCAATTTGTTTTCTTGATGACAGTACAGAAAATATTTGCCATTTGCCTCTTTCTGAGAAGTTTTTTTTTTCTTTCTAACTTTCAACTACAGCCCTTGAAATTGTCTGAAGCCTTCCAGTGCAATACTACCCAAATGGGTCCAGCCAAGGTTAGCTAGGAGCTGCCATCTGCTATAGACTTAATGTTTCTGGATCAAAATACAGCATAGAAAGGAGAACAAGAGAGGAGCTAAAAACTGAACAATCAAGGGCCGGTCATCCAAGTTATACAGCAAGCTACTTTTACATTATTCATTTCCAAAATAGATGATCAACCTTTTAGGTTGAAGGGGGAAGAATAAGAATAAGAAAATACTTCAATGATACCTAGGATCGTGGCAGCAACCTATATCAACCATCAGAGCCAGTCAATGATATTTGTGATATATTTTGAAATGTTCAGTTGATTGAGTTTCATGTTTAATGAATACAAGAGATAATAATAATAGTACCAATAGTAATATGCTCCTTGGATGCAATCCCAAAACAACTGGAGCACCACTTGAATATCATCGGCATTGACAAAATCCCCATCAGTCAATTGCAAAAAAAGCAGCTTTACTTGGAACAGCTTTCATCCTGTGATGATATCTGCAACATCATCAGACATCCACTTCTGCCTATTCCTACTCAATAAGTAGATAAAAATGCCAAACACAGTGTGAACATCTGGCTGACTTTGTGATGGGCCATAATAATAAAGAACTACAAAGGATAAAGGGAAATTTAAAAATGGAAGGCTGTTCTGTACTGTCTGTTTCAAGTCTTCGAGCCTTTAGATGCACTCCCTGATGGGAATTTATTTATTTTATTTTATTCTATTTTCTATACCGCCCTTCTCCAAAAGGACTCAGGCAGTGTACAGCCAGAATAAAAACACAAAAACATACAAACATCATAATTTAAAAATTTAAAATTATTAAAATTATTAACAATTTTGGCCCAGTTTGCTTAAAAACCCAGAAATTAAAATACAAAATTAAAATTCATTTACATAGTCAGCCACGCCTGTCGGAACAGCAGGGTCTTGAGGGCACAGTGAAAAACACGGAGGTTGGAGATCTTACATATCTTACATATCTCCGGGGGCAGTTCATTCCAAAGGGCAGGAGCTCTCACAGAGAAGGTTCTCCCCCTGGGTGTTGCCAGTCGACACAGCTTGGCCGACGACACCCTGAGGAGTCCCTCTCTGTGGAAGTGAACTGGCTGGTGGGAGGCTATTGGTGGCAGAAGTGGTCTTGTAGGAATCAAACTTCTATATATTTTGGGGCTAGGGAAGCATTTAAGGGGCACCATAAACCTACTGCACCCATTTTACCTCTTCCAAATGACTCTGACACCCCTCCTAGAAATCTCACATGTGGGTACACCACAGGGTTGTCCCTTACTGTATACTCTTTATGTGCATGACTGCATTCCCACTCACGATAGTAATACTATTACTAAATTTGCAGATGATTGAAAAGTGGTGGGACTCATCTCTGTGGAGGATGAGCCTGCCTGTCGAGATGAGGTGGCCGGGTTGTTTTTGTGGTGTGAAGACAATAACTTGGTCCTTAACACCAATAAGATCAAGGAGCTTATAGTGGACAATAGATGGAATAGATTTAGACATCCAGGCCTTGCTTATCAATGGATACCGAGTGGAGCAAGTGGCCAGTTTGAAGTTTCTGGATGTTATCATAAAAGAGGACCTGACCTGGGGCACTCATATTGCAGCCCTGGTCAAAAGGGCCCAGCAGAGATTATACTACCTGAGACTTCTCAGGAAACAACAACTGAATGAAAAAGTGCTGGTGACCTTCTACCGCTTCACCATAGAGAGTATTTTAACTTACTGCACCTATGTATGGTTTGCCAATTGTACAGTGGCAGATTGGACAGAGCTCCAGAGAGTCAATGTCATTGCCCAGAGGATCATTGGTTGCCCTCTCCCCTCCTTGGAAGAGCTTTATAGCTCCCGCTGCCTTAAGAAAGTTCAAAACATTCTTAAAGATCCATCTCATCCTGGGAACCTTTTTCTTTTCTTTTTTTTTCCGAACTATTACCATCTAGCAGGCGGTACAGGATAATAAAAACAAGGCTGAAAAACAGCTTATATCCCAGGGCAGTAACTATATTGAATTCTACAGTATAGTGCAATATTAATACAATATCAGGGGTTTTCAATTCAATTGTATAGAATGGGAAGGATGGGTGTTTGTGTTTTATTTTTATAGTTATAATGTACACTGAAGATGGCATTTAATTGCGTTGTGCAAAGACAATAAACAACTAAACTAAACTAAACTAAACTAAACTAAACTAAACTACTATGGAGGCCTTCAGGCTGATGGGAAATGTGCACTTCTCATGTAGGCTATGAACAGCAAAGCAGGAATGATTGATTTCGGGTTTACTGTAAGTATACCAGAGGTGATATTCAGCTGGTTCGGACCAGTTCACCCAAACCGGTAGCGGAAATCATGGGTAGCCCGACCCCCACCCCTCAACCCCGCCACCCCAGCTCTATGCCATCCTATTTAGGCATGTTTTTGATGTCGGGTGCATGTAATGAAGGCATGCACGCAAGCAAAGTGCATGCACGAAGGGTGTTTATGAGCAAAAGCACATGTACGGAAGGCTGGGTGCATGGGCAGAAAGAAGACGCATGCGCAAACTGGATGCATGTGCACAAAACAAGCCCAGGTGTGTGCGGCAAACTGGTAATAACCTAATGTGAAACCCACCACTGAAGTATACTGTTTTATCCCATGCAAGAGAAAAATGGGAGATGGGTCAAGCTAGTAGAGACAAGTTTCATAAGCCACACCAAAAGGTTTTTTCCCCCGTATGCCAGAAACCAAGTGAGGGTGAAGATGGAGAACATAACACTTGACAAACGATCATGGAACCATTAAACCTCCAATCGGGAAGCCAACAATTTTGAAAGGAACATATCTTGCCAATCGTAATAATCTGCAGCAGTATGTTTATCACAACACGTCTCCACCATAGCGTTAATAACACTTGATTATATTTTGCTGGCTTTAATGTTTTGCTTGACTAAATGTACCCATGTGGGGGTTTCAGCAATTCTCACATTTGTCACCTTGGGGCCGATGGTAACTTAACAACAGTTCCTGCAAAATTACTCTGGCGAGGAAACATATTGGAAAAATAAACGAAGGAACAGGACATTCCTCTTAGATCCACCTTCAACAAGAGGCGTACGGGATCCACTGCATTTTGCACGCAATTATATGTTTTTGTCTAATATTAATTAATAGGTCAAGTGGCACTTAGAGAGATGTTAGGCATTAATTAACATTTAAAAACTATCACATATGACATATTAATTAGATATCAATCACTTATTGCTGGTACTGACATTTAATAAGCATTTTCATTTACACCCAAAAAAGAGCTCCCTAACTTGCCACCATGTTTTAAAGAGACAAAATTGAGACAAATAGTCTCTGCAGATTTAACATGTTAATTGCTGTCTGCTCTTAACTATTATAATTCGTAAGATAATTTCTAAACGAAGCAGCTGCTTTTTTTTAAAAAAAAAATGCCACCATGTAGTTAGCTTGTAAACATAAAGATAGGAAGCTATGAAAACAGTTGCATGAACTCTATTTTAAATGTTTTGGAAGCTATGACATAATGATCCTAGCCTGTGTTTATATAACACATAATTATACGGAATTCTTCCTGAACTGCTTCATTGTACTGTAAACATTGAAAGGGATATTCTTTTCGTTACATATTATGAATTTATGTTACTATGAATATTCATGTTTTTGTAGCCCTTGTTCGGCCTTTTGCAAATGTTAGGAATGTGTTGAAGGCTCAGCTCGTTCTGTCGTTTTCATACCCTTCTGAAAGTAGGCAAAAAACTTAATTCTAATTATTTAACCAAAAAAAAAATGGCTTTAGGGACCTGGTTTATGATCCAGGACTCATAAATGTGCCTTGCCTTTGGCATCATTTTATACAACTATCTGTCTAGCTTCCTTCAACTACCTGTCCAGCTTCCAGTTTCTGCAACCCAACAAGACAGATACAGACTTCAGAGGATCATTAGAACTGCAGAAAAAACAATGGCTACCAACCTGCCTTCCATTGAGGACCTGTCTACTGCACGAGTCAAAAAGAGGGCTGGGAAAATATTTACAGACCCCTCACATCCTGGACATAAACTGTTTCAACTCCTACCCTCAAAATGACGCTATAGAGCACTGCACACCAGAACAACTAGATACAAGAACAGTTTTTTTCCTGAATGCCATCACTCTGCTAAACAAATAATTCCCTCAACACTGCCAAAACTATTCACTAAATCTGCACTACTATTAATCTTCTCATCATTCCTATCATCCATCTTCTTCCACTTATGACTGTGTGACTGTAACTTTGTTGCTTGTATCCTTACGATTTATATTGACTGTTTCCTAATATGATTTGATTGCTTATTTGTACCTTATGACTATTATTAAGTGTTGTATCTTATGATTCTTGACAAATGTATTTTTTCTTTTATGTACGCTGAGAGCGTATGTACCAAGACAAATTCCTTGTATGTCCAATCACATTTGTCCAATAAAAAATTCTATTCTATTCTATTCTATTCTATTCTATTCTATTCTATTCTATTCTATTCTATTCTATTCTATTCTATTCTATTCTATTCTATTCTATTCTATTCTATTCTATTCTATTCTAACCATGCTGAACACCAAATTAATATTGCTCTGTGGCCTAATAAAGGAATCTTGCAAATGTAAGAGCTAAAAAAGGAGAGAACAGGATATCAACATCAAATATTCTTTGTTCTCAGCACTAAGGAACCCTTTCATGAAGACACTAAGCCAGCCAAATTTACTTTCTAATCACACTTGGAGATGTTTAATTCAACCACTGTGTGGATATTAAAGATCTTCAAAACAGCAAGCTTGATTTTATACTTGGTGAGCTTTACATTCTTTGGATGTAAGAAATATTAAATAGAGACTTGAGGATTTAAATTAATACTCATTTGGCAAAAAGGACAAAAACAATTTTGATTTAAAAAACTTTTAAATGGATTGGGAGACCAGAGATTGGTATATTGGCTGTAAGAATCAGAAACAGCACAACGACTAGCTTTCTAGGTGTACTTCACATTGTCTGGGCACACTTGTTACCAGCTAAAGGGAAAAGTAAAAGTAAGTAGACCTGGGTATAGTTCAGTAGAAAGAAGACCAGGGTCTTCTGGGTTGGTGGGATAGGAAGAAGTCCCACTGGTTCTTGTGAACTGATAATGGAAATTTTGAGTAGTTTGGAGAACTGGTAAATACCACCTCTGCCTGGCCCCGCCCCCAATCTATTTGCTCCCTCCCAAGTCCCAGCTGATTGGCTAGAAGGAAAAAATCAGGGCTCACTTGACAAAGAAGAGGAAAAAAAATAAGACACCATTGCTTTAAATTGAGAAGCCAAGAAGCCTCCCAACTGATCGGCTAAAACTGATCCGCTCCTTGTAAACTGCTCGGTGGTGGTAGATTGGCAATTGAGGCCAAGCTGCCTGAAAGTGGTTTCCGATGCTCTCGGTGGTGGCAGAGTGGCAAAAAACTGTTTAAACTCTTGCTGTGGCGCTTCAAAGGGCCTCCCTACAGCTGAGCAGCGGTAAAAGGCAGTGTGGTGGTAGACCAGTGCACTCCAAAGACAAATGGGGAGACCAGAATGCTCCAAAAATAAATGGGTAGATCGGTACGGCTCTGCAAGCAGTTAAAAGCCTGGTAGACCAGTACCTCTGCTAAATCCTAAAGAATTGTTTGTCACATGACCATCAAACCATGCCCACAAAATAAGCCACGCCCACAGAATTGGTTGTAAAAATTTTTAGAACCCACTCCTGATTTCACTTCTCATCCAAGAAGCTTCTTCCATTCTGCATTGTATTCATTGCAATGTACAATGCACATTCATTCCGCATCCATTTATTTCAGCCAATCTCACTAACACATACGTACACGCTCCTTAATTATCCCATTCCCTCAGCTTTCATCGTATTTTGTTTTGTTTTGTTTGCTTGGCAGGCTTGGTTCTCACTTCCCTAACCAAAAAAAAAAAAAAAAAAAGGAAAAAGGAAAAAGGCAGAGGCATTTTAGACACTGCCAATTTTTTTCCCTTTCTTTCGGTAATTTCGGTAATTATTCATTGCTTCCTACAAAACACTCACTAATATTGAGTGAAAGTACAATGCCTGGTATAGTTTGGTTGCATTTGCGTGTATTCTGTTGGATACAATACCACTTTTCGCTTATTTTCTAAGCTGGGGTTTCCGCCTAAGACCAGAGCTCATGGATGGTTAGGAGGATAAATTGCAAAAAGTGTTTCCTGCCGCAGGATTATCCTGTACACACACTGTTTGATTTCGTATTCAGCGGTATTACACATTTCTAAACCATCAGTCAAGCGTCTGTCAGATCCAGAAATCCTTAGTATAATCGTCTGCCACTGAGTTTTTTATTGAAAAGACACACACTTTGCAACAACATGTACAGAATGAAATTCTTCAATGAATACCTTGCAGGCAGGCCTGTCATTTAGCAAATTCTATCAAATTCCAAGGAAACTCTGCAGTAGCTTAGACAAGAGCGGAAGATCAAGGATGTCCCTATTCTCTTCTAAGGCTCAACTTATCCTTGATTCTTTAGAGACCCAGAGAAGCAATGCCTGGAATCCCTTGGTCTGGCTATGGGAGACACAACAAGATCATAGAACTCCTCAGAAATATACCATATTTTTCAGAGTATAAGGTGCACCGGAGTATAAGACCTCACCTTAGTTTTTGGGGAGGAAAATAAGAAAAAAGCTGATTGGCAGGTGGATCGGCCTCCCGGAATACCCCCAATCAGCTGTTCCCAGAGGAAAATTTTAGAAACAGGTTCCTTGGTTGTGAGTTCTGTGCCTTGCTTTTTTTTTTTTTTTTTTTTTTTGCTTTTTTTTCTGCCTCTGAAACTTCTGAAACTTTGTTTCAGGGGGAAAAAAAATCCTGAATGCCTCTGAAAGCCTCCTAAACAGAGCTTCAGAAAAAAAGCCTCTGAAGTTCTGTTTGGAGGCTTTTTTTCTGAAGCTCTGTTTCTGATGCTTTTTTCATCTTCAGAAACCTCTGTTTGAGAAGCTGGGTGGGCTATATTTGGAGTATAAGCACACCCAGATTTTCACCCTCTTTTTTTGGGGGGGGGGGAAAGGTGCATCTTATACTCCAAAAAATATGGTAATACATAAGTAATAGGTTGTTATAAATCTAAGAATGTCCTGGAAGGTTTTTTAATCACTTATCTTGGTTTAGTAAAATAGTTATTCTCGTTGATAAACCTTGATTCTAGGGGGACATTAGAGGTCACAGCCAGGATATTTTCTGGCAATAGTGTAACAGTGATTTCCTATGGACTTGTCTTGAGATATTACTTCAATGTCTTAGTCTAATCTATAGCCCTACTTACAGTAGTGGCCAAAATTGTGGAAACCTGTTGGGAAAAGTATATTTTTTTAAAACTAACTAATAACACCACTTTCTTTTCTTTCTTTCTTTCTTTCTTTCTTTCTTTCTTTCTTTCTTTCTTTCTTTCTTTCTTTCTTTCTTTCTTTCTTTCTTTCTTTCTTTTTGGAGTAGTACCATAAAATTATATTAAAAGAAAGATAATTGAATCAAGAATGTAATGCAATAACTTTTATGAAGGATTTGCTATTGAAATAGCAGTTACAGTATAAAGAAGAAATGGGAAACACGTAGGAAAAAAAATGAGATATACAAAAATGATCACCATAGTAAAAAAGGAGATATATGATCACCCTGTCAGTTAATACTTACTTGGGTAACCTTTAGCATGAATGACAGCCTTACAACATTTTCCCATGGAGTGAACCAAGACTTTGAGTTCTGCAGCTGTGATCATATGAAACCAAGATTGAATGGTGGCTTCTATTAACTGGGTTTTATTGCTCGGTCACTTCTGACTAACAAGTTTCTTTAGTTGGCTCCATAGAGTTTCAATTGGGCAAAGGTCTGGACTCTTCCCAGGCCATTCCAGCAGTGAAATAGGATTATCTTGAAACTCCAAAATTATATATATATATTCCCCAAAAGGTTTCCACAATTTAGGCCACTACTGTAGTTTCCAAGGCCAAAGCAAGACAGGCTGTGTAATAAAACCTATTGAGACAAAGGTAGAATCTCCTTTAAAGTGAACTTCATTCCTGGTGACCAGATAAACACACCCATATAGCTTTTTGGGTTGCAGTATAGAAGAGGTTTGACATATCTTCTTCTAGATCCTATATAGCAGTGGTGAAATTCAATTTTTTTTTACTACCGGTTCTGTGGGCGTGGTGTGGTTTGGTGGATGTGACTTGGTGGGTGTGGCTGGGGAAGGATACTGCAAAATCCACATTCCCTTCCCACTCCTGAGGGAAGGATATTTCAAAATCTCCATTCCCACCCCACTCTGGGGCCAGCCAGAGGTGATATTTGCCGGTTTTCCGAGCTACTCAAAATTTCTGCTACTGGTTCTCCAAACTACTCAAAATTTCCGCTACTGTTTCTCCAGAACCTGTCAGAACCTGCTGGATTTCACCCCTGCTATATAGCCTGAGAATTTCAGAGTAGCTTTGTATTTAGTACATTATGGCTTGTATAACATACCAGACTAGAAGCATTTGAAATGTGGATTAACAGACAGTTGTTACGTATAAACTGGGTTGACAAAATCAGAAATGAGAAGGTGATAAGCCACCTGGGAAAGCTAAGGAAAATCATCCAAACCATTAAAAAGCAAAAGTTATTATATAATATTTTGGGCAAGTGATGCCACATCCGGAAAAGTATGCCATACTTCACTTAATCTTCCAGGGAAACATGGAAGGCAAACGAGGTCCAGGCAGAAGAAGAACATCATGGCTTCAAAATCTAAGGGACCGGTTTAGACAAAACTCAGCAGCATTTTTTTGTGCAGCTGTTGATAAAAATAGGATTGTCAACATGATTTCCAACATCCAGTTATGGATGTTGAAGAAGGAGGAGGAGGAGGAGGAGGAGGAGGAGGAGGAGGAGGAGGAGGAGGAGGAGGAGGAGGAAGAGGAGGAGAGAAGAAGAAGAAGAAGAAGAAGAAGAAGAAGAAGAAGAAGAAGAAGAAGAAGAAGAAGGAGAAGGAGAAGGAGAAGGAGAAGGAGAAGGAGAAGGAGAAGGAGAAGGAGAAGGAGAAGGAGAAGGAGAAGAAGAAGAACAACAACAACAATCAGAACCAGAACCAGCCTGGATAGTGGAATTAACCAGATCTTCAACTGAAACCCATGATAGCTAACATATTGAAACAATCCTTGTGGACATATGGACATATGAATGTGGCAGTCAATGGAGAAAGTAGTCCTAAAAATGGACTCACAGAGGCTTAGCCATATTTTGGGGGTGGGGCGGGGAGGAGAAGAGTGAACTTAGGATTCATTGCTAATCAGGCATAAATCACATCAATCAAACAATAGGTACTGATGGAAGATTGGAGAAAGAGGGGGAAAAAACCTTGAAAAAGAATGTGAACAATTTCTTCTAATAGCTTGGAAGCTGTTACCATGATTGGTAATTAGATGAAGGTATAAAATGATGCAGAGACTCTATAACAGGATTTACTAAAATGTGAGGTATGGGAAAGTATAACCAGAGTCCAGGGGATGTGTGAAGAACTTTTTAGTTATATTGTTACAATAAATCACTCTCCCCAAAGTTTCACTGTATTAGTTCCATTATTCATTTGTGTTCATTTTAGTATTTGGGCTTGCATTAAAGGGGGGTATGGTAACAAAACAATTACGGATCCCTGATGTATTGTAAAAGACATTTTAGCAATAGAATAGAATAAAATTCTTTATTGGCCAAGTGTGATTGGACACAGAAGGAATTTGTCTTGGTGCATATGCTCTAAGTGTACATAAAAGAAAAGATACGTTCATCAAGAATCATAAGGTACAACTCTTAATAATAGTCATAGGGTACAAATAAGCAATCAAATCATACTAGGAAACAATCAATATCAATATAAATCATAAGGATACAAGAAACAAAGTTACAGTCATAAGTGGGTGACAGGAACGATGAGAAGATGAATAGTAATGCAGACTTAGAAAATAGTTTGACAGTGTTGAGGGAATTATTTGTTTAGCAGAGTGATGGCATTCGGGGAAAAAACTGTCCTTGTGTCTAGTTGTTCTGGTGTGCAGTGCTCTATAGCGTCGTTTTGAGGGTAGGAGTTGAAACAATTTATGTCCAGGATGTGAGAGGTCTGTAGATATTTTCACAGCTCTCTTTTTGACTCGTACAGTATACAGGTCCTCAGTGGAAGGCAGGCTGGTAGTAATTGTTTTTTCTGCAGTTCTAATTATCCTCTGAAGCCTGTGTCTGTCTTGTTGGGTTGCAGAGCCAAATCGGACAGTTATAGAGGTGCAGATGCAATATATAAGTGCAATAGCACTTAGCATTTACTTATATACCACTTCAGAGTGCTTTACAGCACTCTCTAAGTCAGGGGTGTCAAACTGAAGACCCGCTGGCACATCTGGCCTGTGGGGTGCTTAAATCTGGCCCATGGGGCTGACCTGAAAATATCAAAGGACCAGCCCATGGTACCTCTGCTGGCCAAAATGGGCCATGGGGCCTCTCTGCAGCAGAGTTCTTCTGGAGGCTGAGAAGTACTGTAGAAAGAAACAAGAAAAAGTGCATCTTGAGCCTTTGTTAAATGCCCACCCACAGCCATGATGATCATGACCACAGCCACCACCCACCCCTTTGAGGTCAATCATAACCCTGATGTGGCCCTCAATGAAACCAAGTTTGACACCCCTGCTCTAAGTGGTGCCCCCAAAAATCTGGGTCCTCAATTTACTGACCTCAGAAAGATGGAAGGTTGAGTCAACCCTGAGCCAGATAGGATCGAACTCCTGAGTGTGGGCAGAATCAGCCTGCAATACTGCATAGGAAGGGAGGGAGGGAGGGAGGGAGGGAAGAAGGAAGGAAGGAAGGAAGGAAGGAAGGAAGGAAGGAAGGAAGGAAGGAAGGAAGGAAGGAAGGAAGGAAGGAAGGAAGGAAGGAAGGAAAAGCTATAGCAATTAGACTTATATACCACTTCACAGTGCTTTACAGCCCTCTCTAAGTGGTTTACAGAATCAGCATTGGCCCCAACAATCTAGATCCTCATTTTACTAACCTTGGAAGGACAGAAGGCTGAGCCAACCTTGAGCTGGTCAGGATCGAATTGCTGAATTACTGGCAGTCAGCAGAATTAGCCTACAATGCTGCAATGTAGCCACTGCACCACCACTGTTCACTTTAATTCACACAAATATACCTTAATGTGTACTTTTCCCATATATAGTAAATTACGGAACAGGGGAGGGGGGGAGGACTCCCTAAAGTCAGATCTTTAGTTACACCAGCCATAGTTAATTCAAATGGTTAATTTGCAGCTAAACTATCTTTGGGATTAGAGCCTGGGGTCTGAAAACTATGAAGCATTCAAGCACATCTGCAGTTTGCACTCCAGGTGAATTTCATTTTGTGGGAATCCCACACTGCAGGGCCGCATAAATATTTGAAGGGTGTCATTTGATAAAGATTTAATTGAATCATCCTACCAAAACAGATTTCATTTTTCGAGGTGGGATCAGATGTTTCTGAAGCTTAGCCCCCGGCCTCCTAATCCAAGCCTTTCAACCTATCCAAGAGAGTGATTATGTTTGATTGCTAATGTTAAAGTTTTATTTTGCAGGAAATTTTAGACAAACAAAGGTTTATTGGTTTGATTTCTTTTGGGAGGGAGTAATTCTGGAAGGAATGCAAACACCCCAGAGACTATGAACAGAGTCATTCAAACCATGGGTGGGTTCTACTTACCTTTACTACCAATTTGCAACAGGGCTGTGCGTGTGTGTTCGCTTCGCTCATGCAGAAGCGTTCTAATGACCTCAGGGTCAGTGGGCGGAGCCTCCCACTGTTTTTACTACCAGTTCTATAGAATCTGTGCAAACCAGGGGCAACTCACCACTGACTCACAGGTAGAAATTCTGGAATAGAATCACCTTCAGCAATGTTCCCTTGGACATCGTTTTTGTCAATGTCTAGGGAGATTCTCAGTCATCCAGGTCATGGTTGTTTTAAGGGGCAACTGGACTTTCTTGTTTTTTTTTCCCTGAAGACATTTTGCTTCTCAACCAAGAAGCATCTTCAGTTCAGACTGAATGGTGGGGAATGGAAGGATTTATGTTCCTTGCAGTCATCTGGTCATTATCACTCTTTCTGAGAGACGTTGAGGCCACTTGGAGGCCGTCTACATTAACCCGTAACCACAGATGTACTATTTCGGCTATGCTATTACAGTCATGAGGTAATAATGACCGCTGTAGCTGCTGGCTGTTGTACATGGTAATTACACTACCATATTGTGACTAGTGGTTCTGGATCTATTGCTTCCAAAAGTTGCAGAAGACCATTTGAAGTTGTTCTTGCCATATAAATTATTGCAAGACATAGATTGTACCTGGTCACCAATTTCATTGGGAGCTTCATCATTGCTGATGTCAAAATCAGTGGTGGCTGTGGGTTCCTCATGATCCATTACAAACTTTTCATTGCAATCTGATTCCACATCATTCAGATCACTCTCTGCTTCTCCATACCATGTTAGAACAGTTTCTTTGAAGTGTGGGGTCACCAAATTGCACTCTTTTTGGTGGGAAACTTGGCCTCGACATTATTAAAAAAAATATATTGACAAAGATCTGCGGTCAAAATGACTGCAATTCAAATTCAAACGCCGCTACAGAAAACACCAAATAATTGATGCAAATGTGACACTCTTATTGGTGGGAAAAGAAAAGCTATTCTCAACTGGAATGATCCATTTCTAAAAATAGGAGTGTTCTGAACGTTTTGAAAGGGATGTGGTGGTTCAGTGGCTAAGACGCTGAGCTTGTCGATCGAAAAGTCAGCAGTTCAGCAGTTCAAATCCCTAGTGCTGCGTAACTGGGTGAGCCCCCATTTCTTGTCTCAACATCTGCCAACCTAGCAGTTCAAAAGCACATAAAAATGTAAGTAGAAAAATAAGGACCACCTTTGGTGGGAAGATAACAGCGCTCCGTGTGCCTTTGGCATTTAGCCATGCCAGCCACATGACCACGGAGACATCTTCGGACAGCACTGGTTCTTTGGCTTTGAAACAGAGATGAGCACCGCCCCCTAGAGTCGGGAATGACTAGCACATATGTGAGAGGGGAACCTTTACCTTTACCTTTAAACATTTTGGAAAACTATTGCAGTCACTATGACCGCATGTCTGTGTTTATGGATTAAAATTGAACAGAGGGATATGACACCACCTATCTCCTTTTTTACAATACGGACTACACTCAGCAGTTCTAAAGAGGTTCCCCATTCATTGGCATTATTCAGATGATCCTGAGACCACAGATAAACGTCCAAGTGGCCTCAACAACTCTCAGAATGAGTGTTGATGACCAGATGACTGCAAGGAACATAAATCCTTCCATTCCCCATCATTTCAGTCAGAACTGAAGTTTCTTGGTTTTTTTTCAATGTTTTTCTTTCCTGTTTATGTCGCTATTGTTTCAACTTGATCATAAATTGAACTTCTATCCACACCTGCCTTAAGATACTTCCTTTGTTAAATAAAGACTTCAATAGTACTTGAAAATCTGTGAACTGTCAAAAGAATCCCAAGAGAGGGTAACGACAAACCTTTATGTTACCTAGACATCTGCATGGCTACATCCATGAAGTCACTAGGAGTCAAGGTTGATTGAAAGAGATGCTATTTTAAAAATCACCCCAACAAAAGGCAATGGTAAGCCAGTTCTGCAGAAAAGTTCTGTTCTCAAGAAAAGCAGAGATATTTATTCACCAGGATCTGAATTTGACTTAAGGGAGTGGAAGCAAGATCACTCTCTTCTATGGGTGAACTTGCATCATTTTGTTCTGTCCCCAACCCCACGCACACACACCAACAGACGTTCGAGAGTTAAAGACCAAACCAGCCGGCAAAATCCATTTCCTTAAAATAACGGAACTTGGCAACAACCGAGTGGCTGCCTGCCAAGAATTTATTATTTACAAAGAGGAGAGATAACTTCTCCCCACTTCTGATACATCAAAAGAAACAGCTCAATAATTACGGAGTCAATCAAGTCCAGAGATAATCCAGCAAAGTCTATAGCCAAAAGTCTGACAATGCAGAATGGCGTGGAAGCTTCCAGCTTTGTTCGTCACAAGGTCTGACTGGCCACCATGCTGCCTTTTATATCCTTTGGGGTGTGGTCCAGTGACTCAGCTAATCTCTGGCACGCCTTCTCCTCTGCTGTGCAAGCTTCTCCCTGCACCGCTGCCGAGGATCTAGCCAACACTTATCTCCTTCGTCGCTGTCCACCTGTGGCTGCGGGGAAGTGCTTGGCTCTGGGCCTATTTCTTGCCCTTCGGTGTCCTCCGGGGGCATTGCCAGAGAGGAGGGTCCTGGAGAGGTAGGCCTTGCTAATTTCTTCCCCTCACTCTCAGAGTCTGTATCTGCCGATGACACAGGCTCAGGCAACAAAGCCACAACACATTTCTGCATATGTTCCAATCCAACAGATCATTCTTGATAAAACAGAACAGAACAGAACAAACAGAACAGAACAGGACTGGAAGGGACTTTGGAGATCTTCTAGTCCAATACCCTGCTTTGAGAGGAGACCCTATGCCATTCCAGACAAGCTGTCCAGTTTCTTAAAAACTTCCAGTGATGGAGCATCCATGATTTCTGAAGTCAAGCTGTTCCACTTGTCCTCACTGTTAGGAAATTCTTCCTTAATTCCAGGTTGCTTCTCTCTTTGATTTGTTTCCAACCATTGTTTCTTGCCTCAATTTCTATATTCCCTTTCCTTTCCTTTTCCCACCTTTCTCATCTTAATTTTTATTGGACCACTTGGCTTGTGAAATGAATGGTCCCCACATTAGTCCCCACCCCTCATGTCCCCTCTGCCCTAAATTTCCTTTTATCATGAGCTAATGAGTTAATAAGACAATGAGATTTTTTTTTCATACAGTAATGCATGGAGAAGAATGATCTACAAGCTCCTTGTGAGTTTAACTACTATTTAATACTACAGCTCAGCCTTTATCCCAGCCATTATAGGTTGATAGGTAATATCTGAATAATGATGGTACTAAACCCTTGACTGATCTTACCTTATTCTGGAGAATTCTTTAACAGAATAACAAAGTTGGAAGCAGGAAACCCTACATCAGAAAAGCACAACAAAGAATGTTCTTTCTGCACCAACTCAGGAAGCTCGAACTGCCCAAGGAATTGCTGATTCAGTTCTACAGAGGAATTATTGAGTCTGTCATCTGCACCTCTATAACTGTCTGGTTCGGTTCTGCAACCCAACCAGACAGACACAGACTTCAGAGGATCATTAGAACTGCAGACAAAACAATTACCACCAACCTGTCTTCCATGGAGGACCTGTATACTGCACAAGTCAAAAAGAGGGCTATGAAAATATTTACAGACCCTTGCATCCTGGACATAAATTGTTTCAACTCCTACCATCAAAATGACGCTGTAGAGCACTGCACACCAGAACAACTAGACACAAGAACAGTTTTTTTCCCAAATGCCATCACTCTGCTAAACAAATAATTCCCTCAACACTGTCAAACTATTCACTAAGTCTGCATTATTACTATTAATCTTCTCAGTGTTCCTATCACCCATCTCCTCCCACTTATGACTGTATGACTGTAACCTTGTTGCTGTATCCTTACAATGATATTGATCATTTCCTAGTATGATTTGATTGCTTATTTGTTCCCTATGACTATCATTAAGTGTTGTACCTTATGAATCTTAACAAAGGTATCTTTTCTTTTTATGTACACTGAGAGCATATGCACCAAAGACAAATTCCTTGTGTGTCCAATCACACTTGGCCAATAAAGAATTCTACAGTGATGGAGAACCTTTTAGTCACCGAGTGCCCAAACTGTGTGTGTGTGCATGCCCAAACTGAAAGGTACATGAGCAAACATGTGCATGTACATGCATGTACATGCATGCATGTATGCGCAGCAGACACCCAAAGACCAGCTGACTGGCAAGAGGTAGGGCATCCCAACACCGACAGCATGGCAAGTGGTAAGATCTTTTTCTTTTGTGAGCTTCTGTTTCGTCGTTTGCTTAAAAACCTCCAGTTTTGAAGCACCCACAACTTCTGGAGCCAAGTTGATCCAATGATTAATTGTTCTTCCTGGAATTCACTCTTGCTTCCCCCCCCCCCCAACAGATCATGTATAGATCTAGGCATTATTTTTCAGTCAGAAAATGTTCAACCTAGAAATAAGGAATTTTTTTCTGACAGTGAGAACCATCAACCAGTAGAACAGAAGTTGCCTTCGAAAGTTGTGGGAGCTTCATCGTTGGAGGCTTTCAAGAAAAGACTGGACTGCCATTTGTCACAAATGGTTTAGGGTCTCCTGCTTTGTGGGGGTTGGACTAGATGACCTACAAGGTCCCCTCCAACTCTGTTAGTCTGTCATAAATAACAGGCCTAGGCAATGTAAGAGATTTATTTAGGAATAGATGCTTCTCAACACAGACAAATGATAGGAAGCACAAAAGTGCTTTTTTGAAGAGGCAACTGGGCTCTTGTTTTTTCTTCAAAGACGTTTCGCTTCTCATCCAAGAAACTTCTTGGATGAGAAGCAAAACATCTTCAAAGAAAAACAAGAAAATCCAGTTGCCTCTTGAAAAAAACAGCTTTGGGACAACCATGACCTGGTTGTCTCCATAGATGATAGGAAACACAATTCAGTCACTTTCTGAAATCACGGTTGACTCTAATTATGAAGATATCCAACAGGGGAAAAAAAAATCATTTCCATGGTCGCAAGGAGTCTTTTAGTTGATCAGGATGATTTCCAGGCACCGCCATTTTCATCTAAATAAAAAATTTTGGCTGGATAGTTTACTGCACATCAGGTTCACCCAAGTCCCCCAAAGATTTAAGTCTTTTTATGATACTGTTTTAAGCTTTCTGTTTTCTCGATAACAAGGTTACATTTACCACTCCCCTGTGAGGAATAATAAAAAAAGGGAAAAGTCGACGGTTGAAGGCCTCCTTGAATCTGCACCTCCACAATATGTCATTCATTGTAACTCACTTATCAAAACTCATTCCCACTTGACACCACAAAGTGTCGGTGTTCCTCTCCAGTGCCTTCATTTGAGGTTGATTTGTTTACTCTGACTTTTAAAGTGACATTAGCTAATTATTACACTCCACAGGATATATTTCATGTTAACTTTCGTGTCATTGTAAAACACCATGAGCTCCCTCGCATAAGAGAGCTTCAAACTCTGAAAACAGTTAGAAGTTGGCCACCTGTTCCAGGCACTCAGTATTTATGTCAATAAATTAGTCAGATTGGACCTGAAACTCATTTAGGGGTCAGCTTTAATTCTGTATCTATTTGTTCCTATATTTTAGGAGATCAGATGCAAATAATTGCCTTGATTTGGATACTAATTGTCAACTCTTAGTATCATCCTTCCATTCCCATTTACATTGGATTCCATTCAGCATCACAATTGTGGTAAAGGGATGTAGGAGAAGGGGTGATAGAACCTGGGGTGGAGTCAAAAGAGGAATCAGCTTAGAGTCTCTACCTCAGGGGTGTCAAATTCAATTTCATTGAAGGCCACATCAGGGCTGTGATTAACCTCGGGGGGGGGGCTTGGTGGGTGTGGTTGACTGGGTGGGTGTGGTCAACCGGGTGGGCATGGGCAACTTGATGCCACTCATCAAACTGCTGGCATGTTTCCTCTTTGCATTGAGTAGACTGGGCTGAAGCCATGCTGGCCCAATCTTTCCTCTTCGCATTGAGTAGATCAGGATGGCCACATGGGCCAAATCTGACCGAATTGTAGGCTGCATCTGGCCCGTAGGCCTTGAGTTTGACACCCCTGCTCTACGTAGACACAAATGGACTAGGTCCAACCCCTTTTAAATTCCATTGGCCCTTATCTAACACAAACATAGTGATAGACTCCTATTAGTTGAGTAGATTCCCATGCATTGGCATGATCAGCAATAAATTATTTTAATTGGATGATCATAGTCTTTCATACCTGATAGAAAGTTAAACAGCATGCTGCTTCTTAGTTTCAGCTTCCTTGAAAACTGACTGCCTTTTCATTCTGTTTTCAGTACTCCTTTGTGAATAGTCTTTTGGACTTACATAAAGGTTGTAAGACTTCACCAAAACACAGAAAATTGACTACATGGCTGCCAACGCTGTTGGCATTTGTTCAATTTACCTTACTACTTCAAAGATTTTGTCTTGTCCTGCCCAGCATGACAAAAAGTATAGAAAGTTTTGCTTAAGGGATAGCTTAGGCAATCAAACTTAGCGCAAGACTCAAGGAACATATGCAAGAAATGAAAGGTTATATTCAGAATTTCTTCTCATATTTTCCCATTACATCCGCTGGCAATGGAGTTTATTGCCAATCTTGTGAGCACAGACTCATACAATAAAGGGAAGGGAAGGGAAGGGAAGGGAAGGGAAGGGAAGGGAAGGGAAGGGAAGGGAAGAAGTAAGGGAAGGAGGAAGGAAATGGAAGGAAGGGAAGGGGAGGGGAGGGGAGGGGAGGGGAGGGGAGGAGAGGAAAGGAAAGGAAAGGAAAGGAAAGGAAAGGAAAGGAAAGGAAAGGAAAGGAAAGGAAAGGAAAGGAAAGGAAAGGAAAGGAATATTGTTTCAATATTATTTTCTGTTGGTGCTGAGTGGTGTACCATTTTGCCATTTTCAGTAAAACTCCCCCCTTTTTCTTCCTCCTCTTTGTAGATAAATGTTATTCTTTTAGAAGGAAGTCCTTCTTTCAACAAATCCTGACTGAGAAGTATTAGAAAAAGAATATCACATGTCTAACCTTCATTTATTTTCTTCGGCAGTAAATGTCATATCAGAAAGGGCCAAGTTGGGTCTGCCTAAAAAATTCAACCGTATACTATCAAAACAAATTCATGCAATTATCTAAGCTCTAAACAAACAAAAGTTAAAACTAATCAAACTTCGAATAGTTTCTTTTTTTTTAATTGATCTGGCTAAGGGTGTGATATGCACGGAATCATTATGTTGTAGATGTGGCCCATTAAGGAATGGACAGCATCCCTTGCTATAATATGTTGCTTCGGGCTATGAAAAATAATTTATACAGAACATTCACAAGTCATTGACAGTCTTTAATGGAAAAATGTCTGTGGAGATTTTCAGTCATCCAGGTCATAGTTGTCTCAAAGGTGCTTCCCCCACCCCCCACCCCTTCAAAAGGCAACTGGACTGGTGTTTTCCTGAGGAAAAAGAAGAAAACAGTTTGCTTCTCATCTAAGAAGCTTCATCAGTTCTGACGATGGGATGGGAGGATAGGTTTCCATCTTTAATGGAAAGTAACCACGGGTGGGTATCACTTACCTTTACCACCGGTTTGCCGCTTGCGTGCATGTGTGCGCTGTCTGTGCATGCATACAGCCTTCTGAGCATGCATTATGCTCATTCATGCGCCTTCCACGCATATGCCTGGCCTTGAAAAAGAGCCTAAATAGCACAACTTGGAACCAGGGTGGCTGGGAAGGTGGGCGGGCTGACGGGCGAGCCCATCTGCGATCATTGCTACTGTTTCACCTGAATCGGTGCGAACCGGCTGAATACCACCTCTGAAACTAACCAGTCTGATGCAAGCCTTTTTACTTACCTTGTTGAATTTAAAAGTTCTTTCTTTTTTCACACTCTGAAAAGCATAATATATATTTCCCAGAATATTATTATTTCACATTTCCCAGAATATACCTAGTGGTGGGATTCAGCCAGTTCGCACCACTTCGGGAGAACCAGTTGTTAACTTTCTGAATAGTTTGGCAAACTGGTTGTTGGAAGAAATCATTAGGGCAGAGAACTGGTTGTTAAATTACTTGAATCCCACCACTGAATATACCATATTTTTTGGAGTATAAGACGCACTCCCCCCCCCAAAAAGAGGGTGAAAATCTGGGTGTATCTTATACTTTGAATGTAGCCCCACCCAGCTTCTCAAAGGAAAGTTTCTGAGGCTGAAAAAAGATCAGAAATGAAACTTCAGAGGCTCTTTTTCTGAAGCTCTGTTTCAGAGGTTTTCAGAGGCAGAAAAGAAAGTTTTTTTCTGAAATGGACTTTCAGAAGTTTCAGAGGTAGGGAAAAAAAACAACAACAAAAAAAAAGCAGGGCACAGAGCTGACAACCAAGGAACCTGTTGCTAATGTTCACCTCTGGGAACAGCTGATTGGGGGTATTCCAGGAGGCTGATTCACCTGCCAATCAGATTTTTTCTTATTTTCCTCCCCCAAAACTAAGGTGCGTCTTATACTCTGAAAAATACGGTAATATTTCATGTTTAATGACTGCTGCTTGAGGTATTTATATCTGTGTTTTAAGACTTAGGAAGCTACAAGATGTACCCCAAGAGCTGCAAGAGGTTCCCGGATCCTACTTTTTATAATGTGTTTTATAAGAAACTATTAGCACCATCATTCAGTGGACCAATGTAAAAATTAGAGAGGAAAGATTGAAGTTCAAGGATGGAGAAACAAAAAGTGACCTGCACGATGTTGATTTGATAGAGATCAGTAGATTTTTTTGGTTTACTGCTCTATGCATCAATTTTTAGATCCAACTATGAAAACATCAAATATCTTTTTGCTACTGAGGTCATTATGACCTCATGTCTGTAATAGTATAGTCGAAATAACCATATGTGGTTAAGGGTTAAACAGACCCATCCAATTAAAACCTCTTTCTTCCCAAATCTACTCTTCCCTATATATGATTTTCAGTTCTCCATGCTCAAAAAGGTTGAGTGTGACCTTTGATCAGAATAAAGTTGACCAGCCCTCTTTTGTGGGGCAACAGGAAATCACAACCAATGTGATGACAACTCTGATCCACAAAGACTATGGAAACTTCTCATGTGCACAAGTTAAGTTAAAGACAAATTAAAGCAAAATGAATAAGCTAATTAAGAATGAAGCCAATTTCCATCATATGATCTTGAGCACATACCCAACATTTTTCAAGGAAAACATCAGAAATTGCTTTGAAATTCTGAATTTCTTTGATGGGGTACCAGAAGAACTGTGGAATAAAATCAAACAAGTTGTTAAGGATGAATGCAAAAAGAGACTGCCAAAGACCCAGAAAGCAAATGGAATATCAGTAGAAATTGCCAAGAAGAAAAGGGAAGCCAAACGCAACTGAAATCTCTTTCCAAAATGAGAGTCCATGTTCAATTACAGTGGAGAGAGAGAGAAAAGACAGACAGACAGACAGACAGACAGACAGACAGACAGACAGATAGATGATGGATGGATGGATGGACGGATGAACACAGATGGTTAGGTATATGGTTAGATAGATACATACAAAGAAAGACAGAGAGACACACACAGAGAGAAACACAGGTAGGTGGGTAGATAGATAGATAGATAGATAGATAGATAGATAGATAGATAGATAGATAGATAGATAGATAGATGGATAGATGGATAGATGGATAGATGGATAGATGGATAGATGGATAGATGGATAGATGGATAGATGGATAGATGGATAGATGGATAGATAATAGATAGATAGATAGATAGATAGATAGATAGATAGATAGATAGATAGATAGATAGATAGATAGATAGACAGACGACAGACAGACAGATGATGGACAGATGGACAAATACAGATGGTTAGGTATATAATTAGATAGATACATACGAAGAAAGACACAGAGAGAGAGAGTGAGAGAGAGATGATGGACGGATGGACAACACAGATGGTTAGGTATATGGTTAGATAGATACATATGAAGAAAGATGATACACACACACAGAGAGAGAGAGAGAGAGAGAGAGAGAGAGATAGGTGGGTGGACGATAGATGGATAGATGGATAGATGGATAAATGGATAGATGGATAGATGACAGAAGGATGGATGGGTGGGTGGGTGGATGGGTAGATGGGTGGATGGATGGATAGATAATAGAGAGATAGAGAAATAGAGAGACAGAGAAGGACAGAGAGAGGGAGAAAGAAAGGGATGATAGATGGTTAGATAAATAGATACAAAGAGAGAGAGGTACAGATGGAGAGAGAGAGAGGGACAGATGGAGAGAGAGAGAGGGACAGATGGAGAGAGGGGGGGGGGGGGGAGAACAAACTTTTAAAAGATGCTCAATACCTCCGGCAGTGATGATAGATAAACTCAGCAAGGAACTTCCGAATGTACAAGGAGCAGCATTAAAAATACCATTTCTGTAGACAATGAAGATGGACACAGATATGGACAAACAAGGAAAATCTCCTCCCCTCAAATTGCAAACAAATCAGTATGTTAAACGACATATAGTAAATGTTTCCAAGAAGGTCAAACAAAGATGGAAGGAATGTTCTGAAATTCTGTAGAGTATAAACATCCCTGCTACCTTAAAAGATATTCCCTACTTCTTAGAATCTCAACTAATAGAAAATGAAATTAGATCAGCATTCTGGTCAATGTCAAGTCAGAAGGGTACAACATTTCATTGAATATCTACAGAAATATGACAAGCAAAGAAGGGAAGTTTGAGCCTGCTATGGAGAGGAAGATGACAGATGTTCAAGCTAGTTAAAGAAAACTCCAAGGAATACAATACATTATTGCTGATTCTAATTCAATATGAGAAAACCAAAGAAAGGTAAATATGAGAGGAAATATATGTGTATAAAGGTAAATATGAGGGAAAAACAATGGGAAACCACAGCCAAAGTAATGGTTGGATAAGAGGAAGCTTAGTTATCATGGAATTGGGCAGCAGCTGTCCAAATGAAGTCATAGACACTGACACAAATGTAGTTTTTTAAAATATATATATAAATACCATATTTTTCGGACTATAAGACACACCTGACTATAAGATACATTTAAATTTAAAAGAGGAAAACAAGAACAAGAAGTTTTTCGCCTCCCTTTTTCGGGCATTTTTTCGGCCCTTTTCTAGTCTTACTTCTGCCTGTTTCCGGGGCTTTTTTCTGGCCCATTTTCGAGGCTTTTTTCAGCCCATTTTGGGGACTTTTTTGGCCCATTTTTGAGGCTCTTTTTGGTCCAATTTTGGTGCTTTTTTCAATCCATTTTTCCCAAAATGGGCTGAAAAAATCTCAAAAATGAGCAAAAAAAAAAAAGCCTCAGAAATGGGCTAAAAAAGGCCTGAAAAAGGCTGAAAACAGGCCTGAAAACAGGGCATGTGGAGGCCATAAAATGGCTGGCAGGTGGGTGGGCAGGGCTTCAGCAATATTTGGTCTATAAGACGCACAGTCATTTGTGCCCCCCTTTGGGAGACAAAAAAGTGTGTCTTATAGTCCAAAAAATATGGTAAATATATTTAAATCAGTCTTTGTCATCATCCACAAAGAAAGAAAACACAAGATAATCAGGAACTTAGGAAGATCATGAGGTAAAATTTTACCGTATACAGAAGAAAAAGGAGGGGGAAAAGGGAAACGCCCCCTTTACACTTACATCAACCAATCACAGCATAGATTGCCTCATGCATGAGTCAACACGCTCTAACTAATCAACTGCCATTATGTATTCTGGCCTGTTGTACATTTTCCTGTTCCAGCTGCTAAATTCAATATCCTAACATTAGTCCACTACGGGAATGGCAAATGTCTACTTTAGAAGAAAGTGGAATTAGTTCATCTGGACTTGTCTGGAGTTGAAATGACCTTAGGAAAATGAAAATCCCACAACCTCTTATTGTCTTCATGTGAAATCTATATACAGACAAGAAAGTCCAAGTCAACAAATGAATGACAAAAGCCAATATGCTCCCTTCTCCCTTATTCAATTTATATGCTAGATATATATAGCCAGGGAGGCTGGATTGGAAGAAGATAAACATGGTTTGAAGACTGATGGAAGAAATATCAATTAACCATTCTTGGCTGATGACAGCATTCTGATGGATGGAAGTGTAAGTGATCGGCCAGCTCTGGTAAGGAAAGTCAAAAAGTATGGAGGAAAAAAAAATAGGGTTACAATTAAATATCAAGGAAACCAAACTAACCACAACTGATCAGCCAATTTTAGAACTTGTAATGAAGGTATTGAAGAGATGGAGAGCTTCAGCGGTTTGGAATTGATAAACATCTGTAAAAGAACCAGCAGTCCATAAATATGCCTCAGACTAGCACTTCATAGAATAGCAAGGAAAGAAGGCCTTGGAAAAGATACTCAAATGCCAGTACGTGTCTATACCTACAAATCATGCTTTCCCTGTGACACCATAGAAGGAAAGATTGATGGTAAGCTTAATAGATAGATATAAATAGGTAGGTAGCTAGGTAGGTAGGTAGATAGACAGACAGACAGACAGACAAGATGATAGATATATATATAGAGAGAGAGACAGACAGACAGACAGACAGACACATAGATACATAGATGATGGATGGATGGATGGATGGATGGATGGATGGATAGATAGATAGATAGATAGATAGATAGATAGATAGATAGATGATAGATAGATAGATAGATAGATAGATAGATAGATAGATAGATAGATGAGAGATAGAAAGATAGATAAATATAATGAGAGATAAATAGGTAGATGAGAGAGAGAGAGAGAGAGAGAGATGATGATAGATAGATAGATAGATAGATAGATAGATAGATAGATAGATAGATAGATAGATGATAGATAGATAGATAGATAGATAGATAGATAGATAGATAGATAGATAGATAGATAGAAGATAGATGAGAGAGGGGGGAGGGGGGAGATATTCAATAAAGTAGGAGAGAAAAAAAGCCACCACTTTGGTGAACATTAGTGCTAGAGAAGATTCTTGAGGAGGACGTGGATAGTGAAGAAAACAAATGAATCCCAGAACAACTGAATCCAGAATTCTCGTTCCCAGCATAAATAAATAGGAGTAACCTTGCAAAGATGTAGCTCTCTTGAGAAATACATAGAACTGGGGGGGTGTGGGGGAGGAAATGGAAGGAAAGCATAGAAGAGGATAATTAGAAATAAGTAGGAAGGACTTCAAGTGCTGACGGATACACCATTCAAAGAGCCAAGGGACGAGGTCTCAAACAGATCATCCTAGAAAAAGTCTATGTGGTCGTGTTTTGTTGGCATGTAATCACTCAAACAATCACCAATAGGCAATGATACGCTTCCTATTAAATGATAACTGCTGTAACAACTCCTGAAAACAGATCACATTGTCTACCACAACATTAGTTATTACAAGCCGCTGTATCTGAACGCGAACTCTGTAGCTGTATTTTCCGTTACGCTGCATGCTTTGTATTTTAACTGTTTTTTGTGGTCTATGGCTGTACATAAATGAATATATCCACTTTAATTAGGAGGAAAAGAGGCTTTTCTCCCACTGTAAACCCAATTTCTTTTCTATTATTTATTCTGATATATTTGAAATATTGTAATCCTGCTTTAGTGCCAAAAGAACCTTGCCTTTACACACTGTGTGGGTGAACAATACAAGATAGTACAAAACTATTATAAAATATTTAACTATTACAATTTTAAAAACAGAAGCATATTTCAAAATATTAAAATATGAATTTCGATTAACAATCAGGTTTACCAAATCGTTAAAACTTGGTGTCTTTGAATTCATGTTGCTGTTCAGTTCGTCCTCATTTTCTTAGGGGGAAGCAAGAGGTTACCATTTGTAGGATTTTGAAATTTGGAAATCATGTTGGTGTGATTGTAAATGATATACTTGAAACATTATACAGTGGAATGTAATAGTCAAATTTAATTCTTGGTTATCACATTTCAGATTAACAGAGTTGGAAGGGACCTTCTGGGTCATTTAATCCAACCCGCCACCCAAGCAGGAGACCCTACACCATTTCTGACAAATGGCAGCCCTATTTCTTCTTGGAAGTCTCAAGTGTGAAGCTCCCACAACTTCTGAAGGCAACTTCTGTTCCATGGGTTGATTATTCTCACTGTCAGAAAGTTCCTCCTCATTTCTAGGTTGAATATCTGCTTGTTCAGTTTCCATCCATTGTTCCTTGTCTGGCCTTCAGGTGCCATGGAAAATAGCTCGACCCCTTCCTCTCTGTGGCAGCCCCTCAAATATTGGAAGACTGCTATCCTGTCTCCCCTGGTCCTTCTCTTCAGTAGACTAGCCATACCCAGTTCCTGCAACCGTCCATCGTATGTTTTATCCTCCCCTAATCATCCTGGTTGCTCTTCTCTGCACTTTTTCTAGAGTCTCAACATCTTTTTTATACTGTGCTGACCAAAACTGGATGCAATACTCTACCTGTGGTCTTTATAGAGTGGTATTAGTACCTCACTTGATCTTGATTGTATCCCTCTGTTAATGCAATTTAGGATTGCATTGGCTCTTTTGGCTGCCACTGCATCGATACATCCTTATGGTTTTCTTAAAGAAAAGCATGGAAATATTTCTCACTGCCTTCTTCTGAGATGGTTTTGATTTCTCAACCTACTCTACTACTTAGTACATTTTGGTCATCATCCATCTTGTGCTAACCATGTCTAATCCTGCTTTTCCTTTTACTTAGATGAAAACCACAGGAAGTCGGTTTTCCCCAGCCTGTGCCAATATGATATGTCCAATAAAACTATTCTTTGAGGAACCTACCTGCCTTGGAGTTCTATTTGCTATCTGCTACTTGGAACCCTGACATTAAACTGACTCTCCAATGTGGCAACCCTGGAGCCTCAAAATGGCCTCAGTCAGGCCAGCTCCAGAGTTGACACCTAGCTTTTTTAGATTAGATAAACCAACTACGTGTTTCCCGCTATTGATATACTGCAATATAATTCTCTTTGAGTCCAAGGAAGTGGTCCCAAGTCAGACTGATAGAAACATTGAGTAGCTGAAGTCAAGAGCTGGCAGTACCTGGACCTTTTTCAGCAAAATGATTGAGAAAAACCTAGACAAAACACTTTGTCTGGAAGATTTAGACTTGCCAATGACCTCTCCTCATAGTAACATGTAATCAAGATTCTTCCTTGAACATCTGGTGAAGCTTTCTCTTGAATCCCCATCTTTGTAACAGCAACAATTGACCTCTTCAGGTGTATTCCTTTGGACCAAAGTTCAGGCACTGCATCCAAAAACACCTGGATGCAAATAATGTGTTAGGCTACTCGAATGAGGTAATTATTTTCAGCTTGTATATTAGAATAAGTACAGCAATTACTTTGAAGTGATTTATAGCAATTATAGGCATCAAACAGGACAGTTAGAGGATGTTCTGGAGACCTCCCAAGCAAATTGAAGAAGATGAGCCAGAGGTCTCAAATTTTCCTATCAAGATAGCTTTTATTCAATGTTCTTTGCAAGATCTCAATTCAGAATGTCTCCTTACAAGGGAGGCTATTCTCTGATTTTGCGAGGTCATTCCTGCCGAGTGTGATGACCTGGGGCATGGCACAGAGGCAACACAAGCAGCTGGCAGTTCAAACCACCCTTTTATTGCTCCAAATTTCCCCAAATGCTCCCACATTTCTGGCAAGTCTCAGAGTAAAATAATAACACACACACCTATTTGCACACCTCTGGCTGCAAATAGTCCAGCCCAACACTTTGAGCACTATGGCTGCAAGCAAAAAAATCCAGCAGGACAAGTCAACGATTTCAGGAAGCAAAGGAGCAAGGCAAGTATCCAGAAATTCAGAAAGAATGCAAGGAATCCAGGAAAGTTCAAACATTGGCACTCAACACTCCGAGAATTCAGTGTTTTTTCCTGACAAATGCCCCTCCCCACAACATCTCCTTAAGTCTCATTCCCCAAGTGTGCCTTGTGAAGAGGAGCGGGATGCTCGTCTCCCAAGTAGCTGAGTCAATCTGTGCTGTTCTCGCCTTCTCTCTACTTTCCATGCTCAAGGATCAGGAGGGGGTGGTCCTTACTCATCGCCTGAGCTCTGTCTCTCATGTTCACTGCTTAGTCTCCCTTCGTCATCCTGCCCCTGTTCCTCCCTGCCTACAAGCCACCCAATCCTGAAAGGCCCTGGCCTGACTGAGTCTGCTCTTCCCCATTTTCCTCTGAAGCCAACGAAGCTGCCTGATCCATCTCCATCGGATCCAGTTCCAGTTCATCTTTCTCTGCAGATTCAGGTTCCAACAGAGGCATGATACCAAGTACAGCTGGAGACATTTCTACTGAATTCCATTGGTTGGGGTGATTAGAGAGCTCTTGAGCTTCAATCTATGCCATTTCCTTTTCCAATAAATAATAAATAAATTGCAAGTCACATTGTGTATCTTGTCTTGGATTTGTTACTGCTTTAACTGAGCCACTCTTCAGTCAGTTAGCTTCCTCTGCTTCCTCTTTGCTGCAATGTGGCTTTCATCTCCAGTAAATATTTTGAGTACCCCAGACTCAGTCAAAGTTTTCCCTCCCAGAAAACAGGAATGTGTCCCCAGTGTACGTGTTTTGTTTGGCACTGCTCATAAACTGTCGAAGCACACTGCTGTCAAGTTGTCAAGATCAGAAGCAGCTTCAGGGAACTTACCAAAGGGAGGGAAATTAACAAAGCCGATGTGAAATTAACATGCTCTTTGACAGGCTAACAAGCTCATTACACTATCTGAGTAATAACTGACATATAGTAAAGGACCACAGCTCCCGAAAGCAGCTCAGCAACCTGTGGAGAGTGATGTGCACTCACAGATCACAGCACGAAACCTAGTTACAGCTGAACAATTAAGGCCAAGTTGTTTGCAACTTCATGCTTTGTGTCTTCAAACTCTTTGGGAATCGTGGCTCTGCTTTCTTCAATTTCTAGTTATAGACACCTTTAGACAGTGAAGACAAAATACCTGATCATTTTCGCATGTAAGAAGGGACTCCTTGAATGTCATCTGAATGTGAAATGTGAAATGTGAATGTGAAATTCTTAGGCACTTCCTGGATTTCTTTCTTTCTTTCTTCTTTCTTTCTCTTCTTCTTCTTCTTCTTCTTCTTCTTCTTCTTCTTCTTCTTCTTCTTCTTCTTCTTCTTCTTCTTCTTCTTCTTCTTCTTCTTCTTCTTCTTCTTCTTCTTTTTGATTTATATGCCGCCCTTCTCCCAAGATTCAGAGCAGCTTACAATGCATTAAGCAATAGCCTTCATGCTTTTGTATATTTATACAAAGTCAGCTTATTGCCCCCACAAACTGGGTCCTCAATTTACCTACCTTAGAAAGGATGGAAGGCTGAGCCAACCTTGGGCCTGGTGAGATTCAAACTTACAGTAATTGCAGACAGCTGGTGTTTAATTACAATGCTTTAGTCTGCTGAGCTATCCAGGCTCAGCAGCCTGGATTTCTTTGATGCAGGATTGTTTGTCTGTCTGTTTTTAATGCAGAAATGAATTGCCTTTGCCATATTCTGGGATATTTTCCCCCCAGCATCCCAGTCTCTGGGATATTTAGGATTTATATTTTATATGTTTCTGCTTTTATACCAGAAATGGATTACATTGATTAAATTAAAGTAAATAAGTTAAGTTGATTTAAAAGCTCATGTCTAAATACAAACATTAGGTCAACTAATGGTCAGCACTAAATTGGCTTCAGGTAAGAGTTAATGAGGAATGTGGTGTCTCAGTGGCTAGGATGCTGAGCCTGTCAATCAGAAGGTTGGCAGTTCAGCGGTTCGAATCCTAGTGCCATGTAACAGGGTGAGCTCCCATTACTTGTCCCAGCTTCTGCCAACCTAGTAGTTTGAAAGCATGTAAGAAACACAAGTAGAAAAATAGGGACCCTCTTTGGTGGGAAGGTAACAGCATTCCGTGCACCTTTAGTGTTTAGTGATGCCAGCCACATGACCAGAGAGACGTCTTCGGACAGTGCAGGATCTTCAGTTTTGAAACGGAGATAAGCATCACCCCCCTAGAGTAAGGAACGACTAGCACATATGTGTGAGGGGAGCCTTTACCTTTACCTTAAGAGTTAATAGAATCCTGGATTGTATAAACAGAGGCATAGAATCAAGATCACATGAAGTATTAGTACCACTTTATAAAACTCTAGTACAGCATTGCCAAACTCCCGGCCCACGGGCTGGATGCTCTGGCCACACACTGGCCACGCCCAGTTTAGCAAAGGGGGAAAAAGTCCTAATATGTCACATGACACTGCTTTTATGCCATGAGTTTGACACCCCTGCTCTAGTAAGACCACATTTGGAATACTGCTACTGATTTTGGTCACCATACTACTACTACAAAAAAAAAAAGATGTTGAGACATCTGCAGGATTTGGGTATGGCTCGTCTAAAGAAAAGAAGAACTAGGAGTGACATGATAGCTGCATTCCAGTATATGAGCGGCTGCAATAAAGAAGAGGGGAGTCAAATTATTCTCCAAAGCACCAGAGAGCAGGATAAGAAACATTTGGAAACTAATCAAAGAGAGAAGCAACCTGGAATTAAGGAGAAAATTCCTAACGATGAGGACAATTAACCAGTGGAACAGAAGTTGCCTTGAGAAATCAGGGAGGCTCCATCACTGGAGGTTTTTAAGAAGAGATTAGAGACAGCCACTTCTCTTCAATGGTATATTGCAAGTAAAATTCTGGATCAACTCACTTTTCCATCAGGAAGATCAAATTCTTCAGCATTCATAAATATGACTTTGTGTTCCTTTAACCAGTTGAGTGAGCTGGTCTTACATCTGTTTTTCTAGCTTGGCATTTCTATGTTTTCCAAACAAATATGGATCACATGAGAGATAACTGGCAGAGATTTGCTATGAAAACATGGGGAGTTGTAACTAGAAGGAGTCAGAAGTAGAGGAAACAGGATTTTGGGGTTTTAAGATAAATAGACGGAAACAGCAGTAAATAGATCCCAGGAAGAGATCTCAAAGGAGAAGACAGAAAGGGAATTAGAACTGGGAGCTTCTGCAAGAAAATGGGAATGGTCTGGAGGAACTAGGAGGAAAATAGTGACTTATGTGAATATGTGTTGCAGCTTCAAACTGCAGTACCCTTTGAGCAGGCTTCCCAATTGCTTAACGCATTGTATTGCTTAACACATTGTAATTCTCTGGAGAAGGGAGGCATATAAATCAAATAAAAAAAAACCTGTTGGAAGAAAGATAAAGAGATCGTGATTTGTGAGCCAACCTCACCTCCAAGTTCAATAGCTTGCTATGTTTTAAAGTATCATCGTACTTGTGTGTTCATGTCCCAATAGACAATTCCCTACAGATATGAAGAAAAACTATTCACTATTCACAATTGATGGTCAGAATCATTGATCAATTGATTTAAATTTATTATGATTGCCCATTTCATAAGACTCTTATTAGATGTCCAGGACAGAGCAAAACAACCACGAATAGTTTCCCAGGCTGGCTAAAACATGACCACTTACTTGGTGAAATTAAAGGCTGTTAGGAACTGAAAAATCTTTGAGGAAAGATGGTTTTCACTCAGGACCAGTCAGAGATGGGCTTTGCATACTGTAGCTATCAGTTTGCACAACACCGGAAATGTGAGTGCGGCATCACAAAACATGCAATTCACTCACATGTGCCATCCACACAGGTGTGCAACCTCAAAAAAAATATGGCAATTCACTCGTGTGCACCATCCACACATGCGTGCAGCATCAAACACACAGCAATATAGGGCAGGATACTGGTCCAAAGCAGCTGAATCTCACTTTTGGGACTAGCCCTTATAGCAGAAGCTATATAAGAATGTAATGTAAAAGAATCTCAAATTAACTCCTGATATTTTTTCAGGATATGTCTCTTCCTCTGTCAATTTGGAAGTGATTTTTCATTATCTACTTCCAGGGCTTACTCTTGTTATCTGTTCTGAGCTACGATATTTCATAGGGTTGTCCTATCCAGAATTAACCTGGTCCAACCTTGCTTAACTTTCTGATATCAGTCAAGGTCAGAAAGGTGTTGCCAATTATGTGCTCAGGAATATAATATAGACTAGTTCAAAATATCAAGAAGTCACCAGGCTAACTCAAGGAAAGTTAGAGAGGTTCCATCAAATTCTTCATCTTATCAACCAGATGCCACTGGGATTTTCCTGACTGTCTTTAGATCTATCTTCTCTTGTCTGAATTAAAACTTCAATTAGTCCTACAGTCAATCGTCACCATAGAAAAGCAGTGAGGGTTTAAAATGATGTGGGCAGCATTCTTAAAACAGAAAACAATTTGATGATAGCAGCAATTTGATCCAGCTAAAACATCTGAATGAAATAACATGGTGCAGGGATTCGGCCTAAAAAAAGCAGGGCGTGTAAGCCAGTGGTGGGTTTCAAATTTTTTTACTACTGGTTCTGTGGGTGTGGTTTGGTGTGTAAGGCATGGCTTGGTGGGCATGGCTTGATGGGCGTGGCAGGGGAAGGATACTATAAAATCTCCATTTCCTCTCCAATCCAGGGGATTGCAAAATCCCTATTTCCTCCCGATCAGCTGGGACTTGGGAGGCAGAGAATAGATGGTGACAGGGCTAGTCAGAATTTTTATTACAGGTTCTCCGAACTACTCAAAATTTCCATTACCAGTTCTCCAGAACTGGTCAGAACCTGCTGAAACCTTCCTCTGATGTAAACACCTTTCGCGTATCCACTCGCCATATTCACACATGTACACATAAGGACACACACAATTATGCATCCTTTTTAAAATCAGCTGTCCGTGGAATTGTGGGAACTTTCTAAGCCAAGGCAGTAGAAAACAGCTTCCAAATTGCTGCCAAAAAAACTATTTGGATTTGTCTGTGTAATTACAGAAAGATCAGGTAGTTTCTTCAAAAACACAAGAACTGGTTATGAGGACATGGGTCAAAGTTGGCCTTCCAGGTTGCCCATAAACTGTGCTTGATCCATCCAAAGAGTGAAGTTGTTAAGGTGTTAAATTAGGGTCTGGAGATGATTTTCATATCCACTGTCAGCCATAGATATCCCAAAGTTGTGTGATGACCGAGGGTATGGCACAGGGCCAACATGGACAGTATGCAGTTCAAACTGCCCCTTTATTGCTCCAAATTTCCTCAAATGCGCTCTCTCTCTCTCTCTCTCTCTCTCTCTCTCTCTCTCTCTCTCTCTCTCTCTCTCACACACACACACACACACACACACACCTCTAGCAGCCTCTGGCTGCAAATAGTCCAGCCCAACGCTGTGAACACTACAGCTGCACAGCAATAAATCCAGCAGGAAGCAAAGGAGCAAGACAATTAATCCAGGAAGCCAGTAAGAAAGCAGGAAATCCAGGAAACTTCAAACATTGGCAATGGCATTTAACAATCCAGGAATTCAGTGTTTGTTCCCAACAAATGCCCCTCCGCACACTGTCTCCTTAAGCCTCAGTCCCCAGGTGTGCCTTATGGAGAGGTGTGGGGTGCTCTACTTCCAAGTAGTTGGATCCGTCTGCGCTGTTCCCACCTTCTCTCCATTCTCTGGGCTCAAGGATCAGGAGAGGGCGGTCCTTGCTCATTGCCTAAGCTGGGTGTCAGCAACCCGCGGCTCCAGAGACACATGCGGCTCTTTCTTCCCCTTGCTGTGGCTCCCTATCAGCTGAATACACCACTAGCTTGCCCCACCCCTCGCCCTGCCCTTCCAGTCACTCCTCATCTGGCCTGAGAGAGAGGAGAGGGAGAGAGGAAGAGAGAGACACCCACACCCACACCCACAAGAGATACCTATTTCCCACAGAAAACGCTGGGAGCCACAAAACCTGGATAGACGTGGCAGGGCTGTGTGTCATATGACTGGGTGGGAGTGTGTGGCATCGAGTTGGCCACACTCACCCAGGTTTTGTGGCTCCCAGTGTTTTCTTTTCTGTGGGAAATAGATCCAAATGGTTCTTTGAGTGTTTAAGGTTGCAGACCCTTGGCCTAAGTGCTGTCTCTCGTGTTTACTCTTAGCCTCTCTTAGTCATCTTGACCCTGTTCCTCCCTGCCTACAAACTGTCCCAATCCTGAAAGGCCCTGGCCTGATTTGGCCTGCCCTCCCCCATTTTCAACTGAAGCCAATGAAGCCTCCTACTTGATCTCTGACTTATCTTCTTCTACAGATTCAGGCTCCAAAGGGGGCAGGACAAGTTGTTTTTCCAAAATGCAACTGAACTTTCTTGGATTTTTTTTTTAATGTTTTGTTTCTCATCCAAGAAGCGTCTTCAGTTCTTCCCCTTCTTCAGAACTGTTTCCTCAGTTCAGTTCTTGGATAACAAGCAAAACTGTTTCAAAGAAGAACAACCAAGAAACTCTAGTTGCCTTTTGGAAAATCACCTTTGAGACATCTTTGGCTGACAGTGGATGTGAAAGAAATCTCCAAATCCTAGTTTAACACCTTAACAACTACACTCTTTGGATGGATGCATGCACAGCTTATATTGTGGGCCAGCTAGAAGGTCAAGAACTAGCCTACATGTTCTCAGCCCTTGTGTTTTTGAAGAAACTACGGTACCTGATTTTTCTATTATTCAACAGACAATCCAGGGAGTTTGACCTGGATGATTGAGAATCTCCTTAAATTCTCAGCCATAGAGCTCAGTGGGTGACTCGACTATGAAAATAATTCTCTCAGCTCAATCTACCTTATGAGAATGTTATTGTCGGGAAAATTGGAGATGGATTAAATGTCCATCATCTTGAGCTGCTGGCGAAAGGCAGGATATAAATATTGCAGGTAAATAAAACCAACATCATCAGGGGAACTTGGCCATTCCCCTTTGAATGGAGAGGAACTCCACAATCTGCTATGTTAAGAAAATGTGAGTGTTCCAAGCGTAGAAACTCATAGTTGGAGATGGATTATCCAATGTAACTCCGGTGGCTCTTCTAATATTTTATTTAATGTGTCTGGGGAACTTAATAGGTATGATAAACGAAGAGGGCAAGAGGAAATTATTCTCTTTTCTTAAGTACCTTTGGCATCTTCTCAACTACTGGCTCCACATTTCATCTCACAAATGGATGGGGAATATTTAATCTCATGTGTCGGTTACAGATTGAGGAGGGTCTCCTCCAAGGCTCCTTCTCCATGATCTGGCAAGAGATTTAAAAACAAATGCACACCAAAAAGACCCACTGCCATTTAAATGATAGCTTAAAGTCACCAATGCTGGCTTCACTGTTCCCTGCTCCTACATTTTTAATAACAGTTTAAACTACAGATTAACTGATTATGATTTAAATGGACTGGGGTAAGGATCTCCAAGGCTCATTTACTATGATTTTCTGGAGAAGTTCTCTTGGATAGAGTAATATAACTCCCTGAGCTATGTACTGTCTGAATAAGATTAAGTAAGGGCAGGGATAAGTAAGTGAGCATCTAACATCCTGCACATCAGACTAACACAGTTGGAAGGGATCTTGGAGGTTTTCTATTCCAATCCTCTGCTCAGGAAGGAAACCCTAGGCAGAGACTCCTAGAGAGGCTCTGGAGGCTGGGGACAGCAAAAAAACTTCACTTTCTGTCCCACCGGGAATTGGGAAATAGGCCATTTCAGGCCTCCGGAGGGCCTCCAAGAGAGTGGGAAAGGCTGTTTTCGCCCTCCCCAGATGCACAGAGAGGATCTGGAGCCAGATGAGAAAGAAAAATGGGCCTACCAAGCCATCACATGCCAGGAGCGGGGAAGGGGGTTGTATACGCATGCATGGGGGGGGGGGGGCATAGAATTATGGGTGTGGGCACATGCGCGCGAATCTCCCCCGCCCCCCCCGTTCCTGGCGCACGATGGCAAAAGGTTAGCCATCCCTGCCCTATACCATTTTAGACAAATGGATATCCAATCTCTTCTTAAAAACTTCCAGTGTTGGAGCATTCACAACTTCTGGAGGCAAGTCATTCCACTATTTACTTTCTGGCATCACCATACCTTCCACCCCATGCGTATAAATGAATATTTAAGCTTCTAATTTTCTAGACATTTTAAGTATTAACCATTTAGCCGTTATCTCTTCCTTCTTTTAGCTGTTCATTGATCTGATGCTTTATTGGTTTTGTTTTGCAGTTAGCTGTCCTGAGCAGTTTTTTTTTAATGAAAAGGTGAGATAGAAATCTTGAAAATAAATAGACAAATAAGCCAGACCCCACCGCTAAGCACACCATCATTCCAGCCTATTCTTTACCTCTCTGGTTAATTGGTGACACCAATATTAATAGGAACGTAATATGGTGCTGGGAAATTAGTCAACTGAATAGAATCAGGAAACAGTCTAATTTAGATGTTATCCTCCACGGAGGAAATGGGGTTGCATCTCAGCCATTTAAGACATCATAAATAAACAGAAATGCCTGTGTGAATAGGTTAGGCTAATGTCTGCAATTGCCTTCTCTTAATAGTCAGCCATTAGAAACCATGACGACAGAGAACAATCATGTTGTATCAACACATGCAGATTGTGTCAGTCACGTTGACATGCAGATTATATAAAGGCAGCTTTTAGGGGGTGACATCATGATGCGTGTGATTCTTTCTCTCTATTAGTTTATCAAACATGTACAAGATAGCAGATATGAATATGAACATGGGCATGAAGGAAGGAAATGAATACATATAAATGGAGGCAGTAAGACAGGGATGGTAGGCACACTGGTGCGCTTATGCACACCCCCTTTATGGACCTCTTAGGAACGGGGTGAGTTTGTACCGATTGTATTATTATTATTATTATTATTATTATTATTATTATTATTATTATTATTATTATTATTATTATTATTATTATTATTATTATTATTATAGCTGAAGAAGTCAATGACAGGTAAGATGTTGTAACAGACCATTTTGTGTACTGTCCTTAGATCAGACCACAGGCAGAGCAATTCCAGATTGTCCAAGCCCAAAATTTCAAGCCTGGTGGCATCAGGGATTCTATTGTGAGTAGAGGAGTGGAGGACTCTTCTTGTGAAATATCTTTGAACTCATTCAATCGTATTAATGTCTGATATACAGTGTGGATTCCAGGCAGATGAACTATTCAAGAATTGGCCTGGCAAAGGTTTTGTATGCCCTAGTTAGCAATAGAATATTCTGCTTACTTACTTTGTCACCCTTAAAAACTTCCATCCATCCGTTTGCTCTATAATGTTATTATAATATTCAGAAGGAAACAATCTATCTGTATGCCTAATGTTCTGCTTAAACCAGCTGTTCAAAGAAATAGCACTTATACTTATAGTGCCTTACAGCCCTCTCTAAGCACTTTACAGAGTCAGCATATTGCCCCCAACAATCTGGGTCCTCACTTTAATGACCTCGGAAGGATGGAAGGTTGAGTCAACCTTGAGCTGGTCATTCTAACCACTGCACCACCATGGCTTCATGACATACAAGTGTTATTATTATTATTATTATATTAGGGTTTGCCACACAGTCACCCAGATGTTCAGACTGGATCTGGCTTTTTTGTCCACCTTCTGAGTCCTTCCCAAGAACCTGGGATAGGCAGATGTGGTTGTTTGATGGTGTAACAGATATCCTCACAGGATGTAAGCTGCTCCAAGTAAAGCTGCCTTTTGCAATTGACTCAGGGTGAATTTGTCAATGCCAATAATGTTTATTTAATTATTTATTTTTTTGAGAGCGAGGAGGGACAGAATAACTTTTAAGCAGAACAACTCCTCATCAGACTCAAACCTACAACCTAGTTTGTATAAAGCTCCGTTCAAAAATCAGATTAGAGTTTTGGAAAGGAATGCTGTGACTCTGAACATTTCTGGTTATCAGCTTGGCTGAAATGTTGACCATCAGGTTAGCTTTTAAGGCCACATACAGAAAGTTCAGATTCAAATTAGAAAATAGCCACAATTTCAACTAAAACAATGCTAAATCCACTCCAGACCAGGATAGTGAAATAAACACAGCAGCCAATCGTGCTGGATTTCACTCTGTGCGATCAAAGCAACCAAATCAAAATTGACATTTCAGATTTAGACTACCAAAGCTTTACTGCTGAACAGATTGGAAAATAAATTTGGAAGTTGACCAGACACCCCTCAGCTTGAAATAGAGGGCAGCACCACTGGGAATAATTGTAGTATGAATAAAAAGCCTATATGTCCTCTGGGTAATTGGGATTCAGCAGGCCCAGAACATTTTTTGTTTGGTTATAATGTATGCACTGCTCAGAGAAGTTAGATTATAGAAGGGAGGGAGGGAGGGAGAAAGGTGGAAGGAAGGAAAGAAGGAAGGAGAGGAAGGAAGGAAGGAAGGAAGGAAGGAAGGAAGGAAGGAAGGAAGGAAGGAAGGAAGGAAAGTAAAAAAGAGTGAAAGAAAGAACTAAAGAAAGGGAAGGAAGGAAGGAAGGAAGGAAGGAAGGAAGGAAGGAAGGAAGGAAGGAAGGAAGGAAGGAAGGAAGGAAGGAAGGAAGGAAGGTGGAAAGGAAGGAAGGGAGATGGAAGGAGGGAAAGAAAGAAAGAAAGAAAGAAAGAAAGAAAGAAAGAAAGAAAGAAGAAAGAAAGAAAAGGAAAGGAAGAAAGAAAGGAAAGAAAAGAAAGAAAGAAAGTAAAAAAGAGTGAAAGAAAAAGGAAGGAAGGTAAGAAGGAAGGAAAGAGGGAAGGTGGAAAGGAAGTGGAAGGAGGGAAAGAAAGAAAGAAAGGAAGGAAGGAAGGAAGGAAGGAAGGAAGGAAGAAAGAAAGGAAGGAAGGAAGGAAGGAAGGAAGGAAGGAAGGAAGGAAGGAAGGAAGGAAAGAAGGAAGGAAGGAAGGAAGGAAGGAAGGAAAGAGGGAAGGTGGAAAGGAAGGAAGGGAGGTGGAAGGAGGGAAAGAAAGAAAGAAAGAAAGAAGAGATAGAAAGAAAGAAAGAAAGAAAGAAAGAAAGAAAGAAAGAAAGAAAGAAAAAGAAAGGAAGGAAGGAAGAAAGAAAGGAAAGAAAGAAAGAAAGTAAAAAAGAGTGAAAGAAAAAGGAAGGAAGGAAGGAAGGAAGGAAGGAAGGAAGGAAGGCATATATTAAATATTTTTGATGATTTAGCAGGTCATTATTATTCCATTATTAAAGAGAAAATCTTAAAGGTTTTCTTTAGTGTTTCAAAAAACAAAAATGATGACATTCTAATTGTTTGTTAGACTTGCTTCTCTTTCATTTGATCAGCCAGAAAGAGAGAAGTAAACAGGAGCAAAATGCTTGATTAGTGTAAGCATATGCAGATTAATATAAGTGCCCCCAGATAGCACAAAATTGTTCATGACACTCAATGGAATTTGGCTTTCTGATTTAGGCATATGAGCAGGTGCCAGAAAGCTATCAGTCAGAAGAAAAAACAAACAGCTTGAGATGCTAGTTTTGGCACTGCTAAACATTATTAAGAATGTTTTCCATTTCTGATTTGCAATTTCGGTTTCTTTTCTGTTACTTTTAATATCCGTGCTGTCCCTTTTGCCAGTTCAGTAAACCTTTGCATTTTGGAACTTGATTCTTGAACACATGCTTTCATTAACTGAACAGTTGCATTCCTTCCCATCAGAACCGGGGGAGAGGGAGGGAGAAAAATTACATTCTGAAAACTAAGTGATGCAAGATGCCCTTGGTATCACAATGTCTTCCATCCGTTTGGTGTTTTCCTTCAAGCAGGACCGCTTTTATTGGTTGAACTCACAGCATTGTACTACTTAAAGCAACTGGAGAAACAGTAGACTAAATAGTCACTGTAAATAAACTGATGACTGAGGGAATATAAAAGGCATCCCGCTGGTTCCTTGATTTGCAACTCATCTTATTAATGTAGAAAACCATTGTCGGAGAAGTGTCTTGATAAGAGTCAGAGTTGAGTGAAGAAGTTAGCAATATGATTCGATTCACAAATAAAATACTATAGATTCAATTCCTTCTGTATTTATCCTTCAAATAAAATACTGTAGACCTTCCTTCCTTTTTTTCTTTCTGACTTTTTTCTTTCTTTTCTTTCTGACTTTCTTCTATAACTCCCTCTCTCTCTCAGTGATGACCCTTCCTTCCTTCCTTCCTTCCTCCTCTCTCTCCTCCTTTTCTTTCTTTCTTTCTTTCTTTCTTTCTTTCTTTCTTTCTTTCTTTCTTTCTTCTGTAACTCTCTCTCTCTCTCAATGATGACCTTTCCCTCCCTCCTTCCTTCCTTCCTTCCTTTCTTCCTTCCTTTTTTTCCTTTCTTTCTTTCCTTTCTGGCTTTATTCTGTAACTCTTTCTCAATTATGACCCTTCCTTCCTTCCTCCTCCTCTCTCTTTCTTTCTTTCTTTCTTTCTTTCTTTCTTTCTTTCTTCTTCTTTCTTTCTTTCTTTCTTTCTTTCTTTCTTTCTTTCTTTCTTTCTTTCTTTTCTTCTTCTGTAACTCTCTCTCTCTCTCAATTATGACCCTCCCTCCCTCCCTCCCTCGCTCCTTCCTTTTTTCCTTTCTGATTTTTTCCTTTCTTTCCTTTCTGGCTTTATTCTGTAACTCATTCTCAATGATGACCCTTCTCTTCCTTCCTTCCTTCCTTCCTTCCTTCCTTCCTTCCTTCCTTCCTTCCTTCCTTCCTTCCTTCCTTCCTTCTTTCCAATAATATTTAATCCTTGCATCTGTGATTTTGAGGAGTATATAAGACAGCAGGCAAACAGCAGCTTCCTGATGATCCTGGAGGGGAAGAAGATGGAGAACAAAAATCAGATTGTTGTCTTTTCTGTTGTATGAAGGGAGGCAAAATATGGGTACAATAACAGATGTTACATTAGAGGATATGAGTAGAAAGGGCCGGCATGTAACCCCCCTTAGAAAAACAGGATATAGTGGTTCCTGATCAAGACATGTTAAGGTCACCCTTGCGGTCATACATTCCTCGTTGGAAAGGTCATGTTATAATGTCCATACACCATTTTGTATGTCCTATGCACCATTTCAGAATGTGTGCAACCTGTAGCTTTGTGAGTCTTGTCTGTTCTGCATTCTTTTGACGAGGGACTCAGCAGCTGCATTGGTACTTGTGCATGCCAATGAAGGGTGATAGTGCTACAGAATATTTTTAAGCAGGACCCCCTGGAAGTCCACCAGCATGATAGGCTTGGCTTGAGAAGAATGCAGAGCACCTACAGTATATGGACTTCATACCTGAACACTGTCGATATCCAAAGCCATTTACTTGGCTGCTTCGGGTTGCTAGGCAATCTCCATGCCAACACTAATGAGGTCTACCCATCTTGATGACTCCTGCTTTTTGTACTTTTAAGGGTCTAGTGAATTAATCATCTGTTTGCTCTTTCATGATCCCTGCTATCAATATTCAACACACAACACATGCATAAACACACACACACACACATACATCCATTTAAAACAAGCAAGCAAATATACATGAGAGAAGCTTCAGGCTTAGGTCCAGTCACAAGTTTCAAGTAGAGCCTGTTCACGTATTGTTTCCTCCTCCTCCTCCTCCTTCATCATCATTATTATTATTTATAGACCTGTACCAATCGAGGTTCTGGTGTGGGCACAGCATGGAAACAGCATTGGTCACTCTGGTGAATGATCTCTGGTGGGCCTGGGATGGAGGTTGTTCCTCCATCCTGGTCCTACTTGATCTCTCAGCGGCTTTTGATACCATCAACCATAGTATCTTACTGCAATGACTTTGGGGGTTGGAGGTGGGAAGCACTGTCCTACAGTGGTTCTCTTCCTACCTCTCAGGTTGTTCACAGTTTTTATGGGGGGGGGGGCAGAGGTCCACCCCGAGGTCCCTAACCTGTGGGGTGCCTCAGGGGTCAGTTCTCTCCCCCCTACTCTTTAACATCAATATGAAGCCACTGGGTGAGATCATTTGTGGTTTCGGGGAGAGGTATCATCAATATGCTGATGATACTCAGTTATATATCTCCACCCCGGACCACCCCGGGGATGCCCCTTTCCATGATGTCCTGCTGTCTGGAGGCAGTATGGGCCTGGATGGATAGGAACGGGCTCAGACTCAACCCTTCCAAGACTGAGTGGCTGTGGATGCCGGCGTCTCGTTTTCTAGAAGTCCCATCACTTTTGATGGGGGGAGGTGCTCGCTCCCGTTGAAAGGGCCCACAACGTATGTGTCCTCCTGGATTACCAGCTGTCTCTGAAAGACCATCTGATGGCCGTGACCAGGGGGGCTTTCGCGCAGGTTTGCCTGGTGCGCCAGCTGCGCCTTTTCCTAGACCGAGATGCCCTTCACACGGGGGGTTTGAGGAAGAAACCACAGAGTCAGGTAGTGCATTCCAGGCATTGACCACTCTGTTGCTGAAGTTGTATTTCCTGCAGTCTAGTTTGGATTGGTTTACCATGAGTTTGTATCTATTGTGTGCTCTTGTATTGTTTTGGTTGAAGCTGAAGTATTCATTGGCTGGTAGAACATTGCAGATGGTTTTATGTACTATGCTTAGGTCAGACCAAAGACGGTGAAGTTCTAAGTTGTCTAAGCCCAAAATTTCAAATCTGGTGGCATAAGGTGTTTTGTTTCCAGCAGAGAAGTTTCTTTTCTTCTCATGAAATATCTCTGGTCTTGTTCAATTGTATTAATGTCCGATATGCAGTGCAGGTTCCAGACAGATGAGCTGTATTCAAGAATTAGTGTGGCAAAAGTTTCATATGCCCTAGTTTGCAGTTCAATATTACTGGAGAAGAAGCTACACAAGATTCGGTTAACAACTCTTAATGACCCAGAATTAATTTGATCCATCATTCCTACTTGTCCAAGCAATCTATACATTTGAGGAGAAGAACTGAGTGTCTTCTTCCTCATTCTGACTTCTAGATGATTATCTTTTATTTGTAAACGAAAGCTTAAACATGCCCGTGCCTGCATTGAATTTGGGTGTTGTATTTTTTTCCCCCCCTGATCACTGCACAGAGGTGATCACTGCACAGAGGTAAATAACAGCAGGAATGCTCCCGTACAGTCTCTTTCTCTTGTCCGTGCTTTGTATGCTGAGAGTACTGTTATTTACAAATGGCCCCAAACAGCTACCAAAGCTATTTTATAGACAAAGACTTCAGTAGTACAGGGATGGCTGCTTTCAATCATCCATGTAGAAAGCTGCCGCTCCTAAGGTACCAGTCCAGAGTGCATGTTTATGGAAAGCAACTGCTGACCTTGTAGGTCCTGAGATGTGGTTTAAGCCATCCCAACGCAAGGCTGCCCTGTTGCTTTGTGAGAAACAGGCTGGTGACCCCCCCTCAGTGCACATTGGTGTGCTTAGCCAATGAATTAACAGCCGTGACTGGCAGGTGGGCAGCAGCATTCAAACAGAGAGTTCAATAAGCAATGAATTCTTCCAAGGATTTTTCACTGTTTATTTTAAACCTGGTTTTGGAAGAGTGATTGCCACTCGCTGAAAGACCACATTTCCCTCTGGATTTCACAAGGCAAGAGCTGTAGCTCTTGGAGGGCTTTTTGTTTTTATTTTATCATTTTGTTTTCCTTTAATATACATTAGTGCTTAATGAACAGTGTATTGTCTGGGTCAATTTAGGTATACTAAATAATGATAGCAATAGCACTTAGACTTATATACAGTTTCATATGCTTTACAGTCCTCTCTAAGTGATTTACAGAGTTGGCATATTGCCTCCAACAGTCTGGGTCTTCATTTTACTGACCTCAGAAGGATGAAGGCTTGAGCCTGGTGAGAGTCGATCTGCCGAATTGCTGACAGCCAGCAGTCAGCAGAAGTAGCCTGCAGTACTGCACTCTAGCCACTCTGCCACCATGGCTAATAGTAATAATAATAATAATAATAACAATAATAATAATAATAACAACAACACCAACAACAACAATAATGATAATGATGATGCATGGATAGCACTTGAAAAACATTTAAGAAAATGTGATGACAACTTTACATGGCTATGGCTTAAGATGGGAACCAACAAGAAAGAAACGGAAGGTTCAATACTCGCTGCTCAGACAAGCACTACAAATTAATGCCACGAAAGCAAGGATACAAAAATCCACCGACAATCCAAAACTGCTGACTTTGCAACAACAAAGTCGAAACTGTTTCACATTTAATATGTGAGAGCAGCAAAATCGCGCAAACTGATTACAAAGCTAGACATGAACGAGTTGCTAAATTAATCCACTGGTCATTATGTAAAAAGTACAACTTTCCTGTATCCAAAAAGTCATGGGAACATAAGTGGAAAAAACTTATAGAAAATGAGAAAGGTGGACTTTCAAATATAGATGAATCATCACTTGGAACACAACATGCCAGATATCACAGTTGTCGAAAACCGGAACGTACAATTTATTGACATTGCGGGTACCAGAGATGCTAGAGTCGAAGAAAAAGACTGAAAAAAATCATGAAATATCACAACCTGGCCATCAAAACTTTATGGCTATGGATGAAACATGTAACAGTGACAATACCCATTGTCATCGGGGCATTTGACACCATGTCCATAGAATTTTATAAGATACATCAACAAATTGCAGCTTCCTGCAATAACACCAGCAGAACTGCAAAAATCTGCGCTACTCGGAACATCGTACATCTTAAGAAGGTACTTGGTTGATACCTAGGATGCTGGCAGCAACCTGTATCAACCATTAGCACCCAGTATTTGTGATGCATTTTTTAAAAAAAATTGATTTATATGCCGCCCTTTTCTGGAGACTCAGGGCGGCTTACAATGCATTAAGCAATAGTCTTCATACTTTTGTATATTTATACAAAGTCAGCTTATTGCCCCCACAAACTGGATCCTCATTTGACCTACCTTAGAAAGGATGGAAGGTTGAGTCAACTTCGAGCCTGGTGAGATTCAAAATTTACAGTAATTGCAGACAGCTGAATGTTAATAACAGGCTTTAATCTGCTGCGCCACCAGGCCCTTCTCAACATTTTTGAATATTCAGTTGAGTGAGTTTCATATTTAATGAATAAAGTATATATATTTTGTCATTAACTTAAATATAGTAATAATCTTTCATCATTTTCTTATACATGATAATAATCTTACATCTTCTAATTTCTACCTCTATTATCCAACCATTGATAGAACAAATCCATGTTAAGAAATAATCTGTAACTTCCTTGTCCTTTATCTTTAATGCCAATCTATCCATTTCCACACAGTCAAGTATTTTTTTAATTTATACTTTCATCTGTAGGAGTTTCCTCCTTTTTCCAATATTGTCCAAATACAATCCTCGTTGCTAATATATATTAGCAATGAGGATTGTATTTGCAATATGTTATATATGTGTTGCTTATCATTTTTTTCTAACCATGTGTGTACTTTCGTCCAAATTTCTTTTTTGCCTTAGGACATGTCCACCACATACTGTATGGCAGTAAGAACCTAGTAAATGTTTGCATTCCAACATTCAGCATACATATGTCTAAACATCTTTGCTAGTGTTGCTGGTGGCATATAGTGCTGGAGGTTTAAGGCTGAAGTGTTGTAGGACAAGAAAGATTGAAGGGAAAAGCATTGATGAAATTTGAACTTTTTTCTGTGGGCCATGGCTTGGTGGGTGTGATGTGGCTTGGTGGGTGTGATGTGGCTTGGTGGGTGTGGCTTGGTGGGTGTGTCAAGGGAAGGATACTGCAAAATCTCCATCCCCACTCCACTCTGGGCCAGCCAGAGGTGGTATTTGCCAGTTCTCCAAACTACTCAAAATTTCTGCTACAGTTCTCCAAAACCTGTCAGAACCTGCTGGATTTCACCCCTGGGAACAGACATCAAGGCAAATGGGAATAGTACTTCTGTGGTCAAAGACCTGTGGTTACCTTGTTACTATTAAACAAGTTTTCTTGGAAGATATAACAAGACAAAGAATCTTCTATTCACATTCTAGTGAGGACATGATGAACTAGAGATCACCAAAAGAGAAGGGATGGCATTACATCTGAAACTGTTGGCCAGAGAATGGGTCCTGGCTGGTGAAATCTCTCTGGAGAAAAAAGAGATCATGAGATCACTCACACATACTCCAGACAGCTGCTTCTCATGAGTAGACTATAGGAAATGAAGTTTCCTCACAAGGTTAGCTTCTGAGTCAAATTGCTGGGAATTCAACTGAGTTCACAGCTGTAATGTAGGCGATATGAAAACAGAGTTTGGCTGAATCTCATTACTTGATCACTTTTGGAATTTTTTTAAATGCTTTTTTAATACGAGGAACTTTTGGAAAGGTTGCAACTTTGCAGACTGAAGACTAGAGGGAATCACAAACAACTAAATGTTTAATTAAAGGAACAAAACAAACAAAATATGACAGGCTCCAAGAATTATATGCAAAAAATATGGTATACTGGGCATATGAAACTGGCTAAAGTTTTAACAGTTAAAAGGGACATACAAGTAAAAAGCCAGAAGAGTGACTGGATCATCATTTTCTGGAAGAGATTGTAGAACCAAGATTGATAAAAAGTAAAATAAAGGAATATAAACTTGACTTATTTGATTGAAATTAAAATAGATAATTTGCTGTCTATGGTAACCCTTAATGGACTTTTGTTGACTAGGACTGAATGACAATGTTTTAAGGTTTTGTTTATAACTGAGAGAGGAGATATGAGAAGAAAATTGTTGTATTTTAGGAGAAAGTAATTGTTGCTAAAATTGTTTATATTTGTTGCGACAAAGTGGGAAGTAATCTCTTTATATGCTTCTTATTCCTTTCGTTATTAGATTCTTATTTTTTTCTTTCTTTTCAATTTTTCTTGCTGCTCTATTTTTCTTTATTTTTTTCTTTTTACTCTTTAATTCTTTTTAACTTGTGTTAGTTTTTATTCTTTTAATTGTAATGCTCAATAAAACTGTTCGGAAAAAAGACGAGTTTTCTTAGTCTTTGCAAACAATACAACAACTAGATAAAAAAAAAACATCTAAAATGGTGACCCTCTTTCTCACACAGATGAAATTTCAAGAGGGGAAAATAAGATAATCTCATTTTAAAAAATAGTCTGCTCATTTAAATGTCAGTCATAGCATATTTTTATGGCATCCTTTTAATCAGCCTAAAAAGAAAGGACCAGCACAAGAAACAATTCCAATATCAGTATAGAATAGATGACCGGTCAGTACAATATTTGCGTAATAAACTTAGCAGTAACAATAACACAGTTGGAAGGGATCTTGGAGGTCATCTAGTCAATCCCCTCCTCACGCAGGAGACCTGTACTAGGGATTCGAACCGCCGAACTGCCGACCTTTCTGATCGACAAGCTTGGTGTCTTAGCCACTGAGCTGCCTAGTCAGACCACGACTAGTCAGACCACGAACTTTTAAAAGCACAATGAAATGAACAAGAAGCAAATGAACAAAGTTTGTGTGTCCGTGTGTAATAGAAAGGAGGGAGAGACAGGGAGAGATGTGGGGGCGGGGAGGGAGCAGTCACATTAGCTTGCAAAGTATTTCTTTCTTATTATACTTGTATTACGGGAAAGGAGAGAGAAATTGTGAAGTTGTTTGTTGTGAAGTTGTTTGCCATTCTATTTATGCACCTGAAAGTGAGCCATTGACAAACAAAAAGGAATAGGTTAGGTGTCTGCATTCTATATACGCATAACCATGTCAAAGCTCCCTCCAGCTCATTTCTATTTATGAGCAGGCAAATTACTTTAAGGTACAAGTGTCCTATCTTGTTTATCATGTCTGTGTGAGGCACTTGGAGAGCTTCCCTTCTGTTTTCACTTCACAACCAACCTTCCTCTTTTCACACACCAGCCTTGAAATGAAGAGAACCTTCTGTGGGTTACTTCGGTGTGGGCGATAACGTAACAAGACACATTCTGCTAATTTCATCTCTCTCTTGACCTCGGTGACCTGTTTCCTGGTTGAATTTGAAAAGAAAGAAGACCGGGTTGGTTCTACTATGAAAAGCTACAAGGCTGCCCTCCTGTGTAATGAGGGTGACCAATAAAAGGACAGCACAGTTTTTGAAGTAGCTGAAGAAGCATGACGTTTCAGCCAATGCAAATCTCCTCATTTCTCGAACCCTCACCAGTGTTTCTTTTGTTGTTGTTGTTGCTGTTTATTTGTTTAGTAAATGTATAGGCTGTCCACAAAATATATATGACTCGGGGTTCTTTCCAGCTTTATACAAGATGTAGTCTGTTTTGGTTCAAGTTGGATTCCTCAACATAGTGAGAGTCATTGTACTGTCTAGTCTGATGAGAAGAAGAACTAGGGGAGACATGATAGCAGTGTTCCAATATTTCAGGGGCTGCCCCAAAGAAGAGGGAGTCAAGCTATTCTCCAAAGCGCCTGAGGGCAGGACAAGAAGCAATGGGTGGACACTAATCAAGCAAAGAAGCAACTTAGAACTATGGAGAAATTTCCTGACAGTGAGAACAATGAATCAATAGAACAACTTGTCTCCAGAAGTTGTGAATGCTCCAACATTGGACGTTTTTAAGAAGAGGTTGGATAACCATTTGTCTGAAGTAGTGTAGGGTTTCCTGACTAAGCAGGGGGTTGTAGACTAGAAGACCTCCAAGGTCCCTTCCAACTCTGTTATGCTATGGTATGCTATGGTATGCTATGGTATGCTATGGTATGCTATGCTGTTCTGTATTCATCCATCCATGCATCCATCCATCCAACTACCTACCCACCCAGTCCCATTCAATCCCTTCCCATCCCGTCCCATCCCATGTCATCTTTTGCTGCAAATGGGCCTTTATTGAATAGTAAACTGTGTGGGATCAAAGGAGTACAGAAGCAATTTGCAAGTTGCTCTATCAGCGCTCTATCTGTAGACCCTATTGTTAAATGTTTGTCACTGCATTGCTCAAAAGGAAATGATAATCAGATACAGTCATATTTTCCTTATGTTGTTGTTAGTTGCGAAGTTGTATCCGACCTATTGTGACCCCATGGACAATGTTCCTCCAGGCCTTCCTGTCTTCTACCATCCTCTGGAGTCCATTTAAGTTCACGCCGACTGCTTTAGTGACTCCATGCGGCCACTTCATTCTCTGCTGTCCCTTTCTTCTTTTGCCCTCAATCATTCCCAGCGTTAGGCTCTTCTCCAGTGAGTCCTTCCTTCTCATTAGGTGGGCATTTTCCTTATAGGAACCATTAAAATTTTTAAGCCTTATTGGAAGAATACTTTTTTATTGTTGAGTATGCATGACACAGACACAAGTGTCTTAGGAGACTACAGAAACTAAGGCAAAGTACAGAATGTAGTCCATTTTTTTCACTATAGCATAATATATACACAAAAATAAATCTGAGGATTTTTCCAAACTAATCTAATCAATAATGACTCCAAACAATTTTCCAAGATGAATCAACTCATAATTTTACTGTTAGCATTGTAGAAATGGTTGCAAGAATGGTAGAATATGCCAAATGTTCAACAGAAGAATCTTACTTGAATCGGCTCCCAACCTCAAGTACATTTTGCTTCTGAAAGAATTACATACTTTGCAGAAACTTCCTGCAGCCTGCAAAACTTCCAATGAATAGACCAGTGGCTTAATTATAAAGGTTCAAGGTTGTTCACAGTTTTATTTATTTTTTTCTGGTGGGGGGGGGGGGGAAACAGTTCAGGAAATAGATGGGGAGAGACAGAAATTCACACTGACTACTAACCTACAGGGTATAAGAGATCACAGAACTCTGGGATATTCAAATGAATTATTGTTTTAGGGAGATAATGTCTGTGGATCATGGAATAGCCCTTATGGGAATGACAGAGATAATTTTACTATAAGAAGAACTGACTTTTCGTGGACAGTTAAGGCAGCTTCTTCATGAAACTGGGTATCCATGTGCGTTAAGACAAAGCATATTTTTTTCCTCCTTTGTTTAGGTCAACGAGACATTAGCAACAACATGCTGGTAATTTGGATAATAAACCCCATAATCACAGGGCCATTGTCGATACTTAGCTAGGATTGTTAAGATGTGCAGGGCCGAGAGACCTACAGAATAACAAGGCCAGCTATTTCTGATCTAGCCCCTTTTGGAGATGGTGGAGAGAAGGGTGGAAATGGCATTGACGTGGACCCCACAGTCTGACTCTGTAAACCACACAGAGAGGGCTGTAAAATACTGCAAAGAGATATATAAGTCTAAGAATGTATTTATGATGACTATGATCATTATTTATAATTTACATCTTTTATCACTTATATCTTTTAGAGCTTATGCACCAGAGACAAATTCCTTGTGTGTCCAATCACACTTGACCGATGAAGAATTCTATTCTATTCTATTCTATTCTATTCTATTCTATTCTATTCTATTCTATTCTATTCTATCTATTCTATTCTATTCTATTCTATTCTATTATTCTATTCTTTTTCCTGTTCCTGTTCCTGTTCCTGTTCCTGTTCCTGTTCCTGTTCCTGTCATTTCCTACTCTACTCTACTCTACTCTACTCTACTCTACCTACTCTACTCTACTCTACTCTACTCTACTCTACTCTACTCTTTTCAGTGCTATTGCTATAATAGCAAACCAACCCAAAAGGCCCAGAAACACATTAACCCTGGACCTGGGACCAAAGCTGGATCTCAAGACATTCATGGAGAAAGAATCCTATCCAAATCTCTGGGAGAATGCCGTTTCAAATGGGAGGAGGTCATAACAGTGAAGACACAGGAATCAGTCACATAAGATGATGTTGTTTTAATAGAAGGGCCCTGGAGGACATCCAGTCTGCTAGAATGTATCAGGCAGGCAGAAATAATTTGGAGGAGGAGGAAGAGGAGGAGGAGGAGGAGGAGGAGCGAGGGAGGAGGAGGAGGAGAGGAGGAGGAGGAGGAGGAGGAGGAGGAGAGAGGACTGAATTTAAATACAATTTCTATTCTGAACTGAAAAAGCTATTTGGATGGGAAGCAAATTGTTTGCCAAAAAAACGCAAGGAAGTCCAGTTGCCTCTTATAAAAACATCTTTGGGACCTTTCAAAGGTTGTTAAATTGTTTTTTTAGTACCAACATAATTTGTAACCTGACTTGCTAAGGTATTGTTAAATATCTGAGAAATTACCTGCTGCTAGATATTTTTCTTAGAAGATCCATTTGAGTTTTTAAATGTTGTCCAGTGTCTCTCACCTTCAACCCATTTTGCTTCTGTTCCCTAGTCTCCCTTCAGGGACCATCAGCTAACTTAGTTGTCCTGATACAACATAGTTATTGAGCTTTTAGTAATTTCCTTAACAGGTGACCTCTGATTTAACTAGCTGTTGCCCAAAGCTACAAAATATTGTAAAAATACATTGATTGTTCTTGCTTGGAGACAGATGATTAACATTCTTCCCCCTGTTTTCGCAGTAAAGTCCTGTATGATTTGAAGGAGAAAGTTGAAAGAGAAGGAGAGGGAAATAAGCAGAAAGAGGAGCAGAAATAGAAGGAAAAGCAGAAGGAGGAGCAGAACCAAAATGAGGAGGAGGAGGAGGAGGAGGAGGAGGAGGAGGAGGAGGAGGAGGAGGAGGAGGAGGAGGAGGAGGAGGAGGAGGAGGAGAGGCTGAATTTTAAATACAGTTTTATCTTTCTCCAACTCCCATAGGCAGATATCTATTCTATAAGAAAGTCATCTGGACTATGGGTGACATGTACTAAGATGGAACAGCAAAGCCACCAGATTCAATCTGGAGCTATCTCGTGGGAGCCAATTTCATGCCAAAGTTGAGGAATCTATACAAACCAGCTCGGTAGAAATCTTGAAGTGTGTGACTTGCTGGATATTGTTGTGCTTATCATCTGTATGGAAGCGGAGCTGTGGCCAGATGGACTGAAGTTGTAAAGTTGAATCTGTCACCAACTGCTTAATGCTGTAAAAACTGAGAAGCAAATGCCGCTCCAAATATTGAGACCTTGCTGAGAAATGGTTGGAGCTCACTGACAGCAGAAGAAAATAACACAACCAGGAGAAAGATGTGCTGTCAAAATCTGGGAAGAAGAGAAAGAGAAAAGCGAGGAAGAAACTTTTCTTAGAACACTCTGGAGGATTCTCTGTAGTTCATGTAATGTTGTCTCGCTGCTCCATTCAAAGCCATGCTAGTGTTATTATTAACTTCACGATTTTAACAATGCAGATGGAGAACTGAGGCTGGTGGAGGAACATGGATTCCTAAAGATACTAAGAAGCTGCACCCAGAGTCAAGATTTAAATAAGAGACTGACAGATTTGCAGCTCAATTATCTGAGCCTATAAACTGGAATAATTAGAGAAGATACTTTGGGATGAAGGCTAATTCCCCAGCAAATGAGGAGAAGGAAGATAAGGGAGGATAATTTAAAGGGATGACCTGATGAAAATTAATTATTCTTTGAAAAACCTGATTTGAAAATAACATTCTAAAAAGATCTACAAGTTTTATAACTTGTGAAATGAAAGGAAGAATCCAAAGGCGACGTGATATCAAGGAGAGGACCCAAGGTGCTTTTTCAAGAAGCAACTGGACTTTCAATTTTTATTTTTTATTTTTTGGAAGACATTTCTTTAAAGAGATGAAGAGGCTTCTTGGATGAGAAGTGATACCGTCTTAAGAGAGAAACCAAGAAGTCCCAGCTGAGTCTTGAAAAAGCCCCTTTAGGACAGCCATGACCTGCAGGACTGAGAATCTCCATAAACATCAAGGAGACAACCAACAAAAAACAAAGGAAACATTTCTGATAGTTAGAACAATTAATCTGTGGAACAATTTGCCTCCAGAAGTTGTGGATGCTCCAACACTGGAAGTTTTGAAGAAGAGGTTGGACAACATTTGTCCTGAAACACAGGGTCTCCTGCTTGAGGAGGGGATTGGACTAGAAGACCTCCTAGAGAAGACCTCCTAGATCCCTTCCAACTCTATTGTTCTGTTTTTTTCTGTTATTGGTGAAGTTTCAATCCATCTCCTTGCCCTCAAGGTACATTTGTGATGTCACCAGGAACTCGTGGTAACTCATGGAAAGTTAAGCTATATTTTACTAACCTCTTCAGCTAAGGCTTTCCAACACTTCTTGAGCTGTCACAGTATCTCTGTCAAGTTTTAAGAAACACTTCACATATCTGATGGTTGAGTTGTATAAATGTCCAAATCAGTGACAAAATTTGCCAGCCATGATGGCTTTGCAATATCTAATGTCATCCTCTATTGCCTCTCATTCCAACAGCTTGGCCGATATATTGCAGCTACAATTTGAGTACAGGAAGTCCAGGGTTTTTTTTGAGAGTTTGGTGAAATAATCAGAAATTGAGTCGCTCTGAGGATCTATTCAGAGCTTTAGATTTGATTGAAAATTCTGTTGACTGTTGACTCTGGTTCCTGCTGATGTAGAATGAGAATATTAAAAAAAAAAAGCATATTGTGAATCTTAACTACTCTTTCTTTTTAGATAGAAGTTGGCTTGGGTCAATCTCTCAAAAGGTTTTGCAGGCCAGTAATAATCATTTGCCTTATGAAATGGTTATGTTAAGCCAATGAGGTTCAAATACAGCCAGATGCTCTATAGATGCTACATAAAGTACAATGCAAAATACTAGAAATCAAACTTAGCATTTTGATGAGAACTTTTGTAGGTAACCAGTCGATTCTATTTATTGTTCGCCAATGTATCTGCTCAAAATGTGTAGATATTATTGAAGAGAAGTGTTTATTAATCTCCTCCCGTTTGTTTGTTCTGGGCTATGGAAAACCTATCATTCTTTAAGAGAGCCTGCTCACAGAAACTAGCCTTCAATTGTTGTTATACATGCATATATCCCAGTTGTACTGCATGTTTTAAATGGCACTGCAGAACAGAAACAGATTTTCAAATCTCCAGTGGAAAATACACAGTGATTCTACACTGTGTATTGAATTACAATCTAGGTGTCTTTGGCTGCATAAATATACAGAGGATATAACATTTCCATAATATAGAAGTCTATGCATCTTTGCACCACTAATTATTCATGTAGATTTGAGATGTGAGTATTAAAGTACTAACACAAATTAAAATCTCTCTCCCTCCCTCCCCCTCTCTCTCCCTTCCTCTCACCCATCCTCTCTCTCCCTCGCCTTCTCCCTCCCTCCCTCTCCCCTCCCTCTTCCTCTCCCTATCTCTTTCCCTCTCTGACCTTCCTTCCACCCCCTCTCTCCCTCCCCCTCCCTCTCTCCCCCTCCCTCCCTCTCCTCTTTCCCTCCCCCTCTCTCTCCCTTCCTCTCCCCTCCCTCTTCCTCCTATCTCTTTCCCTCCCTCCCTTCCTTCTACCCCCCTCTCTCCCTCCCCCTCTCCCCCCTTTCTCTCCCACTCTCTCTTCCTCTCCCCATTCTCTCTCTCTCCCTCTCCCTCCCTCTCTCCCCCCGCCCTCTCCCCCTCCCTCTCTCTCTCCCTTCCTCTCCCCTCCCTCTTCCTCCTATCTCTTTCCCTCCCTCCCTTCCTTCTACCTCCTCTCTCCCTCCCCCTCTCCCCCCTTTCTTTCCCTCTCTCTCTTCCTCTCCCCATTCTCTCCCTGTCCCTTCCTCTCCCCTCTCTTCCCTCTCCCTATTTACCAACTTACCTATCTTTCTCCTTATCTTTATCTACCCTATAGATGAACACTCAAACATACGTAACATACACAAACATAACCTTTGCCTATAAAAACTTCAAGCAATTCCACAGAACAAATTTAAAAAAAACAATTTCATCAATACAATAGATTAAGAACACAACCATGGAAAATCCCAAAAGAATGGAACCAAGTATCAACTTTTAAAAAGCAGGAAGCACCAAGTGGAACAAAACTATCATATAATGACTTCCCCAAGGATTCACACCTGGCAGCCACCTTGATCTGTTTTTCATGTTGGCCAAGATCCCTTTTCTCTCAGGCATGCTTAGATTTTCATAATTCTTTTTCGACATTGAATGTGCAGTATTCTGGAATAATTATGTACTTTATCATAGTATGTGCTATCAGTTACCTGCATTTTATTGGTTTGTTATTTTCCCGTTGTTCATATATTTTTTGTAACTTTACAACCTATTTGAAAAAAAAAAAAACAACTCTCTGATTATCAGGCAGAACAAATAGGATCAGCACTGTATAATTTGTCCTTCATTCTCCGTCCAAGAAAAGCTATGGGGCAAAGATGACAACGTAACAAGCCTTCACATTTTCAGTCAACTCTTTAGGGTAGTGGTCCCCAACTTTTCTAGTTTTGTGGGGGGCGAAGGGGATGACTCTGTGCAAGCACCAGAATTGCACCCTAGTGTCCACAGCTCCATTGGTGCAAGTGGCAGCTGCACACTTTTGTGGGTGTGGAGACTATAACTGGGTCCTTAACATCAATAAGACCAAGGAGCTTATAGTGGACCATAGAAGGAATAGATCAGACATCCAGCCCTTACTTATCAATGGAGACCGAGTGGAGCAAGTGGCCAGTTTTAAGATCCTGGGTGTTATCTTATAAGAGGACTTGACCTGGGGCACTCACATTGCAGCACTGGTCAAAAAGGGCCAGCAGAGATTATACTACCTGAGACTTCTCAGGAAACAACAACTGAATGAAAAACTGCTGGTGGCCTTCTACTTGCTGCACCATAGAGAGTATTTTTACTTACTGCACCTGTGTCCTGGTTTTCCCCCATTCCACAGTGGCAGATAGGACAAAGCGTTCCAGAGGGTTAACATCATTGCCCAGAGGATCATGGGTTGCCCTCTCCCCTCTTTGGAAGAGCTTTATAGTTCCCACTGCCTGAAGAAAGTTCAAAACATTCTTAAAGATCCATCTCATCCTGGGCACCTTTTTTTTTTTTTTTTTTGAACTATTACCATCTGGGCAGATGATGTACAGGACAATAAAAACAAGGACAAATAGGCTGAAAAACAGCTTCTATCCCAGGGCAGTAACTATGTTGAATTCTATCATATAGTGAAATATTAATGCAATATCAGGGGTTTTCAATTCAGTTGGTATAGAATGTGAAAGGAAGTGTGTTTGTGTTTTTATTTTTTATAGTTATAATGTACACTGAAGATGTCACTTTAATTCTGTTGTAAGAGATGCAATGACAATAAAGTAAACTAAACTAAACATGCCTGCTGCTCGCACAAATGGAGATTCGTGCATGAGCATCCACTACTCATTCAAGTGGAATTGTGCATGCTCTTGTACTCACTGGCCAAGTAGGGTTCTGAATGGATTGTGGCCTGGGGGCTGGGGATTCCATGCCTTTAGGCTCTATCTGAAGGCTAAGGCAAAATTTGGGCACAGATTGTCATAATAGCAATAGCGCTTTGACTTATATACCTCTTCATAATGCTTTACAAGCCCTCTCTAAATGGTTATCAGAGTTAGCACATTGCCCCCAACAATCTAGGTCCACATTTTACTGACCTTGGAAGGATGGAAGGCCTGAACCTTGAGCTGATGAGAATCGAACTTCCGAACTGCTGACAGCCGGCAGTCAGGAGAAGTAACCTGCAATACTACATTCTAACCACCGTGGCTCATGGGTTATAGTAAGATACTAGTGTCCAGCAAGTATATGACAGCTCTCTTCATTTTAGACAGATCTACCCACCCACCCCCAAAATCCGATGTATTTAGCCCCTGGAAAATCATTATCAAAAAGTTGTGAGAAAGTGGGTTGGGTCATGACAACCCATCATCTTGACATCCAACTGAGCAGCGAGAGCAAAGGCCATTGAGATGAGGGTCAAAAAAAAGCGAATACTGCAATTGGAACTGAAGGGGGGAGCTTTGGCAAGATGGTTACCACCAGCTTGAACAATTTTACTTCCTCCTGTGGGCAACATTGAGAGAGGGAACTTTAAGAAGATATGAGAAACTTCCATGTTCTGTAAAAGAATATAACTCTTGTATTCAATCTCAGTCATCTGTAGGTTTACAATTGAGTAAGGAATAAATGTTCCTTATTCTCTTGAAGAACCTAGGAGTGGTGCAATGGCTTAGAGGTGGAGCTCTCACCTCACAATCAAGAGGTTGTAAGTTTGATCCTAGGTAGGGACAGATATTTATCTGGGCACAATGAGAATATATCTTCTGAATAAAGCTCCACATTGGTGACAAGAAGGGCATCTGGCCATTAAAACACTCTGCTATAGCTTCATTCAGTTGCCCAGACTCCACCATTCAACTAGATAGATAGATAGCCTTATTGCGGTCAGAGACCAAATTAAAATACACATAAAGGGGGGGGGGGTAAATTTTACAAATATAGATAGATCATGTGACAGTACGCCATCTACTACCTCAGATACAATCTGTACTGTCAATGCTAGTGATCCTCTGCCATAGGGGTTACCCATATCTTTCCCCCATTTTTTTTCAGCCACAACTGCAGCAAATTTTTTTTGCCACCTTTGGAGTTATATTAGGGTCTGCATCCTGGAGTAGGGAAATAAAGGCTAAACAGATCAGGTGAACCAGGGAATCTCTGGGAATTAGGAGAGATGAATCTTGATCTTATGTCTCAGTAGCGGGGACATACGAATGTAATGTGGAACAGAGATTCTGGGGATCGGCCATCACATGTACAATAAGTGGATTTTACTCTCCCTGAGAGCCTACTGTCGAGGACATTCAAGGGGATCACATTTAAATCATGCCTTCATAAATGCGAGCCTATGTTTGATAGAGTGTAACTCAGAGAGGTAAGGCAGAGGATGAGGTGAGGGAACAATACCAAGGAAAACAGTGAGCATGTTCCCGATCCATTTGCTATTTAGTTGTTTATCAAATGTCATCTAGCTGTTGAAAAAATCAATGATTTGGCAGCATCAGGGCCTAGAAATAAAAGCTTCAATGGGGGAAATCCCGATCTTCTAAAGTTTTGTATGGATATTATGGGCCCAGGGACTATGAAAAAGGGTCCCACCACCATAGACATTGGCCTATTCCTCCATTCAAGGGATTATGGAGTCGTTAAAAGATGATGATGATGATGATGATGATGATGATGATGATGATGATGATGATGATGATGATGATTCTCTTCAAGCACCTCAGAGAAACTGATGTTAATTGCTGGAAGGGAAGAAGACTTAAGGAATCTCTAGTTAAAGGAAGATAAGAAGTCCATTTTTACTCACTCTCTCTCTTCTCTCTCCTCTTCTCTCTTCTCTCTTCTCTCTCTCTCTTGTCTCTTCTCTCTCTCTCCATACAAACACACGCATTAAATAATAACAAGCAATACCAACATGATACAAATAGAAGCTGTAGCAGTAAAAAAATTCTATCTTTCTATACTGAAACATTCACAAGAATGGTAACAGTGGCTATAAAAACAAAGTGGTATCTACTACTTGGGAGAAAGATTATGATAGATCTTGACAAAATAGTTCAGTACTTTACAAAGACAACAAAGGCACATATTGTCAATATTTTTTTTCCTAGTTGTAGCAGCTGGGAGAGCAAGCTAGCTAATCACAAGGGCTGAACAAACTGGAAACAAAAATGATGTTTTCGAATGGCAGAGCTAAAGAAAATCTGAATCAGAATACAGTATTCAGTATGAGAATACTGAACAAGTCATTTAATGCTAGATAGAAGTACATCACCAGGGTCCATTGTAAGCATTAATAATGATGTTAACTTTTGCTTTTGGATAATTTGGGACACTGGAAAAGAGGTTATGGCTTGGAACAGGGGTGAAATGCTACCGGTTCACACCAGTTTGGGTGAACTGGTAGCTGCAGGGCGGTGGCTGGTTCGGTGAACTGATAGCAGCGGTAGTGAAAAACTCTGCCCACCCTCCTGGACATCGTTACTTCCTGGCTTTAAGCAGGAAGTAACCTGTTTTTTACCCTCTGCGCATGCCGCAGAAGTCTTTGCGCCTGTGCAGAGTGTCCAAAATTGCATGTGACGCATAAGGACACTTCCGAACTGGTAGGGAAGATATTTATTTATTTATTTATTTATTTATTTATTTATTTATTTATTTATTTATTTATTTATTTATTTATTTATTTATTTATTCAACTTGTATGCCGCCTTTCTCCGAAGACTCAAGGAGGCTTACAATGCATTTAACAAACCATATATAAAGTATTAAAAGTTATAACCATTAAAAACAATTAAAACCCCATTCATACCATTCATGGGTGGATCTCACCAAATCGCAACAGCGAGATCAACAGCTCCAGGCCTGGCTCTTCACCGCTTTTCAGAAGGCCAATAGGGTGGGGATGGTCCAGACCTCAGCAGGTAACTGGTTCCAGGGAGCTGGGCAGCCATAGAGAAGGCCCTCCCCTGCGGGCCCGCCAGACGGCATTGTTTAGCTGATGAAACCCTGAGGAGACCAATTCTGTGGGATCTTACTGGTCGCTGGGAGTTATGCGGTAGAAGGGCCGGTCTCTCGAAGGATACCCTGGCCCTGAGCCATGTAGGGCTTTAAATAAACACCACACCTTGAATTGTGACCGGAGACCAATAGGGAGCCATTGCAGCTCACGGAGAATTGGTGTAATGTGGGTGTACCTAGGTGCACCCATGACACCTCTTGCAGCTGCGTTCTGGACCAACTGTAGTCTCCGAACACTTTTCAAGGGTAGCCCCATGTAGAGCACATTGCAATAGATTTCACCCCTGGTTTGGAAGCTTCATTGGCAAATGAAAATGCCCATGAAAGCAAGGGGGTGAGTAACTATCATTGAGGACATAAGTCCGAGTGAGATAGAACTGAAAGAAACAGACTTTGTGTGTAAAATGGGCTTCATTGGGGCAAGGAGTCAGAAATTACTTAATGACTGAACGATGATAAAATGAGGATAGCTGTCAGGTTTATAGCCTAGAAAATAGAAATATCAGAAATACGTTAATGATTTACTGGAAGCATACTCATATTTTAGAGGCTGGCTAATTGTCTCTAGTCACAAAATGAAAAGCAGTTCATTTTATGGTAGCAGTTTCTCTAAGAGTGGGACTATTATCAGTGCTCCATCTTTATTGTATGAGGTCATTCATTCCCAGATCATGGTACACCTAGTTTCCACCCCTACTGCGCTACCAACTAATAGTAAAGAATGTACAGTGGGATAAAGTTGTGACAATCAGATAACTACCTCCTCCTCCTCCCCCTCCTCCTCCTCCTCCTCCTCCTCCTCCTCCTCCTCTTCCTCTTCCTCCTCCTCCTCCCCCCTCCCCCTCCCCCTCCCCCTCCCCCTCCCCCTCCTTCTCCTTCTCCTTCTCCTTCTCCTTCTCCTTCTCCAAATCAGTCCCTTAGATTTTGAAGCCATGATGTTCTTCTTCTTCCTGGACCTCATTTTCCTTCAATCTTTTCTTGGAGGATTAAGTGAAGAATGACATATTTTTCCAGCTTTCGCGTCACATGTCTGAAATATTCTAACTTTCACTTTTTAATGTTTTTGATAATTGGATCACCAAGAAATTCAAAAAAATTGATATGCACAGCCATTTTTGTAATTAAAAGCTCAGCATTCCACAATCCACAACATTTGGAATTCTGTGTAAAGATTTAAGCAAAAATATCGTTAATCAAAAATGAAAAATGGAACGTAATAGTTTAGTGTCCAAATCTTGGACTTGATCAGGACAGAGGTTAAAGAGAGGGGAAAAAAATCCAGGAAAAAATTATCCTAAATTATCTTGACGTGAAAGAAAAATGGATGGGTTCAAAATGTTACGGACTACCCCATGCTCAGCTTTCCTGCTTCCTAATCACATGGCCCAGTTAGAGCACACAATATACACACAAAAAGATAAGTGCCAAAGTGGAAACACTTTGAGATGTAACATGTCAGAATCTTACAATTGTGACAATGATCACAATGTCGACCCAAAATTGGCATACGTGTAGCCATTTTAGTTAGCTTTATATTATATTCATTTATTCCTTTTCTTTCTCTCTGTTTTGTAAGGGTTTTGGGGGGGGGGCTCTTAAGATGGGAGGACGGAATAGATAATGAACATTGTTTTGGCTAGGTGATCTTCTTTCCTGTGGGAATTGAGGTTATCCTTGCTGAGAGCTGAAGGTGGAGTTTGACGACATTGGGCAATGTTGATTTGGCTTTTATTGGGGAATATGACTTTTGAAGGATGGTTCTAATTTTCAATATTATGTGGTGTAATTTTGATTTGTGTTAGATCCGGATTTACAACAGTCATTGCCAATTTGATGCCTACCTAAATAAAAGAAATTTAGGCAGGAAACCCTACACCACTACAGACAAATGGTTATCCAACATCTTCTTTAAAATTTCCAGTGTTGGGGCATTCACAACTTCTGCAGGCAAGTTGTTCCACTGATGAATTGTTCTCACTGTCAGGTAATTTCTCCTTACTTCTAAATTGCTTCCCTCCTTGATTAGTTTCCACCTATTGCTTCTTGTTCTACCCTCAGGTGCTTTGGAGAATAGTTTGACTCCCTCTTCTTTGTGGCAGCCCCTGAGATATTGGAAGACTGCTATCATGTCTCCCCTAGTCCTTCTCTTCATTAAACTAGACATACTGCAACAGTTCTTCATATATTTTAGCCTCCAGTCCCCTAATCATCTTTGTTGCTCTTCTCTGCACTCTGCATATTTTGCATATTCCTTTTTTGAATGGGTTTCATCACTCGGAAACCTGACACACAATTGCAAGATCCAGCATCTTCTATGCAACTGGTAGTACAAAGGGATTTGGAAAGCTCCAAAATCTATCCCTTACATGATTTCTGTAGCTCCGTTTTAAAATTTGAAAGAGCCCCCGTATGAAGACAGAATTACATATTTTCCACCCCCTAGGAAAGAAAGTACATTCCATCTAATTCAATATATGAATTCTTTGAAGTAGGTTGTACTGTACAAATAATTTCAATTATAAACTTAAGTGGAGACCTTCCTCCTTAACCATCAGGGCAATTGACAGTGAAATTCTGTTTGTGATTTACTAAAAATTACCACTTTTTATATTCAATGCAAAATACGCCCCAGGAAGTGTGCCTGTGATGACATATTAACATATATTAGGCTGGTGGGATTCTCTCCTTGTTTTATTAACCAAATATTTTTTTTGCATTGATCTTTACATTTAATTATTTTTTTTTAAAGAGAGACTTAACAAAGATAAGAATAAAGCAATTTTCACATATGCGCATTCCTAAAAGTAAACATTAATGATCAAGAAATAGAAAATTATTTATTTTTGACCTGTCTTCTAAGACACAAAGTGTACAATATTGCAATTTCTTAATTCTTCTCATCTATTTAAATGATTACTACTTGTCATTTTTAATCCTGTTTTTAAGTCATCTGTTCTTTCCATCATTATCTTTCCACTTGTTTTGTTATTCAAACACAGACACAATTCAGATCTCAAGCATTCATAATGGATTTAATGTCACACATAAATAGCCTGCCATTAAGGACATGATAAGAAGCAAAGTGTAAATTATGAAAAGAAACTTGCACCTGATTATATGGTGGGTATGAATCCTACCCTTTGCTCAGTGCAAGAACCCAAATCAAAATATTGCTCAGTGCAAGAACTCAAATCAAAATATTGCTCAAAGCAAGAACCCAAATTAAAATATTGCACATTGTAAGAACCCAAATTAAAATATTGCCCAGTGCAAGAACCCAAATTAAAATATTGCTCATTGAAAGAACCCAAATCAAAATAATTGCTCAATGTAAGAACTCAAATCAAAATATTGCTTGATGCAAGAACCCATATCAAAATATTGCTCAGTGTAAGAACCCAAATCAAAATATCTTTATACAGCCTCTTCTCCAGCAAGATAGTCTTCAATTCTTTGCTATTATATATAAGGGCACATCATCTCTTCAGAACTTCTTTGACCATTAAGTTATGCTTTATAAAATTCAAGCAAAATCCTGACTTAGGGCTGATTTAAAATATGGTCCACTCTATTATCCAGAATGGGTGCAGCAAAAATCTCCCCTCTTTATTTGAGGCAGGGGGTGACTTGAAAAGATTACTTGGTGCCATGCTAACACACTTCCTCTTGAAATAGAAACTGGATTCACCCAGCCTGGAAATAACCTTTGGCATAAGGGATCCACCTGGCCTGGAATTGTAGATTTTGATTTTCTGATTAAAAGCATAGATGGTATTCTACTTTTTTTCTTCTTCTCAAGGCTAAACATATATAAGTGTTTAAGTCTCTCCTTGGTAAAAGCAAAGTCTACCCTGATGATCAACCTTACTGCCCTTTTTTGCATGATTTTGTGGATGGTGTGTGTGTGTGTGTGTGTGTGTGTGTGTGTACCACGTATATATACAATGCGGGGTAGAGAAATGGGCAGCATACAGATTGGTTGGTTGGTTGGTTGGATGGATGGATGGATTGTGTGCAGAAATAGACATATCAGGAGTCTGATCCATACAGAATATAGTGACTATTGCTTCCTATAATTTGGAAGCTATAAAATGGTGATGCAGCCTAAAACTACCTTGATGTCATCATCCTTGTCTTCCAACTGATATTCAGTTTATCATCCACAACAATTTCCAGATTAATCTTTTTAATAACTGGCATTTTTTAAAAAAAAACACTAAATATTGTTTATGTACTGGTAGGTGTGTTTTTTCTCCCTTTTCCCCCTAGAAGAATTCAGTTAATTTTATTTCATTGTTTTCTATACAGCCTTTTTTGTTTTCCAGGATATTAGCTACCCTATCTTGTTTCATCTTTCTCTGCAGGCTTGGTAACAATTCTCATCTCCCTCTCACCTCCAAAGAGTGCTTTGCAACATGCCTTCTGTAAGAGGCGAAGAGTGACATTAAAGCAAGGGCATGAGATTGCCACTTACGTATGCATGCATGGAGACTTTGCATCACTGAAAGCCTCAGGTAAAATGTTATCTCTCTGTGCACTTCATCTATTATGAAGTAGGGAGAGAAAGAAAGAAAGAAAGAAAGAAAGAGAAGAGAGAGAGAGAGAGAGAGAGAGAGAGAGAGAGAGAGAGAGAGAAAGAAAGAAAGAAAGAAAGAAAGAAAGAAAGAAGAAGAAAGAAAGAGAAGAATGGGGAGAGGGAGAGGGAGAGGTGAGAGGGAGAGGGAGAAAAGGAAGGAAGGAAGGGGGAGTGGGGGAAGAAAGGAAAGAGGGAGGGTGAGAGGGAAGGAAGGAAGGAAGGAAGGAAGGAAGGAAGGAAGGAAGGAAGGAAGGAAGGAAGGAAGGAAGGAAGGAAGGAAGGAGGAATGGAGGAAGGAAGAAAAGATGAGAGTGAGAGAAGGAAGGGAGGGAAAGAAGGAAGGAAGGAAGGAAGGAAGAAAGGAAGGAAGGAAGGAAGGAAGGAAGGAAGGAAGGAAGGAAGGAAGGAAGGAAGGAAGGAAGGAGAGGGAGGGAAGGAAGAGGAGAGAGGAGAGGAGAGGAGAGGAGAGGATGAGGAGAGGAGAGGAGAGGAGAGCGTCTGAGAGGAAGGAAGGAAGGAAGGAAGGAAGGAAGGAAGGAAGGAAGGAAGAAGGAAGGAAGGAAGATTGGTTCTTAATAAAGAAGACATTGTGGAATTCATCCAGTGAAAATTACAATATTTTTTAAATTCCAATTTTAATGAAAAAAAATGTATCGCTTGGGCTCCTCCCCAGTTATGGATTGTCTAGCAATCAAGGAAGCTAGCATCTATTTTCTTGTTCTAATTGTCAGTCTTCTGTGACTTATCACATTAGCTATGAATTACTGTAGATTGTGACATTATTCTGGTGCTTTACTCAGTAAATAATAGAGTGGGACTAATTCTAATGATGCACTTTGGAAGTCATTACAAGGATAATTGTGGATATTTTATTGCAAACGATAAGAGTGTGGCATTATGATCTCACCTGGCTGATCTTGTCTGGCCTTGGAAAGCATTCCAGGTGTGGGATTGATCAGTACGTAGGTAATCCTCAATTTACGATCGCAGTTGTGCCCAAAATTTCGGTTGCTAAGCGAAATAGTTTTTAAGTGAAATTTATGATCTTTCTTGACACAGTTGTTAAATGAACCACTGCAATTGTTAAATTAGTAACATGATTGTTAAGTGATTCT